>CAJNDS010002614.1:30000-170000 GCA_905221605.1 Symbiodinium natans | reverse complement strand
GTTGGGTTCTACTGCATTGGGGGCCTGTGGGATGGTGTGGGTTCAGGTCCTCCCCCCCCCCAGATGCTTCTGCTGACGTGGCCTTGGCATTCTTGGCCCCTCCAAGTGCTTCCCAGCTTCAGCCACCTGCTCGGACTTGGTGCCGGCCTTGATCTTGATCTCCTTGATGTTGGTGCACATCTTGCAGTACCTCAGCTCTGGGTGCTCTTACTTGTAATGGGTTCATGTTTGGGGAATCTCCCCGGGCCATTTTGGAGATTTGTTCAGACTTCGGAAGCATCTTCCCACATTCGTCCAGCAAAACAAAACAAGTACTGAGTGCAAACATGGCAGCGTGATGAAAAGAACAAACATAAAGCTGGAGGACTGGTGCAAGTCCAGAAACAGCAAGTGCTGCATTGGTACGCTGGTACGCCTGTCATGCCTGCCTTCCATCGTAGAGCAAACAAACAGTGGGTGCTGTAGACGGATGAAGGTGTGGCTTGTGCTGAGAATCTTCAAAAGAAGCTTTACTAGCAGGATTGGGTTTCCACAGAGAGGACTTGCACCATCACAGCAGCACACGCTCGCATGGGAGTGCCCATGTTTTGTAAGGAACATCGGACTGAAGGAATCTCGCGAGGAGACTTCTCGAGGAGCCGAGGCTTTGGCGGCATGATTCCATACTCCTCGGAGACCTCCCGGAAATGCTTCCTGGGTGGACCGAATTGCACACGACCGTCACGGAACCCCCGCGCAGGAAACGGCTCTAACAACTGCAAAAAACACACCAGCAGCCTATAGCATCTGATGATTCTGCCACAAGTTCTGCCACATTCTTCTCCAAGCTTCAACAGCTCCTCCGTCGAGGGCCAAGTGCTCATGTTCTGGGGCACGGGGTTGTCCTCCAAAGGCCCAGGTTAGCCACATCGCGCCACGTCAGTGCTGTGCCTTTCGGGGCCATGGGACAGTGCCTCGTCGTATTGCAGGTGGTACGTCCCAAGCTCTGTTTGAAGCTTGGACGTGGTGTTGGCCTTGATACAACGCACAAACCATGAACATCCATGAACATCCATGAACCCTAGCGCAGCTTCGGACAGTCTCGCTGCCTCGCCTGGTCGATCCAGGACGTGCCTCCGACCAGGGCCTTCCCAGCATGTGGCATGTTGCTCTTCACTGGTCATTCCAGGCTAACCCACTCGCACCAGACAAGTGTTGCATGACAGCGTGCTGGGAAGCCTTCCGGTCGTAGACGACAAAGTTGAACTCCTTGTGCTTTATGAAGAACATGGCCTCGACAACCCAGAAACATTGAGAGGATGACGTTCGAATTCGGATGACCTTCTCTCAATGAGTCGCCGAACTCACTGCCCTGTCACTGCCTGCCGAAGTCCCGCGTGGCCCGTGCCTATGATGGCGATGGGGTTGGGCCTGAGCAACAAGAAAACAGGCTAGTGGAACTTCATTGTGGCTCGAAGACGGAATCAAATCCAAGATGCACTTTAAGCTGTCGGCCACTTATGCTTTTCACGCTTGAAGGACTTGATGCCCTTGACGTGCACCTTCCGAGCTATTTCCTGCACAGCGTGTCAATTGCAAATAGACTGAGCACAGGATGGTCGGCCCGCAACGCCAGCTCTCCTCTGAATCAGCCTGGGCGCGCCAGGAGCAGCCCTGTGCACCGGTTTCAGGTGTGTTCAGTCGTCTCAAAATTTTGGCACATCTTCAGCACTCCTGCCTGCTTCATGATCACGCTCATGATGCCGGGATCGCATCCCAACCTGGAAGGATGTGTCAAGAATGTAATAAATGTAATAACGACAACGCGACAGAATGACCCGCTCTCCGCTGTGTCGCGGATTTCTGGGGCCGGGAGCTTCATCGCCAAGAACATCTTGATCTCGAAAACCTGTGTAGTGAGAACCAACGCAGGGGGTCTTGCGATGCTATGTGACAAGATGCTGCAAGGCACACCACAAGTTGCGGACGGTGGTGCTCTGCTTGACGGGACATACGAGGACCTGCAGGACAAGCTTCAGGCAGACAGGAATAGGAACCGGATGGATCCTAAACCCTGGAAGCCACGGGTCCTCGTCAGTGCCCATGACACGCAACTCGCAGGTGGTGTTGGTGAGACTCTTGGGCTGCTTTTTGAGGTCGTCCAAGAACCTTGGGCTTATAAAAGGCAAAGGATTTGTGGCGTTTGCGGGTTATGGGGCTTTCAGGAGCTGAGGCTGGGACCATTTCGGCGCCCCTTCTTGGCCCGGAAGTGCCAAGGCCATGGCGTCTTGGTGGTAGAACTATCAAATACTTTTGTCGGGATTCAACTAATCAACCGTTCAAGCCATTCAGGGATCTATCAAGGCAATACGCTCCTGTTGCTTTTCATGCCTGCCTGCCCCTTGGCTCCCTGAACCCTGATAAGCCTGAGCTTGGGCTTACTATCAGCGTGCGCTTTCGCGACTTTTTGAGCAGGCAGACCGTGGCGGATGTGGCGGATGGGCTGCAAACTACGGCAAGCAAGCCGCCGCCTCAGCACAAGAACCTTAGAGGAACAACAGAAAACTTCATGAAGCCGTTTCATAAAAGGGCTTCTGCATGCGCTCCGTCAGGCTGCATCTTTCACACGGTGAGGCCCCATACCATACTATATTATGCTACTCGGAGAACGTACCACCACATCGTACTCAGCATGCAGGACGCCCGTGCGCGCTGCCGCTTGCCCCCTTTATGGTCTCAGAGTCAGCACCTGTGTCTCCCCAACACAACAGACGACTCCTGTACACCCCGTTGCGCATACTGCGCTGGCTAGCCATGCTAGCCCAGTTTCCGGAATTTTGTGGCCTTTCCGGAGGCGCCCGCGGAACCTTTGGAATCTTTGGTGCGCTTGGTGAGTGCAGTCAATGCAGTCAGCTGAGCGGCCAAATCGCCAGACTCCGATGCAGCTAAAACTGCCTTGCCTTCTGACAGAAAGTGTATCGCCACGTCCTTGGCAAGCTCCTCCTCTTTGGCATCGAGGAAAAACTGCAGAAGCTTCAGCGCCGATTGCCGACTTGGCCCTCGTTTTTGCTTTGGTAGGAGGCCAAGTTCTATCGCTTGGGCCCAGTGGCTGGCAAGCAGACCCTGGCGCAGGAAGGATTCGGGCCCGTCTGGCCCATGGAAGGGGCTGTCGCTGTCGTTCAGCGGAAGCTTGAAGGGAAGAACCTTGAAGCGGTAGGAGGAGCCAGCCTTTGGCTCCAGGCCACTTGCCAGCTCGACACAGCTCAAGGCTCCCTCTTCGGCTTGCACTGGCCATAGCCCGTCTGCTCCGAGCTCTGCCACTGGGATCCAGCTGCCACCGAACCCAGCCGCAGACCCAGCCGCAGACCCACCCAGGGCCAACATCCGCAGAACTCCCTGCGAGTCAAGGCTCAGCGGCTGCGCTTCGATGCTGAAGCCGATCCACTTCAGCGTGGACCACGGGGACAGCGGCAGCAACCCTGTGTGGAGCTTCTCCTTCCTGACGACATTCAGAATCATGTAGCGGAGATTGGGCTCCCTCCGTGGCTTCCGCTGATACACGACGAGTAGCAAGTCCTCATGCGCGACCATCGATACGACGTCACCAGCGAGCGACACAACACCGATGGGAACAAAGCTTGGCGTATAAATTCGCAGGAAACGCTGAGGTGACACAACCACAGCCACAAAGGAACTGCTGAGCGCCAACGCTTCAGCTCTTTCACTGCTGTCCAATGTGTGCCGGAAGCAGGCTTGCTGCCAAGGACTGGCCACATGGACCACAACTGTCGAGTTTCCACACGCATTGCTAACCAGAGCGAACAGATCTGGGCCGATCGCGCCCAGCTCGACGTTCTCCTCAATCTTGAAGCTTCGCACGCTCGACTTGTCTTTCCTGCGGTAGTAGTCCACATCCACATGGGCTCCGTGACCCATGTGACCCAGGTGACCCCCGCCTTGAGACCCTTCAGACTTTTCGAACTTCAAGGCCCTCGAGCCCGGTCTCATGCCCGGCCGCTGCGGCCGGGGGCTCGGCAGCATCAGCTTCAGGGCGCCGCAACCGTTCCAAGCTAGGAAGCGCCGGCGTCCCTTCAGCGTGGCCCCTGGCTGAAACCGTAGCTGCACCTTTCGGGCTCCCGTTCCGGAAGTTCCGGCCTTCTCCAGATCATGCAACCTTGAGCTTTGGGAGGTCTCGGGTGCCTCGAGCGAGGCCTGGGAGACTTGTGAGTCTTCGCCTGCTTGCTCCACCTGCCGAAGGCGTGACGCGGGTTCGAACAGAGACTTCAGGAAAGTCGCTGAACAGCGCCATTCACACAGCATGCCAAGCTGCCCTCCCTGCCTGCACATCCGTCTGAGGAACGTCTGCTCGCGAGACGTCCGCCGTTTTGATCTCGTGGTCGTTTGTGGGGGTGTCCTGGGTTTCTTCGGCACCAGCACGTCATGGATTGCCATGGTACGCAGCATGAAAGCCTTTCGCATCCTTTCACAAGCTGTCCACGCGCTTAGGTGCCTGCAGATCCTTTCTCCCGTTCCTTTCCTTCTTGCCCTTGATCCAGCACCTTCTCTCTCTACGCCCACGCGCTCAGGGACGACTTGGAGTGCCATCACCACTTCCAGTGCCTGCAGGTGGGCGAAATGTCCAGCCTGAAGATCAGGCTTCAGGGAGTGCAGGGGACACAATACTTAGGGGCGAAACTCTTCCCGACAATGGCTGCATCACAACCGATGGTGCCTGCGTGCCAACGGCGATGAAGTCACATCCGCCCCACCTGAAAGATGTGCCCCCCAGCTTCTCAGTTGATGGCTCGCTACCCTGAACCCATTATGTGTACTGGAAAACCAAAGGGAGTGACTGGTGACACAGCTAGTCAAAGCCAGTCTCAGGCACGCACACAATGCTGGACGGCTCCACCTTTCAGAGCACAACAAGAAAGTGCACGACAAAGCGCACGACAAAGCACACGATACTTCCGAACGCTGCAAGCAGGGTCGAGCCGCCCACCGTGAAGCGGATGACTCGGCACAGGCGGTGCTGAGTCCAGACCGCCACAGCCTGCGCCAAATCCCAGTAGAAGGCTGTAAAGAACACGTCAGTAATTTGGCAGAGATCGTGGGCGTTAGCATCTCACCCAGTGCCATGCCCATGCCTCTGCACATGCGCTGACCAGAACGTGCCCTGATGGAGACCTCCGGCTGTAGCCCACGCTGCTACGGTTCAGCCTATGGCTGTAACATGTGCACATTGTTTGCAGGGCAGAGACCATGAGGTCATCGTCGTGGAGAAGCGGTGGCCGCCTGAAGCAATTTGCAGAATAGCAACAAAGGTCACACTGGGAGCCGGTCAGCAGCCTTCCAGCTGCACCATCTCCTTGCTGAAATTTCTCGGCAGGAGCCGGACAGACCTTGGACAATAAAAGGGCTAGTAGACGAGACAACAAAGAAACACTTGGCATCCTTTGTCGGAAAGTGAGAAGCCAGGTCAGGGGCATATGCCCCGGCAGCGCCAGATAGTCGCCTGTGTGCCAACATGTGCCAACCATCGAGGCAAGGACAACTTTAAACTTTTATACATCAAACACGAAAGCACGGCTTTGCATGCTTTGCCGAGCGGCCGCTCGGATCCCATGCCATGAGAAGCCGCTCCGAGCCGACGCACTTGTTCCAGATCTTCGCACGATACTGCTCGGTAGAGGAGCTCACATCGAGCACCACGAGCTCCCCAGAAGAGAAGGCTGCGGCTATCCGCTCGGCCTTGTGGTCCAGGAAAGCGCACCGAACACCGCCCGAGGAACCTCCGCCCTTGAAGACCTGCTTCCTGGAGGACCCAGGCGGCGCTGAGGACCCCGTCGCTGTGGAACTTGAGGCTTCAGACCAGAGATCCACCTTGCCATCGTCGGTCGCGATGCAAAGGTAAGGCAAACTCGCGTGCCAGGACAGATGCCGGATGTCTAAAGTGAACCTACCAGCAATTCGGGGCTTCTGGTCATGTACCACACGCCCCTTGGAATCGAGAAGATGAACCCATGCCTGAAATCCGGCACTGGTCTCTTCAGCTACTGCCAGCATCCGCGCATCGCTCGAAACTGCAGCTGCGGTCACTCGGAGGCTGTGTGAGATCTTCTGTGCCCAACTTCTAGACATGGAAGTAGATGAAGCAGGAATCCCCAATCCTTCATCCTTCTGACCCTTCTGTGTCTCTTGACATGCCAGTCGGCCATCGGCCCCTGTGGTGAGAAGCCGTCCATCAGCTGAAAGGTACAAAGCTTCGCAGATCCCCTTGCCATGGGCTGCCGGCTGCAAAGCCGCCTGCGAAGTCGCTTGCGAGGTCGCCTGCGAGGTCGTCTGCGAGGTCGGCACAGCCTCGGACCCCGTTGCGGAAGCCTCTGGGCATCCAGTGGCTGAGGCACTCGTTGCGGAGCCCTGCTCAGCGTTCTCCATGCCCATGGGCTACGCCGGCATCCACGAAGTTTTAGGGATCCCAATGCTGCTGATGACCAAGCTAGGCTAGAGTCTCACTTGAGATTCCGGCACACGGCCTCACTCCATTGTTCTGGGGAGCGGTGCTTGGTTCCTTCATGTTCTGCGCATGCTTATCTGGAATATGTTCCACCAAGCAGCTTGATGCACGCGACACACGCAAAACTGAGATCTGCAAACACGATAACAATCAAAAATGGCCCTGGCAGTCAATATATTCAAGACAACAAACATTCCAATTCCAGTGGTCACGTCTTTGGGGCATTTTGGGGCCCTTCACCCGCCTCAAGCATTGTTTTTGCTTGCAGCGCTTTGCGGCATTCTACAACTGTGTCAGGGCTCCATGCCCCTTTCTTGGACGGTGGCTACCAGATGGATATCGCCAGTGGCTGAGCATCTGCAAAGCTAGTTACAGCTGGGCGCTAGCTGCTGTCGGTATGCAGATGGGCAGATGGGGTCCAGTATGAGTAGCTGAGCTGTCAAGGCATCAGACTCATGCACACGCTACTGACGGCCATCTTAATAAGTGCACAGCGCTCGGTCAGCGATTTGGGGTTGTCTTGTCAGTCAAAACTTCTTTGACGCCAAAGTACGATGCGCATCTCTGCGCTGCGAAGCACTTAGCTGCTGCATGCTGCACGAGATCTCGTGCAACTGGCGCATCACTCCATCACTCTCCTCATCATCAAGGCATTCAAGGCAACATGTCTTCTCCACGATGAAAAAAACAGAGCCGCCTCCGCAAATCATCTTTGCTACCAAAGGGCTGCTAATAAGCCCTCTGCGGAGCTCTGCGCGCTTGGCTGCGCTTGGGTTCCTCGCATTGAAACCCACAAGACACACAGGAAACTGACCTGAAAGAGCAAAGCAGACAGGTCCCAGCACTCGCCCACGTCCGGCCAGCCTTCCGCACCCTGTCTCCGCATTTTTTACTTCCGCGTTGCCGCGGCTGCCGTCCGCGCTCGGGCAGCAAGGCCCTTGCCTCGTCCCTGACGCACGAGGACTTCAGAGAAGAACGTTTCTGTTGCATTCGGGAAGACAACGGGACAAGGCTGAGCTCTGCTGGGGCCTTGCCGCCAGGACCGTAGACACCACGACCAGCACCACGGCCCTGGTGCCCAGGCATCTCCAAGCTGTGACAGGCAGAACAGTCGGAACAGGTTGCTGGGCCTTCTTCTTGAACATTGGTGCATGGCGAAGCATGTCCTGAAAGCAGGAGGAAGATTATGCGCACTCCGTGCAAATACGACATGATTAGAGTGATTAGAGAGCTTTGACTGGCTGCAAGCACAAGGCAAAGCGCTTATCAAAGACAAAAAGGCCAGTCAAACTGTCGGACACGTCGGAACTCATCGAGAGTTGCCCTGCTGATTGCGAGCAAGACTCTGGCAGGATGAAATATCGAATCTGCGAGCCCCTGACGGCCACATCAGGCAAAGGAATGAAAGATGTGCTCATGCTGAGGGTATGGCCTTAGATAGACCTGCTCGAGATTTGTCACCTTCAGCGTCTTCCAGTGGTCTTCCAGTGTGCTACAACTTCGGGCTTCCATTTGGTTTTGGGTACCAACTTCTCAAGAGTCGAGGCGATGGCCTTACCATCCCGACCGGTGACGGTGACACCCTCCAACATTGCGTTCATGTTGTCCTGCAGTTCCAAATTGGATCCACATGGTGTGGGGCGCCGGGCAAGAACGCAGCGATGTTCCATTTTGCACCCTGCCGCCTCACAATTCATCAAGTGGCCGCGGTACATCTCGCCTCAGGGGGAATGGGGGGATTGGGGACGAGACAGGGAAACCCTCGATTGGGGCAATGGGAAAACCCTCGTTTTTTCGACTCTCGAGGGGCCTGTCTTCAGCTCACAGGTGACCGTGTGGCCAATGCCCTCGTGCAGGAGCTTCACCTCTTGCTTCTCAAGAGGCTTTGCGTTGTGGCTTCGCTTGCTCTGATTCATGGGAAACTCTCTTGCGACTTAGGTGCCGGAATGCCGAGGCCGGCCATGAGCCCAAGGTATGGGACACTGCAGTCTACCCTCTTCTAACCCACCGCTTGAGCCTAACCGGGTCGTGAGTTGTTCTTCGAACTCATGCAAACTTGCTCAGACTCCCGAGCCCCTTCTTTTCCCGTACGAAAAAACGTCTCAGAACCATGGAAGCTACTTCCACCGAAAACACCTCGAGTTCAGGAATCTCGGTGGCGAGCATGAAGAAAAAGGAGCTTCACCGCTTCGCCTCCTGCATCCTCCTGCCTATCCGTGTACCGCCCTTTGCCAGCTCCATCCAAGTGATTGATGTGACGGTTCGTGTGCCCTGGAGGCCCGTCCACCTGCCGCATCTCGTCAATTTTGTCAAGTTCCACCTCTCGCGGCCTAACTTGGGCCTAACGTTTCTCCCGTCCTGCACAAAGCCTCTCTCCTGCAGAGACCTGCAAGATGCGCACCGACCGCAACAAGCTGGATCGCGAAGTGCTTCTCGGGCGGCCCGGCTCTCGACACGAAGTCCATGCAGTGCTTGAAGTGGAGTACAGCACTTTCGCCGCTGCGGTTCTCAGAACGGAAACAGATGTCTCGATCTTGGCAGTCTAGAACACCAACGGGTTCACCTCAACGGGATCTGCCACCACGATGTGGCTGACAAGCCTGGGGGGGGGAGGCAGATGCTTGCATCTCCTTGCAAACTGACAGGAAGAGGACCATCCCATGTCAGCCTGCGCAGACAGCTCTGCGAGCTTATCCCAGTGGAGCCGTTTCGCAGAGCTGGGGCGCCAGTTGCGCCTGGCCCTCGGCATGAACAAAGCACACGCAGCATCACAATAGCGGAGCGTCAACAACAAGCGCAAAAATGGTGGTGGACCTAGGCTTGCATCGTCCACATCCAGCACAAGCCTTTCATGGAGATGCTCCCCGCATGCTGCTTGATTGCTTCCACTTAAAGCAGCTTAGGGGGCCACCTGAGGCTCAGCATTCCTTCAGTGAGGTCCGGGGCGGTACACTCCATGTGGATCCTGGGAGGTCTTCTTGAGAGCAGGGCGAGAGCCAGAGTCCCAAAGGTGGCAGGGCTGTTTTACAAGACTTAGATTTAGACTTTGCGGCATTTAGGTCCGCAGGCGCGTAGGTAGCGCGAGGAGAATAAAGGTCAGGCCAGGAGGAGGGAGCAACCGATCAAGAACACCGCACGCAACGCCTCCTGATTACTCAAGCAAAAGGGGGGGGACAAGAAGGTTGGAAAAACAAAAGCTCCCGCAAGCTCCAGAGCCAGCTTTCGCAAATGTATGTGGCCCTAGGGGCTGCTGGCCTTCGGCTGCCGTCCCCGGGTGAAGGCACCTGCTTCCACAAGACAGGAGTGCGCAAGAGGCGACCTGCCGAATTTCCAGCGTGAGGCCGGGCCTTGTGTGTCACCGTCTCTTTCCCCTCCAGCACTAAACTGAGGCCGCAAGGGAAACTGCTCATGACATCGACCTCGGAAGCTTCTCTGGGAACGAGGTATCACAAACTCCACAACAACCGAGGGCAAAGCCAAGATGGGTGCCGGCAGCCTGCTGACATGCCTGTGCAAGCTACAGTAACCCTCCGAATCCCTCTACTTGTTGGGAAACTTCATTTCCTGCCTCCCTTCTCTGCAGTGGACACTCGCGGCTTTCATTTCCACGTGCGCAGTCAACAGGCTCTGGAAATAGCCTTTGCCGATGGCCGGCCTCATCCACATCATTCCGCATCCACACAGCCACGCAACTCATCCCAAGAGCGAGGTCCTTGCATGAAGTCCACCAAGGGGCGACGCAACAGCCGCGCTGCAATGGCCGACCTCTCCAGGACCTGGACAGAGGAACTTGACTCTGAGGGAACTTCCTGAATGCCCGGGCTTGACCTCGCCTTGCCTTCGTTGGGACCTGTTCTCCCAATTCGCGCACTGCCCTTTCCAGATCCTGCATGGCATGGTCGAAGGGTGTCGAAGCTTCAGTGTTGTACGTAGTGTGTCATGGTGTGTCCCGGCACGTCCCAGCCTCTGAAGCCAGCTCCGCCTGGGCTGGATCTATGGCATCAGTGAGCAGCCGCAAGGAGAGCCTCTGGAACTCCAGATGCACATGAGCTCACATGTCCCGTTCCGTGCAAGGCTGCTCGAGGCTCAAGTGTGAGGATGGAACAAGCGAAGTGCCAGCAAGATCCTGCCAGAGCCAAGAGCAAGAAACCGAAAGCCGATCTGCAAGTAAACATCTGGCGGATCCTGGGAAAGGGCTGCACCTGCCAGGTGAAGCCGTGCATCAGCCAGGAGATGGCCTTTAGGGAAAGCCACATGAAGAAGGGGAGTTGGAACAATGATGCTTCACCGTGAAGGAGACTCACTCCTTCGACTTTTTAGTGTATGCCGAGGGTGCAGTAGGGTCTGAATAGGGACTGGTCAAATTTCACTCCTGCCACTGTTGTATATGATTTCTGTAGCAGGGCCAGCGTCAAATCTGCTTCCCTGATCTATATGAGTGGCTCATTTTATGCCACCCTGATCCGTCCCCAGCCGCAGCGCCTGGTGAAGTCTGACGCTTGAGGCCAGCCGAAGTCCTTGACACTGGCTCCACGATGGCACGCAACTGGAACAGCCATATAAAGCAGGGTGTATATTTCTGGTACCCCCCAAAGGACACCAGGTATATACACTCACCAATATTAAAAAGGAACCTTATATACACTCACCAATGACAGAAATATAAACCCTGCTTCATATCAGGTTACATCACTTGCTGTGCAGTCTGCGCGCCTTCCTCACGGCTCTGCTGGGCTGCCTGCTCCGTGCACAAAATTATTTGGCTGTGCTCAGGCTGGTGTGCCCGGCCTCTGCCACACACCTCAGGGCTTCTGCCCACGCCGCTGCTGCCGCAAATCTAGAACGAAGTGGTGAAGGGCCTCAGCATCTGTTTTGACAAGATTACAATAGGGTTAAGGTTTCGGGGTGTGCTCGGAAGGCCGCGCATGGTAAGCTGCCACAGTCCAATACTTATGCATGTTGCCATTTCCTAGCTGATACTCGGAGTGACAGGAGAGGTGGGTGAGGGGGGGGTGGTGGGTGGGGGGTGGGGGGTGGGGGGGGGGGTGGGGGGTGGGGGGTGGGGGGGGGGTGGGGGGGGGTGGGGGGTGGGGGGTGGGGGGAAGAGGTTGACTCGAATCTTAAAGTGCCGAGGTCGGAGCTGGCATCCGAAATTCCCGCCTCAGGAGTCAGGTTCACAGCACTCCGGCGAGCTCGTAGGTTGCAAGCGTTTGGGCTTTTGTGGGAGCTTCTGCCCTTCCACGGGAGGTCATCGGACCAACAGGAGAGACAATGGACTGCCGCATCAGAAGTGTCGTTTGGGACTGGTAGACAGCCATGACAGCCTTAGGGCCTAGGTTTTGGGGCGGTTCGGGCGTCGGGTCTTGGAGAGATAAGTAGGAGCCGAAATCCTCCGAAAGACGGGAAGTGGAGCATGTGGAGCCTCCCCGGAAGCGGCAAGCGCAAAGACCCGGTGCAGCTGACCTGAGAAGCAAGAATCCAAGGCGCCCCATCCAGGGCTGAAACAACGGAAGCCCTCACAGCTTCTCCAGACAGAGAGCCTGTGGGACAACCACAAAGCAGCGCCGCGCAACGAAAACTCGTTGCACTTCGCCCCGTCCAACAACCACCTCATACCCGTGGTACCGGGGTACCCCCTCGGCTTAACCCCCCTGACAGTATGCAACCACCTACAAGCTGGGCGTCTCCGAACAAATCATGATCTGTCTCGGGCAAGAACTGAGTTCAGCGGACACTTTGTGCAGCCGGCCAGAGATTCCAGACGGTGCCTGTGATAAACGGCTTGTGTTGGCTTTGATGGTTTTGATGTGGATGCAGGCTACCATGCGCCACCCCTGACCCCAAGAATCCGGCCTCTACGAGCCCGGTCGCGACAACATCCCAGTGAGCTTCCAAGGATTGGAGCCAATACGTGAACCTCGCGTACTCATTCTCGGGAGATAAACAAACGCATTGTTTCATTCAAGAAAACATTCGTGACAAGGTGCCAAAGAATCGCTACAGATAACCAACATGCAGGTTGCTGAAGTCCAGGCGTTGACTGACCTTGGAAATCCTCCAGGCTCCTGCGCGCCGAAGTTGAATTTGATTGATCAGCGCTTCTCAACGCCACTCGCTCTCCTTCCCGTGAACGATGGCTACCATGAGCGCACATGTCGTAATCACTCCTCGGCGGCAGCGCATCGTCACCTCGTAGATGCTCGGTAGCTTCTGGACACCTAGAAACACTGGAGCTACAGCAGCGTAGTGAGAGCAGCAGGAAAGTCGCGACAAATGAAAGCAAGCCAGACAGAGGCGGGCACTGCTGCGAAAGCTGGTCCACCAGCACACGCAGCCTCTGCGAAACACTCTGAAACGTCATGCCTGCCAGTGATTTTCTTGAATCCAGGAAGTGTGGGGAGGCCACCGGTCCATCTGAGTAGACCCTCTTCCCTGTGCGAGTCCAACGGATATGCCTGCAGTACCAACAATGCAAACGCGTCGGAAACTGCGCTCGTTTTCAAGCGTACCACTGGCCCACCCTGGGCCCTGTGCCCGCCTGCGGGCGCCAGCGGCTCGGAGCCGTGCAGCACTGTGGCCGTAAGCAGCCTCCGGGCATCTATTATTGATCGATTGACTTTGCAACTTGAAATAATTGTTCGTGGGATGTCAGAAAAGCACGTAAACACAGAGAGAGGGAGGGAGAGAGAGAGATCCTCACTCTCGGTCAGCCGTTCTCCACGCCTGTACTCCTCGCACTGTTTTCCCGCGGGGCTCCTGCCCCCAGAAAATCCTGCCGGACTCCCGCAGAAAATCCCGACCCCCAGAGAATCCCGCAAAGAATCCTGCCCTGAAGTGTCCCTGGAGCGTCCACCTCGACAATCCCGTGGAGCGCATCCCTGGAGTGCCCGAGAACCCCTCAGATTGTCCTGTCTCCAGAAATGGCAACCGCGGCAGAATGCCGCAGCCATGTATTTTAAATTAGGTCATTCCTGTCGGAAACTGGACATATATAGAGGGAGAGCTATAAATGAAAGCACAAAGAGAAACGAAAGAGGGAGTGTGATCAAAATAAGACAGAGAGTGTGATCGAGAAAAAGAAATAAGGAAAGAATGGAAAGAAAGCGAGACAGCATAATCGAGAGAGAAAAAGAAAGGAGACAGCGCTGAAACTAGGGTTTTGGCAGCAGGTCGGCAGTTCGGCCTTGCGCCCGGCTTCGCAGCCGAGTCCATCATGATCACTTTCTTCGCCTTCTTGTACATGTCCGGCATGGCCTACAAAAGAGAATGCCGGTGCGGCATGTGCGGCATCTGCGTTGCACCGGAACATGTACGAACCCTCGTGGCATCGGAGGCCTCCAGCCGCTTCAGCTCCTCAGCCAGGCGGAGGGCTGCGGGTTCCAGATCCACGGAGAAGCCCTGGGCAAACGTGAGCAAACGCGGGCAAACTAGCACAAACTTAACATGTAATCTCGGGACATGCTACTCACTCACACACGAAGTGGATAGATCGTTGGCCACTTTTCGTACTCCCGGATTGAGTGGTAATGTCGAGGCGTCCAAACCGAACCCGTGCAGCAGGTGTGTGGTAGCGGCGCCACATCATCTCCACCCCTGCTGTACGAAATCAGTTCGTCGACCCCTTTCCGAGCCGGGAGAAAGAATGTACAATGGGCGGTGTGGGCGGGAGAGCAAAAATCTCTGGTACTGCTCCCGAGCCTCGCGCGGCTGCGGGGCATATGTATATATATGTACATTCCTGATCACAGTTCTCGGCACTCGCTCGCTACATGTCACTTTGCATCGAGATGCATCCCGACATGCTACTCACTCACACACGAAGTGGATAGATCGTTGGCCACTTTTCGTACTCCCGGATTGAGTGGTAATGTCGAGGCGTCCAAACCGAACCCGTGCAGCAGGTGTGTGGTAGCGGCGCCACATCATCTCCGCCCATCCGCGCCCACACCCCATACACGGAGGGGCTAGGACGTCTTGGACCATTCCCACTTCATCGCAGTCACACGCTCACAGAAATCTTCGAAGTTAGTATGGTTGAGGTCGCGGCATGCCTCTTCCAAAGGTGTGAGGTCTGAGACCAACCGATGCCATCCCTGCTGCGCTATGGAAAGGTCCCCTCTGGATACAGGGTCCGCAATATTGAGTGCTGATGGTACCCAATGGAACTCCGGCAACCAGGACTTGTGCGCAGCCAAAGTCCAGAAGGCTGTAATCATGTAGTTTATGACCTCGTCGCGCCCAAAACCTTTCTGCAGCGCCGCCATGCCCGGCTGATTGTCAATGAAAGAGATCCATTCAGCTGGTAGGGCATGGCACAAAACTACGAATGCGACAAGTTGTGCATAAATCTCGAGGAAGTAGATGAAAGCCCGTCTGGTGCAGAACTTTTCAACCAAAGTTGGGGACACACTCCCGTGTCCAAAGAACACTTCGTCACCAATCCTGACGACAAACCCCCAACCATTTCTGGCTGCCAGGCATGCTTCTCGCGACCACTGTGTGGGTATGTCCTGGTCAGACAGCTTCCAGACCTTGTCCCCAAGCTCAAAGAAAGCATCTGTGTACAAAACGGTTCTTCTGTGGGGTACATGAAAAGGAATGAACCGAGGCCTGAGATGCAAGAGAATCACTCGTAGCGCAGTTAAGGCCCCGCGCAAACCCGTATTGAGTTCGTCCGATCCAGCCCTCGGGTTCCGGGATCGCGCATACAGTGGCTGCAATGCCGCGGCTCCAGCTCGTCCAAAGGCAGTGGTTGCAACAAACGCCAACTTCCCCGCCAGTCTTGATGCTACTTCGGCATCTAAGCGCCCAGAGGCAAGGATCTCGTCTATCTGGGCCACTAATTTCTGGACTCGTTTGGGGTCAGGCGCAAGCTGGATACCGGATCTGAGGATGCGAATGATGACGCCCAAGAGCTTCTGTTCGGAAGCCGGGGCTTGCGCCTTAGAAGGTTTGAGGCGAAAACCGAGCAAAACACAAAACTCGGTGAAGGATGAAAAAGCGTCTTCGACCTCGCCGTCACCGTGCACGCCCCCGAGGTCGTCAACATAATGCAGCATCGCCACGATCAACAGGCACCGAACCAGCCAGGTGAGCGCGTCGGTGACGCGACCAAAACTCCAGACACTGGCTGTGCTACCAAAAGGCAACACTCGATGTCGCCAGAGTGTGGGCCCAGAGGGGGTGTCCAAAAGCATGCACGCATCTCCTGGCTCACGCACCGGATAGGCTCTATATGCGTCTGCGAGGTCCTGACACCACACCATGACCACAAGACCCAATTCTACGAGAGCTCGTATGGCTTGGACGTACACTTCGACGTCATCATACTCTGGCCTATCCCCCACTGATATCGTGGCGTTGTGATGGGATCGTCTGTAGTCCTCACACCTGCGAACCTTTCTGCGGCCATCCGACCCTGTCTGCACCACGCTGAAAGCGCGCTACGAAGCACGGGCCATCGGGGATGGGCGCGACGTCAACGCCCCAGGAAGCAGCCCCAACCGTGCTCTTAGGCCAATCTTCTGGAGCTTGAAATGGCCCTTCCATGCGCCCCAGCTGTACTTCTGTGACGACCTCGGTCATCATGGCGCGCCACTCCGGATCCACTCTAGGTTTACGAAGCTTCTCTTTCACATAAGCAGAGTTCAATCCGCGGAAAGCCTCCAACGAGATAGGGTGCCGGTACGCATCATCCAAACGAGGCCTCCATCCAGGCGAATGAGCAACCGGACCAAGTAGGGGGAAGCCTCGAGTGAGATCGAGCTCGAGAGCCTCAATGTCGGGGTACCCGCACTCTCGGAGCAAGCGAAGGAAAACTAGGACTTCAAAACGGTGACCATCTGGATGTGTGTATGCTTGGCGCACGTGTGGTCTCACAGCAGCAAACCATGCATCCGTCTCCACACGCAACTCAGCGATCATGGATCGAGTGCCCTGCAGAACCACCGATCGATGGTCTCGTAGCTCTCGAGGATTCATCTGAGCAGCGCGACGAAGAGTGATTAGCAACCCGGGTTCTAAAGATGGGGGCTGTGCAGCGTGATGACACATGTGCTGGCTATGTTCCCAATGCTCCCACATGTTGGCCGACGGTGGCATGCCACAAGAAGTAGGGGCGCGTTCCCTAGTGATGGGCAACCCCAGTGCCCTGGCATCGGACAGAACTTTTGTCCACTGCGGCACAGACTGCCTGGCCGATCCGCTCGGCTCCGAAGGCAGTGCACAGGACGAGATTCCCTCCGCCGAAGGCACACTGGAAGACAAGGCTACGGGCGCGACATCACACTGCCCGCCGACAACGGTGCCATGAGTCAAAATCAGCTTGAAGAGGAAGGAGGCTACACCCCTGTGATTTCCTAGGTACCTATGCCGGTCCCGGGAGCTGCATCCCTCAGACGAAGTCCACCCTGCTGCCAGATGGTGAGACTGCTCCTTGATGGTGATGGGAGCTGTGACGAGAGCCCCATTCGAGGAGCGCAGGAGGGCATATTCGTTGTAGTGCCACGGTGCGAAAACTCTACCAGATTCTAACCACCTCTGTCTGGTGGCAGAGTCGATCTTGGATTTGCAGGACTTGGGCGCCGGCCTCCCAGCATCTGTGGGGGCCGGCGTCGTATAGCACGGGAGGACCTTTCTTCCAGACTGAACCTCATCACTGAACGAATGCCCATCCATGTCGTACCGGGTGAGATCGTCCCGTTGACAGTCGACATGAAGGCGCTTCAGACGGCCCACCTTGGACCAACGAAGCCCTGTGCACTGGGTCCAGTCCACTGGGGTCCACCAGACCCTGGGCCTGCTCACGACCCCGAAGTCTGCCGCATCAACTAAAACTGGTTCAACCCCAAGGCGCTTGGAGAAGTAGTCCTGGTCAGCTTTAGAGGCCATAATGACGTTCTCGACCAAGATGCCCACACGACGATCACGCAGCTTTACACGCAACTGTTGGTACAGATCGCAGAAGTATGCGAACAGCTTCCCGTGTGACCCGTCGCGGCCCTCGCCCTCGATGATCGTGCTGAAGTCTGGGCACGGAGGCCCTGCAGCTATGATGACCTGCATCCGCCGGTCAGGATCAAAGGAGTCGATGGCCTTAGCCACGCATTCAGGGTCCTCGTCCTTGATGTTGCCACGACAGCGGAAGGTCCCAGTAGAACGATCTCTGGAGATCCGCACGGCGCCCTCATCGATTTCCCACGCCATGGTTAAAGCGACTGTAGCATGGTCACCCAATGCTGCCGCCGCTACCCCAATACCATCGAAGAAACTGAGCAGAATGACTTCCGGTTTCGGCAGCGTGGCTCTCAGCTGCCTGCGCTGAGGCGGCGCAGCAGCCACCTTGGGACGCAGCGACGCCCCAGGCGTGGAACCCTTGGCCACCGACCCTTTCAAAGCTTTGGCTTGAGGTGGAGGGCTGGTAGTTTCAGCTACTCCAGCCGGCACGGCTGGTGCCTTCGTATGCGTTGGCTCATCCACTGCGTCAGGTCCCCCCTCGCTCCAACGCTGGCGAGAGGTTCCCGCGGTTTCTCACTCCTTGGCCGGCCTGGCCGACGCCGCCAGCTCTTTCTCCTTCTCAGCTGGTCGGCGCCAAGAGCGATTCGTATACCACGTGGATCCGGACCACGCTGCATCGGACCACGAATCCTCATGCCAGCGCGGCTGTTTGGGATTGCCGCGGTCGCCTTTGCCTCCACCACGACCACCGCTTCTGCCCCCCTGCTGCCCAGGCCCTTTCGGCGGGGGCGGCACATCAGGCTGACGTGGCTTCCTTGCCACCCCTTCCTCATTCTGGCCCTCAAGTGAGCGCTTGGAGGGGCGTTTGGGAATGTCCCGTGCCATGGTATCCTGCCACAAGAGAGCATCCTGTAGGACCTCCTTGGCTGCCTGGGCGAAAGTGACATTCCCACGCATCTTCTGAGCCAAGCGCCACGCAACAGTCTCGTAGTAGACCTTGAACTGTTCCAGCCTGTTGTGCGCGATGCGAGCCTTCTTTTCAAGGGTGTCAAAGTACTCAATGACATCACGCTCATCGCCAATCTGCACCAGGATGAAGAGCCACTTCAACGAGGTCAGGCCATCAAGCACCGACAGCAATGACCTCGCCTCCCACTCTGAGTCCTTCTGCTCAGACTGCAGCTCCCCATTCGCGGTAAGCTTCATGGTGGCCTCCTTCTTACGCTTCGCCAACGGGTTGAGCTCGCCTGTGGCTGCAAAACTCCTGGCCTGCATTATGGCGGTGAGGGGGAGTGGTGAGTACTGTTTTGACACTTCATGCTCGAACTTGCAGCGAGCTATGACGGCGTCGGCCCCAAGCAACATGGATTCTGGGAAGACCCTCTCGCGGGCATCGACCTTCTGGCCATTGTAGCGCCCTATCATTCGTTGCCATTCACCTGGCGCCAGCTCAGTAGGCACCTTGGGAGGTGAGGCAACCGCAGCTGTCTGAGACAACAGCCCACCTACAGGGGGTGCCACGGCGGCCATAGCCTGGGCGTCCCTCTGCCTGGACTCAATGCAGAGTTCCCTCAAGTAAAGCAAGATGGCCTTGCCAATGGGCAACTCCTCTGCTGTGAGCCGAAAAATCTCGTTGGCTCCCTGAAAGCCAACCTGCAGGGGGTCCACCAGCGCCTTCACTAGGGTGTCCACGTCAGGAGCCAGCAACGACATGGCCCCAATGCTTGTGATGCCTCGATCTGTGAGGTAGCGCATAAGCAAGTCAGACGCCCCGGCTCTGGCTCCCAAGCTGGCCAATGTGTCCGGCGCAGCTCCTGCCATGACTTCCACCTAAACACACCGAGGCGACAGCTCGAACCGAACTCTGCAATGTGAATAAGTTGCTTAAACGCGCGCTGCCATAGCTCGCGAGCACTCACTTGCACATGTAAGTAGTGCACACGCCAGTGGAGACACGTGCACTCAGCACACGCACAGCTGGCTTTAGCAGCAAATGCTCCTTTGGCTCCAGGCCATGTGTGATCGTCAGGGGCCGGACGAGCTAAGCCCAACCTGGCCGAATGAGTACAAAAACATAGATGGGATGTGGCACCTGCAGGCTCACACACCTTGAACGACCTTCAATCTCGGAGGCTCGCGCCTCGGAGCAAAGAAGCAAGAGGACACAAGCCCACTCGCGCGTGGGAACAGTGTCACAAAAAGCCCCCCCGTGGGCATCAGTCCATGGACTGCAAGCCCTCAGTGCCTCCAGATTCGCCCTCCGACGACTCAGACTCTGCGAGGTCGGAGGATGCAGACGCACGCCGTGCCTCCTGCAAGGACATGGCCCAAGAGCTACACTAAGCACAGAAGCCCCAAATGCGAGCGCTGATCAACGCCTGTTTCGTGGCCACACGCAGGCGTGCAATGGTGAGCCGTAGGCCTAAACATGCGGCTAACAAAACTAGGTCACAACTTAAGCAAACGCCCATCCCAGCTCAGGAGGACGCAGAGGACTCGGAGCTGCTGCTTGAGCTGGAACTGTCCGACGACGATGCCACCACGAGGGCCTCAGCGCTGAAGCAACGTTTGCAGCGGCGCAATCCGCTGCCGACTCCCTGGGCAGTCACCCGATAGAATGAACTCCATCCATATGCCCAACCGCACGACGTGCGCCACAGGCCCACTTCATTGTGAGCTTCGTTGACTGCTACTTCATGTACCACGCCTCTGCGTGGTTGCACCACGTAGGTGACTGGCGGCTCCGAAATGGCTGCCCTCAGCACTGCTAGCTGATCCCGCAAGTCCTGGACCTCATCCGCCCACGGGGCAACACCAGTTGAAAACTCTTCTGTAGCCCGACTGGGGGTACGGCTGCGCCTCGCACGGCGCTTGGCCGGCCTCTCGCTCGCGCGCGAGGGCCCCTCACCTTCTTCAGAGAGGGGTGAATCGACAACAACGAGACCACCCTCACCTGAAGTGGAACACGCCTGCTGTTCAGGCCCAGGCACCATAGAGCACGCTGCCAGCACGCTATCAGGCAACCTGAGAAGCGGAGCGAGCTGAGCATATCGTTCAATCGCTCGACTGGTCCAACGACCTTGGAGCTGAAGCAACGGGATCCCAATGCCCAGCGAGGCAAGGAACTGCGTGCCCGACACGCGCAACACATGCCCACGAAAACGGGCAATCTCATGTCCAGCAGCGTCGGGCCTGGTGAGAGGTACCCCTGCTGCGTGGAGGACCCGCTCCACCATCCTGACTACCGTGGCCTTAGACACCGGATCCGTGCCCTGCCCCGGCAGTAAGAAAGGAGACACACCGCCCTGATCCTTGAGGATGTCGAGCCTGTCCAGGTGCCTTTTGGCTGCATGGTACGGACACAACGACTCATTCTGGGCCCGACATATGCAGCGATACGTTCTGACTGTGAGCTGCCCCTGGACATCTGTCTTGGAAACAGGCAGCAACAAGTTGACCCGATCTCTGCCCTCTAGGTACAAGTGACGAGCCTTCGCAGCACTGAGCTCAATCTCGCGGAGCATGAACCAACATGCAACTAACACGATGTCGGCGGCGGCCTGAATGCATTCCCATGAAAAAGGCTCGAGGTCCATGTCAGGGCTGACCAAGCCTCCCAAGATCCTCACATCAAAGGAGTCCTTCAGCGAGGCCGGGCCCAGGCCACGTTTCACTGAACGAATCGCATCCCTGATGGCCCAACGGACCTCCTCTCCTATGGGCTGCTTAAGGGTGCGCAACTGGTGAGCGATGGCTGCAGAGAAATACTGCGAACAGCTGTGGTAGTGGCCTGCTTTGAGGGAGGCCCCGACGCATTGCACCGTGTGAGCGGTGACGGGGAAAGGTGGGACCTCCCAAGCTCTGCACAATTCATACCACGCCCGTAGACGACTCTCTACAGCTGGACGCGATGTGGCAGCAAGAACGTCTGCCCTCAGCGCGGCCAGAGCCCTCTCGCGATTGATTGGAAGAGCGGCCTCAAGCGCAGCCGCCCAAGAAGCTCGAGCACGGGGCAAAACCACCGGGTGGTCAGCCCTAAAAGCCTCCAAGACGGGAGGCAATTCGTGCCTCCCACGTAAAATTGCCTCCAAGTGGGCAGCAGACACGCCTGATGCCACCAACACTGCCGCATTGGGCAAGATGTCCTCAAGACTGCGCACGCCATGCTCAAACAGCGTGGGCGCAAGGGCATACAGCCCTAGATCCCTAAGCCGAGTCCACAAAACTTCGGCCATCCTGAGCCGAAAAACCTAGGCAGCGGCCTGTACATGTTGGCAGAGAGGAGGAAGGGGGGCCCAGGCTCACGTGGGATTACGAGAAACGACACAAAAGACATGCCGAAGATCCGCAAAAAACCAGGTCCTCCACCTGGCATAGCAGACATCGTAGGCCATCCGAAGCTGGTCCTTGACCACGAAGCACGATCTGCAAGTCGTACAGCGCCTCAAGTAAGACTGCATGGGCCTTAGAGTCAACGGTTCGCCAATCTGCGAAGCCACAAGTTCCCCTGTGGTAAACGCCAGTATCGATGGGCATGTCCTCGTCCAGGTGCATGCCCGTTAACATGTCAAGGAGAGGCTTTAACACCCGCCGCTCAAGATGAGAGCAGTAAGCATACAGCGATATCAAAGAGTGCCGCGCGCCCTCGAATCGACGGTCAAAGATGATGTGCGCCGGCTGCCCCTCAGTCAAGCTCCAGACGCGGATGACACCCCAGGCGAATGCGACCTCCTCTCGGGCAGCACCGGCCGACATTGGATAAGGAAAGGAAAGAGCAAAAATCTCTGGTACTGCTCCCGAGCCTCGCGCGGCTGCGGGGCATATGTATATATATGTACATTCCTGATCACAGTTCTCGGCACTCGCTCGCTACATGTCACTTTGCATCGAGATGCATCCCAACTAGCTATTTCTGGAATGACCGTTCGGGTCAGGAAAGTTTCACGTCCAGAGCCAAAAGGCAAGACAAAGAGGAAGCAGCATAGGAAAGGCAGGATGGAAGACAGCAAAACATCCAAGCCTGACACCAGAACACTGAGTTGTGGAATAAAATGTGCGTAAAGACATCTTCAATACTGGTTGCACGGTTCTAGTCTACCGCCTGGCTGTTGTTCTGTGTGTTATTCCATTCTGCTGTTTTTGTGCCTGAGAACATCGAAGCTCACATTTGACTTGGACGTTTTGCAGATGTCCTTCTCCTGTTTCTGGCGCTCCTTTGCCTTACCGAAACTTCCCAAATTCCGAAACGGCACATGTTCTTGCTGACTCCGTCGCTCTCGTTCAGCTAAACTGACAGCTTCTTTCGGACTATTGACTTCTTCAACTTCCAGCTCCGACCGTTCTGCTCTTTACACGACCTCTTTTTATTGAGGAGCCTGCTCCACTGCACCGACGCCTATCTCGCTACGTTTGTTTGGAATGTTGCCGTACTGCCCGGAGTCCAGGCACTTCCACCAAAACCCCATGACATCGTTTCTTGAGTTTGAGCCCGGGCTGTCCTTAAGCTCGTGATCTTGAAGGAAGTGAGACATGAAACATGCTCCCGTCCTGCGGCAGCTCCACGCTGAGAATCCAGAGCACAGCGTCTCGGAGCGTCAGGAGGTCAGCAAAACGGCACTTCTCCAAGACACTCAACACCTTCAGGAGCAAGACGCTGGAGGGGACTCGCACAATGATGCAGCTGTCGGACTGAAGACTCCGAGTCAACTAGTCAACTAAGTGCTGTTCTCTCTATCATGGTGCAGCTATGTGCAGCCAGTCAGCCGCAGCCGGATCCCGCGGGAAGGCTTCCAGGACGTGCGCCAACATAGGGCCGGCAGCCTTCAAGGCTCGAAAAGTTGAAAGTGGGAGATGCAGACCCTCGAGCTGTGCAGGACTTTTCTATTGGGCATTTCTGGGTACTCACCGCTTGTCTTGGTGTCGGGTGGCCGCTTACACTCAGATCATAAGGGCTGCATGGTCTCCGCCCCGGTGCTTCCATGTGACGTCTTTCCAGAGCATCTTGGACTATTTTTGGATTTGTTATCTCTTGTGATCTTTTGTGATTTGTCTGATCTGTTGGGCTGTTCGTAGCCTTGGTATGACATATTTTGCATCACAAGATTCTTCATGCTGTAATTGGCGCTTTGGCCCACCCTTGAGAAGAGACCTTTTTTGTCGGAGGCCTTGTGGTTGCGTCAGCTCCACATTCTTGGGGCCAGCGTCGAGCTTCGTCTCACGAGCTCTTGGGGCTCGTTGTGCCCAGCAGGCCCTTCAAACCGTGCATCTCCCAACTCTTGTAATCCCTACGGCACCAGCAAGTTGCCTTCCCACAAGCATCAACATGCACGTAACAGCAAGCTCGAGAAGATCGAACATCTCCCAAGTAGGAGGAGTTTTCGGAGGCCAGGAAAGACGGCAACACCGGTTTGCCAGAATCATCTTGTTTCCGTACAGCCCTCTCTGCTTACGCATGCTGCATTCCACGAACGTGCCTCTGCTTCGTCTCGATCCCTAAGAAAGCTTGTTCATAGCAGCCCACGACATACTCGAGAGAAGAACAATCAGTGGGTGGTTCCCATCGATGACCGTGAGCGTTTGTCGTCCATGCCCTAGGTTTTGTCCTGCTTTCTTTTTGCAGTTGTCTGCCTCGTTTTCACTGCGCTCTCTCAAAGATCAAGCAGACCATGCAAGGGGACACAAGTTTTCTCAAAACAGCGACTATGACAGAAGTTGTAGGCTTAAATCGGTGGATTTCAGCCGAAGAACCCGGTGATTAAGGATATTAAAGATAGTCCAGCGCGTGTAAGCCTTGTTCTCGGTTGGGCGTGACAGGCCCACAGACCGCACGGACATGATCTGCACCAGCATGGCCTCAGCAATGTAAGAGGAATACCACGGAATTCCGAAGCCAACTCAAAAGGCAGTGACTGCTCGACACAGCGATTCGAAACAGTTTGCAGCTGGGAGCTCGGCAGCTGCCTCTTGACGCACAAGATCCTCAGGAATGATCCAATCCCTCTGTTGGATGCAAATTTCGGGTTCGTCTTCAGCGTCTCTGAGCAGTGGCACACCGAGCGAACTCTGTACAGAAGTATGTGTAGCAGCGTCAAAGGTCGCGCCCATGATGTCCGAGTTTACATACGCCAGCTCGCGTGCGGAAACAACGCTGGCACCGCTGTATCGAGACTGCGCGAGCTCCATCAAGAGTGTCGCAAGCTTGTAAGCCATAAGCAAAAGACTGAGCTGAAGCATGAGGACCGCACACTGCTGTCTTGGAGGCAGAGAGCGGCAATAGCGGCAAGCCGTTGAAAGAAGCCCTCGAACATCTTTGGCACCTGTCAAGGCAATGAGCTACGAGTAACATCCCGAGGCAAGGGTGCGTCTGCACCCTGCACAGGCTTGCTTGTCAGCACCTCTTCGGCAGCCCGCCTTTGACACAACTCCTCAGCTCAACGGCTCAACCTCTGCACCGACAGAATGGAAAGGCATGCACCAGAGTGGAAAAGTAGTGTAACACAAAGTGTCTACTTTAGACCAGGTGCAAGCAAAATCACGTGGAGCGCTCTGGCGCGAATCATCGGCTCTTCATCATCAAGAGCGAACAGGAGGACTCCATGCCTGAGAAAGTATCAGGTGCCCTTGAATCGTTCCAGAAGAAGAGACTCCAGAAGCTTGCAACATCTTGCGACGACCGATAAGAACGCACGGAAACAACAAGCCAAGTGGCCAAATCTCTGGAGGATCTATCTTCGACTTCTTCTTTTCGTCGGGTGCATCCTACGAGAGGTTCAATCGGGCATGTGAGGCTGCAAGAATCTAAGACAAGAAGGCAGGACGAGACAGTCAGTGTGCTACCAGCCTCCAGAGCCTTCTGAAAGACAGGCAGTTTCACCTTTCAACGTGGCCCAAGAGTTTCCGCTTGCTCAAGCTTCTCTGTCTCTTCAATTTTCACTGAGGGCAACACTGCTCTGTTCAAAACCTCAGGCAACCGGCTCCAAGGGCGAGCGCAGAGCTATCGTGGATTCGTGAGGGGCCTCCGTGTCCCAGCGGGGGAAGTGCTGAAGAGTTTCCAGTGCCGCAAGGCGTACATCTACTGACATTGATGCGGCTTGTGCCAGAACGTGGCGCAGCACGTCCTCCAAGGAGCAGCTGCAGGGGCTGTAGAGAATCTCAAAACACCAACGCAGAAGCTCGCGAAGACAAAGGGCACAAGTTGCAAAAGGGCAAAGCTGGAATGTCCTGTCCCAAACTTCCGAGCTCTGCGTCTGGCCCTGCATGCCTGGCGGGCATGTCAGCAAAGATCACAAGGCCACAAAGGGAGCGACAGAGACCAAGCCTGAGGATGGCGGTCAATGTCGCACAGCATGCGGCTCGGACGTCCGGCGAAGGATCAAAGAGCCGCCCTGCTGCCACCTCCCAGTCTGCCCCGAGTTCTGAAAGCACTGAACGGCTAAGGGCCTACGGGCTGGGAAGATCTTCCCAGTAGCGCAAGGCCAAAGCCGTTGAAAGCAAAAAAGCAACGGCAAGGCCTGGCTTCATGCTGGTGTGAAGCCCTGGCCTGTACGGCCTCCGCGAGCGGCCACTGAAGGAGCTCCTGGAGCTCCGGGCGCCTCAAATTACAACCAACGTTGAAAAAAAAAAACACACATCCGAACTCTCCAATGGAGGAAGCAAGAACCAAGAACTCTGAGAAGACGGGTTCGTGATGCATGCGGCGCATGCGGCGCTATGTCGTCGCATGTGCTTGCATCCCTCAGCGCCCAGCCCAGCCCTCTTCTGTCTCTTGGCTGCCGAAGACAGCGGCATTGTGCCCGTCGGCCCCGTCGGGCCCATCGACATCTGGAAGGCAAGGCTGCCATCGGCCCGACACCGGCGGCCAAAAATTTCTTGAGCCGTGGCCAGGGGAAGTTCTGCTGACATCTGCAGCACCGTGCCTTTAGTGCCCTTCGTGCCTTTCGTGCCCTTACCCTGGTCGTTGCCCCCTTGCCGATTTTACCGAGAGCTCACCTGGTGACCTTTCGCAGCACGTAGATCCAGCCTGGGCCCGAGGGAGGCTATGCAAAAGAGCAGGAGCAGGCCACCAAGGAGCCCCACAGTCCGTTATTGTCCGTCCCTCAAATGCAAGCAAGCCGCAAAAGGGCTGCAGGCGCGGGTCGCGCGACTTTCCGGCACCAGCTGCCAAGTCCTCTTCCCCTGGAAGCTCCTGAGAACAGACCGGGGAGCTGAAAGACAGTCTACTAAGATTCAGCACAGGGAACGCTCCTGCGGATCCTCGTCAGCCTCAACATCATCTTGAAGTCCAGCTTGAGCTCTCTTCCTGCCATGGAATCAGCATGTGAAATTGCACTTAACTGCACTTACTTGTATTTAACCTACTTCCCGGGGTCTTTCAGCAGCCGTCCTCGCTTTGAAAAGGCGAAAGGCGTCGATGAAGGCCATGCGCTTCAAGGCGGCTTTTGCCTCCGCGCTAGCTTGTTGCAGAAGCTCGGGATCCCGAAACGCATCCACCAGCTTCCCCGCAGGCGGCAACTTGGATCTCAGAACGTTGATGAGTGTGGCCTGTGGGGAGAGGCGGCATCGTCGGAGTTCCAAACATCGCCACGCCGGCACAGGCACATCAGATCCGTCAGACGCGGCAGGAACCGGAAAGCTGGACAGCGCCGATCGCAGCAGGGGCATTCTCTTGCCGCTGTGGGACACCAGAATGAAAATGCCACCAGGCTGCAATACTCGCCACACCTCCCGGCACAACGCTCCAGCAAGATCGTCTGCGTGGGAGCTCATCATGGCATCCAGCGTGCCCTTGTCGACACTCACGCCAAAAGAGTCAGACTTAAAGGTCATGGACGTAGCATCCATCACCAGCCAACGCATTGGCAAGGCTGCAAACTGCTGCTGCATTTTCTCGATGGCAGGAGAAGACACGTCGATGTTAGTGATGTCACCGTAGCCAGCAGAATAAAGGTCTGAGGACAATGATGAATTCCCACATCCCACAACCAAGAGTCCTTGATCGCGAACGGTACTCGGCGGGCAAAACAGCTCAAAGGCATCACTCAGCTCCTCGTATGTAGCGTACCAATCGAAAAGGCCGTCGGCATCTTTGAACCGTGTGTCCTCCGCTAGTTGCTGCTAGATTAACTAATCATGACATGTCGGACAGGTCTCACAGGTCGGACTGTCATCTTGCAAATGCCTACAAAAAGCCCTTCCCTTTCTGGCAAGAGTCCCAAAACCCCGGGTCGGCATATTGCAATTTCTGCATCTTGGATGCTTGATCTCCCTGATCGCACCGTGACCCCTGCGCACGTGCATACTTTGTCAAAGGACCAGCCAGCTCATCCAAATTCATTCCGTTTGGCTACGCCAATATGACCGCCATGGCATATGCATGTAAACCTCTGCCTAACAATTTTGTAGCCTTGCCACGCCCCCCCCTCAAGCTTACCACGCTGAAACCTCAGGCTCTCCCATCGAATGCAATCAGTGGTGCTGCCTTGAGAACGAGAGGCTTTGCCACCAGCTATGAGATGCTACTCGTATGAGACGCTATGAGCGAAGCGTAGATGCACACAAACCACCCTGCCAAAGCAGCAGAGCAACTTCCGACTTAGAGCTTGACTTGTGCCCTTCTCTTACCTGCTCAGCTACGCAACCTTCTGCCCAACGAACAGCAACGACTCCAGAGGACCAAGGGTTGAGCGACTCAAACATTGGGGATGAAGAAGCACATCTGTCTCAGTGGCTGTGGTCTTCAAGAAAACGCTTTTGTCTCCCCCGATTCCTGGAGGCCCGGGCATTAACACCTGTCTGAAGAGACACGCATGGGCCCGCGTTGTGGCACGGTCTGTAACACCGAATTCTCCTGCAGCTTGCAAACTCATGCAGCCTGACTCTGTCAGACTGCCCTGACCTACCCTACCTGCAGCACCTCTCTTTGAGAGAGTGCGTGAACAGAAAACAATTCAATGAAATGAAATGGGCCGAAGTTGGCATCTTGAGCTCCAAGATCGAAACGAAGAAACTTGGCCTCGGACGCATCGCCACACGTCATCGCAGCACCCAGTCCTGCGAGGTGGGGCTGCCTGCGGAGCTGTTGCTGTCACCTGAGCTCCATGATCTACATTAAAAATTATTAATCAACTGTTCATTGGACATTTTTTCACTATTACACTGCATTATTTAATATTTATTGTCCCTGGCTAAACTGTACTGAAGCCAAGAGATTTTCACATGACCAACAAACTCGCCAAGCGTCTGTGCTGCTCCAGGCGTCGATGCACAAGCGTCTCTGGCAAGGGTTTGTACCACAAACTCTTCAGGCTTTCCACGATGTTCAGCTTCGATTTCATATTGAAAGCCTGCCGCATCGACGTGCTGGTAAGGCTGCGGGACCTGCGCTCCTTTGCCAGGCGCCGGAAGAGCGTCTGTGACTGGGCAAACCTCGAGTGAAGCACAGGCAGCGTCTTGGGAGGCCGTGGTGGGGGCTCCTGCGTGAAGTCGAAACCTTCAGGAATCTGCTGTGCACGTGCAAGGCGCTCGGCATGTTTCTTCATCTCTGCTTCGAGGTCTGGGACAGGCTCCTCTGGGGGGGGCAGCTCCCACGTGTCGATGGCTTCCGGCAGAGCCACCCAGTTGGAACGGTTGACACCTAAGCCTTTTAAGAGGCGGCCCGTATTATTGGCTTCCATGACCTCTGTGGCTGTACGCTCCTCCTGTGGTATCTCATCCACAAACTGCGATGTGTCGGAGAAACCCCACTGGCCAGGCTGCCGGCTAATGCGGTGAGTTCTGCGCGGGATGACGGCCGAATGATCTTCAGGTGCTACTCCATACATCGGCTTGATACGACGCTGCACGCTGATTTCGACTGAGACCGTCGGTACGCGACGAAAGCCTGCCGTTGTCTTAACCTTGCTGCCAATAGTCGAGCCAGACACTGGGATGTCCTCGATCAAGGAATCACCGTTGCGGAGGTAAGAGATGTCGATGCTCGCCCGGCCCAGGAACTCGTCCTGATCCAAAGGGTCGATGCCTGCACCGATCATGGCGATCATGGTCTCGTCCCGGTCGAAGATGCTGAACATCAGCCGGTTGAGCTCGAAGGTCGTTGGGCAAGCGAAGTAGAAGGCCTCTCCCCATTCTGGACACAATGTCTTCGGAAGCACGCGGGTCCTGTGCACGAAAACCCTCTCTGCTCCTCTCGACATGGCCTCGACCACGCAGTAGGGATCGGACAAACTATTCTCATCAGCTGATGGCAGGCCAGTCGCACCACAGACAACGCCATGCACAAAGACGATCTGCTCCTTGCCGAAGAGCTCCCCTCGAGGTGGCCGACCCCGGACTGTTAGCTCCGTGGGAGGCGAGAAAGCTGTCTTCTCCCAGTCGGGCAAGGCCATGACGCGCTCCACATCATCTTCGTCAGCAACGTAGACAGCCTTCACACGAGGACCCTACTTCTCTCTTGTGCTCTTGTGCTGACAAGCGCGCTTGCTTTTGTCTTGCATGAGCACATATGAGGCACCCTGAGCACCCTGTGCAGGTGCAAGAAGCAGTCTGCACCGCACCGACAGTTGTGGCAAAAAACATTGCCCCACGTTCTCTACTTTCCAAGTGGCCTTGCCCAGATAGCAAAGCAAAGGCCTCAGAACTAGCAGCTTTGTCGGCTCTATGACACTGTACTCTGAGCTTCCGGCATGGGCTCCTGCTTTATCCTGCTTCGGATCTCCACCTATGACACTACAAGCAAGGCAGCTGGCAGTCACCGGGCTGCAAATCACGGCAAGATGCTGAGCCAGGTGCTGTTAACATGCTTTTCTCGGTCTTCTTCAGGTAGTAGACACTCCTTGGTAGAAAGTCTGCTTCCACACCTTGCAACCTACGGTGCACCAAGACGATGCCATACAAGGTCAATGAGCCCGTGAAACGCTGCACTGAGGGAGCGACTTCACCTTCTCTCTGAAGTCAACAGCTGCTTTCGAGAGCCTGGCCAAAGCTCGAAGTCACAGGTCGCGCAGAGGTCGCACATGGCTCTGGCTCCATGATGCTCTCTGTGCAGGGCCTTTCCATGCAGGAAGGTTTCGGCTTCGGCTCGGGTTCGATGAGTGATGTTTCAGACCTTGGACGCATGGCATGTGCTCTGAGGGCGAAGAGTGCAGGTCATTGGGTCGGAACTTCTCTCCATCAGAGATGCGACCATCTTCGACCTGTCATGAAACTGCCCCCCAAGCAATTCTTCAGATTTGCAGATGTGAGACTCTCGGGTGGCCTCACGGGGTACACCCATCCGCGTGAGCTTCTTCTCATGCAACTGACTCCTGAGAGAAAGAGCCATTGAGGAAGCTGAGGAAGTCACAGTGTTGTGCTCTGAGGCAAACGACCCTTTGGCGACCCTTAGGCGACCCTCGAACTCAGCGCAAGGCTCGCCCAGCAGCATCAGCTTGCGTCTTCGCTTGACCCCAGGCAAGCAGTCCCTGAGGAGCTGGGGATGGTGCACAAAAAGAAGGTGCAACACGGCGAAATAAAGCACAGGGAAGCACAGCACCAGGTGCCAGGCAACAGTGGCAGCACCGCCGTGCCCAAGTGCTGGCCATCCTTGTAAAGGCATGCTTCGATCTTCGAAACATCACTCCTGGCTTTTGGTGGCTTTAAAGGTTCAGATGCTCCTCTGCCCGACCAGGCCCATCCACGTCCCAAATGTCGAAGACCTGTCGCTCTCGTCACTCCCAGGACGCTGCAACGACCGTGACCGCCACTCAAAACACACACATTGAAGCGCCCTTCGGCGCAACAGTACGTGCAATACCATGCAAACAACCGGATCAAACTGGAACAAATCCTTGCCGCCGCTCCTTGTATGCAAAACTGATCAAGACCGGCTGAGGTCGCCGCGACTAGCAGCGGCTGCTCCAACAGCCCAAACTTTTGGCTGCACATCTCAGCAGAGCGAACAAGCGCTGCTACACAGTAACAGTATGTGGACTGTGCCACAGTCACTGTGGCATCTGACGTGCCATGCTGTGCCAACTCTGTGCTGATGTGCCTCGTCCCATCTTGGATTCAAATCATCTTTGATGGTCCGTGTGCGATGAAGCTCTCGAATCTCACGCAAAGATCAGAGAGCAGAGGACGTCGTCGAGAGCGGCACGGAGTGATGGTCAGAGGTTTGTCGCAAAGCAGTGCTAGCACCATCTAACACCAACTGGCACCTCGCCGCTCGCCAGGATCAGCCGCACAACGCACTGCGGATCACTCGATCCGACAAGATCTGCGTTCGGCAGGGCCTGTCATTCCACCAGTATGGGAGATTGCGTTGGTGGACATACGGCTAACCGTGCGCAAAGTGCCTTCGCTTCCACAATTTTGACGGACACCTCAACCAGCGGCACAAGAGTCATGATCATCGCAAAGCATGGCAAAACATCGACTAGTCACTAGTCACTAGTTATTGCCCTTGCAGCCTCCCGGATGTACTCAAGGACCTGCAGGCTCTCGATCAGGAGATCCATTGGCGGCTTCGGCTTTGGTACCACTTCCTGAGAGGTGAACCCAGAAATCCAACTCAGAACTCTTTTATTACAGAGCCCCAAAGAGAGCAGCCCATCTGAGCCCCAGAGAGCCAAAGCCGAAAACAGGCTCCTTGTAGACGGTGACAACGAGGGTCAGTCGCGGCTTCTTGCCCTTGGCCTCTAAAACGGCGCCCCCCCCCCCAGGCTGGAATGTGGGAACTCTAAGGTGGCTCAGAAAACTGCAGAGCGTGGAAGACACCTGCGTGTCTTTGTACAAACTTTACGTCTACACCTACTGCAAGAACACGGAGAGGGGACGCAGGGGGGAAGCCTTGTTCAAGGGCACCCCAGCCAACTCCAGCTCGTGCGTGAGCGCACCTCGGCGGCTAGCGCCCGCTCTCAGTGCCACATGGTGCAAAAAATGGGTGCAAGCCTTTTGCAGCTTGTTTCGGCATTCTGACTTGTCAGTCATCTTGGATTGCAAGTCACCTCTTTTCGGGATGTGCAACAACCCGTGCGCTTCCCCACACAACCTGCGACATGTCGAAGCCCGCTACCCTATGCCCTGTGCCAATCTTCACTGTACAGCCGAGATGCGGCCCGTAACTGCATTGGACAGGTCAATGTCGCCTGGGTTCAACAGATCAGAGGTTAACATGTCTTTGGATCCTCACTGCAAATGGGATGCTTCAATTGAATTGAGAGCTCCTTCGGCAGCGCTTACAACGATCCGATTGAGTGAGCGCTCAACGGCCAACCCTTCCGGCCAACCTTTGGTGGGGATCCTGGAGTGTACAACCAAGAGACATCCGCCAAGAAAATCTTCAGTGCCTGGGGGGGGGAGATTTCACATGTTTCAAGCTGCTCAACGCGAGAGCCACAGGTGCCCACCTAGAAAACTGACTGCCACCTCGTCTGCATCGAAGACCATGGCCTGCCCATGCGTGCACAGTTGTGCTCAGCTGGTACAGCAGCTCTCATCGGAAAGCCGAAACGTTTCGAAACCCTTTGTAGCGTCTCATGCAAGTACTGCAGTTGCCACATTGCGCTCACGCCCGGCCTTCAGCCCGACTAGCTCGACCAAACCCCACTCGACTGGGATGCGGAAGTCGAATTCTTCCTGTAAAAGCAGACTCGGCGAAGATGTGCAGCAGCTTGCTTGGCACCCTTCTTTCACCCTGGTCCTCCCATATTGGGGACAGTGAGTTCCTCAGCTCTGGTTCATTCAAGCTGCAAGTGCCTAGTCCATACTACGCCAGAATGGCTGTTACATGATTCACGCACTTTCTCTGCTCGGCGAAGCTATGCCCTGACTGCAACCCGTTTGCTGAACGTCTTCTGAAGACTTCGTGCCAACCGGATTGCAGTGTGTGGGTTCGCTATTAAAGGGTGGCGTGCCACCGCATTGTGGGAGCAGAGCCTTCAGGAAGCATAGAGCCTCGAAACGCAGATACATCTACTATTGCAAGGTATTGCGGAGTAGTGGCTGGTAGCGGAGAGTCTATGCTGGCGGTCTATGGGTTTGAGTTCTCCCCGGCTTCAAAGATTACACCAGCGATGACCCCAAACAGAATGTAGCGAGTTATACCAGTTCAAGTTGGAATACGTTGGAAGGAAGAGAACGACGAGCACCGAACAATTTCTCAGCTGCATGCGTTTGTCGAAGAAAGACAAAAGAGCTTGGTATTCGGATCGGCTGCCTGTCGCGCGGGAGAAAGTGGGAATTTTGCCGCGCATACTTTGGCAAAAGAAGTGGGAAAGGACTTCATGTTTTTGCTCAGAAGGCTTGTCAAGGGCTCCCTTTACACGGAACCGTTGACGATTTTTTCCGCAGACCCAACGAAGAGCGTCGCCCAGAAACCATGCGCGGCAAAAACAAACATTTTTCCCGCAACTGCTACAACGTTGCCGCATTGCAAGACAGGATACCTGGTCTCGGCTGCATAGGTTTGGGGAAAGAAAGAAGAGCTTGGTATCGGGATCGGCTGGCTGTCGCACGGGAAAAAGTGGGAACTTTGCCGCGCGCACTTTAGCAAAAGAAGTGGGAAAGAATTTGCGTGCTTAGAAGGCTAACGAAAGGCTCTCTTTACACGGAACCGGTGACGATTTTTTCCGCAGACCCAACGAAGAGCGTCGCCCAGAAACCACGCGCGGCAAAAAATGCAAAAACAAACATTTTTCCCGCTACAACGTTGCCGCATTGCAAGACAGGATACCTGGTCTCGGCTGCATAGGTTTGGGGAAGAAAGAAAAAAGAACTTGGTATTGGGATCGGCTGGCTGTCGCACGGGAAAAAGTGGGAACTTTGCCGCGCGCACTTTAGCAAAAGAAGTGGGAAAGAATTTGTGTGCTTAGAAGACCAGCGAGAGGCTCTCTTTACACGGAACCGGTGACGATATTTTCCGCACACCCAACGAAGAGCGTCGCCCACAGGATCTTGCTGTCACAGAAACCATGCACGGAAAAGAAACACATTTTTCCCGCAACCGCTACTGCCTGTCGCACGGGAAAAAAGAAAGAAGTCTGCTGCGCATACTTGGCAAAAGAACTGGGACAGGACTTGTTTGCTTAGAGAAGGCCAACAAAAACCTCTCTTTACATTTTCCACAGATACAACGACGAGCGTCGTCCACAGGATCTTGCTGTCACAGAAACAACGCACGGAAAAGACACGCATTTTTCCCGCAACTCTTTGTTGTGAGAAGCCCGAAGGGAGTGCGGAGCTGCTACTCTTTGCTGTGAGAAGCCCAAAGCGAGTGTGGAGCTGCTACTCTTTGCTGTGAGAAGCCCAAAGCGAGTGTGGAGCTGGTACTCTTTGCTGTGAAAAGCCCAAAGGGAGTGTGGAGCTGCTACTCTTTGCTGTGAGAAGCCCGAAGGGAGTGTGGAGCTGCTACTCTTTGCAGTGAGAAGCCCGAGTGTGGAGCTGCTACTCTTTGCTGTGAGAAGCCGGAAGCGAGTGTGGAGCTGCTACTCTTTGCTGTAACGAGTGTGGAGCTGCTACGCTTTGCTGTGAGAAGCCGGAAGCCAGTGTGGAGCTGCTACTCTTTGCTGTGAGAAGCCCGAAGGGAATGTGGAGCTGCTACTCTGTGCTGTCAGAAGCCCGAACGAGTGTGGAGCTGCTACGCTTTGCTGTGAGAAGCCGGAAGCCAGTGTGGAGCTGCTATTCTGTGCTGTGAGAAGCCCGAAGGGAATGTGGAGCTGCTACTCTGTGCTGTCAGAAGCCCGAAGGAATGTGGAGCTGCTACGCTTTGCTGTGAGAAGCCCGAAGGGACTGTGGGGCTTCTCGAGAGATCGAATTCGCGGCGCGCGACGTTTCGGTCGGCCCTGCTGCTTGACGCCAAGAGCTCGCCCTTACAGCCGAACTTACCGACGCAAAGAACACCAAGCCAACAAGAAAGAGTCAACAACGGGGAAACCGTTACTGTAGTGCCCAGAATCCCTCAGTCTTCTTCCATTTCCCCACTGATTGCTTCCATGTTATGCCCCTTTGGGCTTGAAGTTGCTTCAACGATGCCCGAGCAGCCTCCACTTGCCCTGCATCCACCCAGACACGAACGTTGTCCAACTGCATGCTCGCGCGAGCAGCCATGGGGCAACACACAAAAAGAACGAAAGAGGAAAAGAAAAAACACAAAAATTTCCAACCATAAGTGTCCGTCTACATATTGGCGCTTCTTTCCGTGGTTTCTGCAGGCCACTAGCATCTCATCATCATAGACGCGCGTTCTGTTTTGTTGGAAAAAGAACGCCTTGACAACGGTGTTCTGAGGCTGTGTTTCTATGTCCTGCCGAGGCTGCCAAGGGAAGCTAAACTTAACAAGAACTTGGAACCGCACGGCTTCCCATACAAATCGGAGACCAATGGTACGGCAGCCCCTTTGAACCCAGCAACAGCAAGAAAACATGAAACAGGCCCAGCCCTGTGACCAGCCCACCCAGGGAGCCCAGAAGGTAAAACATGGTGACGGCGCCCGTAAGAGGCCGTGTGACTGAACACATTACATTTTTCGCGTCGGGGCTGAAAACCCAAGTAAAACGCACATTTTCGTGATCACCGCAGCAGTTGCAGGGCTCGAAAACACTGAAGGGTTAGGTCATTTTTCCGGGAAATTCATTTTCGCTCGAAGCCTGATCGTTTTTGTTGTTGTTTTTTTGTCCAGGGGGCCTTTTTTTTTTGAAGTTTTGGATGCATTTTTTTTGCTCGAATTTGCGCTCTCGCCTAGGCGCAGGCACGTTTTGCTCATTCCCCATGTTGAACCTTCAATTGGCGATTTTCGTCTCGGGAAGTTTTTTCTGCGGTATGGCTCCGGCAGTTCAGGTTCGAAATAGTGCTCTCGCCACAGCGCAGGCATGATTTTCTGGAATTGTGCTTTGGTTTGTAACCCAACAGACCTGTGCACTGGATCCTGAAAGTGGCCTCAAGTTGATTCTTCTTCAGGGTTCAAGGTTCAAAGTTTAGGGTTCGGGTTGCAGGATTTGGGTTTGCACTGCTTGGACTATTCTTTTGGGTTTAAGGATCGTTTGTTTGTTGTGTTTTTTTCTAGGGGGTCTTGTTTTGAAGTTTCGGACACATTTTTTGCTTGAAATTGAGCTCTCGCCGCCTAGGCGCGGACGCGTTTTGCTTATAAACCCCGGATTAAACAGCAAGGATTTAGGCCTTTGGGGATTAGGGGGTTCAGGCTTTGGAGTTGCAGGTGTGCAGTCCCAAGTCACGTGATTAACCCCCCCCCCCCACCCCCCCACCCGAGCCCTAGAAATTGCGGTTACTCGCACGACCTCTTAGAGGCGCCGTCTCCTAAAACATGAAGGGAGCCGAATGGGAGCCCAGGCCCGTCGCCGCGGCCCACCCATCCCAGCCAGGGAGCCCAGAAAGGAAAAATGAAGGGAGCCCAATGGGAGCCCAGACCCGTCACCGCGGCCCACCCATCCAGCCACCGCGGCCCACCTTTTTTCTGAGGAGAGAACCCCAAACGATTCTGTTTGGGGAAAAAGTGGATTGGGGAGGACGTAGGCATGGCCATAGGCTGGTGCAGGCTCACCATGCTGCAAGAAACTGGACTCTTGAGCCCTCTTTCCTGCTCCGTTCGTGTCAGCATACTCGCACTCACATATGCCATATAACGATTGTGGTGACGCAATACTTTCTGGGCTACGGGATGTGTTCGTCATGTCGGAGGAATTTAGTCCGACATGGTTCATGTTGTTGAGGAGCAAGCGCGAAGAAACAGAAAACTCAGGAGGTCCAACAAGGTCCGAGGCTCTGCACAGTTCGAGTGACATGGATGTTCACCATGTGGTTGTTGGACCGGATGCCCTGCAGGGATTCTGGCTTCAGGGCTTTAGTATAGCCACTCAGAACAAACAACAAGGCATAAACAAGAGGCGCAAGTTTCCGGAATCCTCATTTCCTGAATCTCTTGCTTTGACTTGTACATGACAAGCAAGCTCAGGATCTCTACCCCTATGGATGGGACTGGGCATTGCCCTCCCCCCCCCACCCCCACCCCCACCCCCACCCCCCCCCAAATCGGGGAAGAGGCAATCCCGAAACCTTGAACCTTGAACCTTGAACCCTAAACCCACCGCGAACCACAGGGGAGGGGAAACCCAAAACCCGCCATGAAACCGCAAGGGTACCAAGGGCCGGGGGGGCTGAAGGCAGGAGTGCCCTCGCGTGGAATCCATTCAAGAATTGTGGGGGACTGCCTTGACCACGCAGTACGGATCCGACTTGCCTGTTGCATCGGTGTTCCTTGGGGCATGGTCACGTCTGCAGTATGCCTTCTAGGGCATGGTGGGCACTGAGACCTCGGGGGGGTAGAGATGCTACCAGACTGCTGCACTTGCCTGCAAGTCTCGGCAAACCCCGAGCCCCGACGACTCTGCCAATGATCCTCAGGTGCTTGATTTTTATTTTAGTTGTCGCTTGATTTGGGTGAGCCTCTATGCACCATCCAGGATGTCTACAGTCTACACTGTGAGTCTATGCCGTGCTCTGCCGTACTGCACGTATCTGCCACAGCCGTCTGCAAAAATCCTCCGAGTCTTTGCTCCCAGAACCGAAGCAGCACAGGCGCCTGTAGATTCGGCTGAAATGGCCCGGTGGCAAGACTTGCTTCTGTCGACTCATGGAGAAGGCTCATTCCTCAGTGCTTCTAAGGTTCCATATGGTTCCATGCAATCCCTGCTTGGCAGGAAGCATGCAACTCTTACATGCAACCATGCAGCAGCTGGGCCGACCTCTCCGGTGAGAGACCAGGTCTTGCTCAGACATTTGCAGAGTGTGACTTTGCTCAGCACTGTCTTCAGGACTTGACCCTTTCAGGGGTGGCTGATGTGGCTGACATGATTGGCGTGGCTGGTGTGGCTCATGTGGTGCTGGGCTCTGCCTTGGAACCGCTTGGTGGAGACCAACTTTGAGCCCCGATCTGAAACCAAAGCTTTGCAGTTCAAAGGCATCACGGTACAACAAGGCCTCGCACAATGCATCGCAACGTGAATCGCACAGTTTGAATCGCAATGTGAATCGATGTGTCCAGTGATTTATGGGATCTGCCTTTTTTAACTGCTTCCTGCAGTCCAAGCCCTGCAGCCACGTCACCAGTTTGACTGGCGTATGCCCGCAGGGGCAGATTGCAAAAGGCGTCAAAAGGCGTACTGCTGCTAGCGGATCCAAGCGCCTCTGCGGATTGCGATTGCGTCGAGTACAGCTCTCCCGTCATCTGGCTGCAAGAAAGAAGTGTATCAGCTCAAGGCAGGTAGCCTGAAGATCCTTTCAGCCAGTCACCAAACGGGTTCCTCAAAGAGACTGCCGGAACTCCTAAGTTCACGGCTGAGAGGCAGAGTTAGCAGTAGCTAGGCTACGGCGAATTCACTCAGCAGCTACAACACTTCACAACTCAGCATCCGAACTGCCACTGTGGAACACACGATGAACCCTGCAGAGGAACAGCTAGAAAGGATCTTCCCACAACAAAACCCACACCAACCCTTTCTGAAAGTGGCAGACGGCACTGAGTGCGCCTCAGACAGGGAAGGCTTCGAAAGCCTCCAAGCTGAATACGCCACCTGGCTTTCGAAGGCCACGACTCTGAATTCGGAGGCTCTGTGCAGCTCTGTGCAGCTCTGTGCAGGGCCTCCAATGAGTGCTATCAGCATGGACCTGAGCAAAGAGAGATGTTGGCAATTGTCAAGCGCTGATGAGCACTTGTGATTCGTGGCGAAACTGAGCCACCAACAACGGTGAAATGACACTATCCGTCTTCCCCAAGCAAGCCTGCTTCGGTGACTCTCTTCTTCCAAGGTTCACCAAAGTTCATGAGAGTAACTGAGAGTAACCTGCCTGTTCTGCTGCATGGAGGCTGGGCTCTAGTTCTGCTGCCCAGTCATCCTCAGAGGCAGAGTTCAGACAGAAGACATATTATACAAAAGCAGCAAAAAACCATCATCAGCGCTAAGGCACTCGTACTTGGCCAGGTGTGGCCAACAGGTTTTTCCCTGATTCTGCACAGGCGTTTGGCCTCAGTGTCGAGGTGGCATGCCCTGAGAGAGAGAAAAACTACGACACGACACTGCGTAACCCAGTCGGTGCCCGGCAGCGTTAGCGCGCTATCCTCACTTGGCATGACCTGGGCTAACATGGCTAACTTCTGCAAGTCGAGACCTGCTTGCACCGCTTTGCGCCGCCTTGCCTTGAAGCAAAAGGGCATGAAAAGTACCTGAATCGCATCAGCGTGCGGGTGAGGGTGCTGGGAAGCTCCGTGCAGCTGAGCAACGAAACAAAGCAAGACGAGAACCTCAGGTGTCTTTCAGCAACCCCCGTTGGCTCTTTCGTGTCAACAACAGCGGTCGAGCAGCATATGAAACTTCAATGGTACGGGTAGTCTGCTTTGCAAGCCACATGCGTGACCTCGCACACGTGTACAAGGATGAAGATGCAGAGAGCAAGGTGCTGCAATGGCTGATGGGATTCGTGCGGGTGCGACGCAAGCAGCTTTGTTTCTAGTGTTGTAGAAAGGCAAGTAGTTTGCCTCAGCAGGCAAACATCATTTGCGGCACAGCGAGCAACGTCAGATTAAGGCCCGATGTCAAGCATAAATCCTGGGCATCTCACTGACCACGGCGTGGATAAGGAGTGCACAGGCTCTGAGCCAAGATGAGTTGGCTGCGCCACAGAAGGAAGTCGCAGGGGAGCGACCACAGGGCAAAAAACGTGCATAGGAGTGCAGGCGACTGCGTTTTTGTCTGTCAGGCAGGTCTTCTGCTCGCCCGGTGCCGAATTGGATCAAGGCTTGCTCTTGCACCAAGTTTTGCAAGGCCACCTTTATCCACCCGACGGAACCTGACGCGACATAAGACACATATAGACACATGACACATGAGACAACCGACAGAAGTGACGGAAGCAACAACACCAGCAAAGAGTCTGTATGGGGTTGATGGACGCAGCGGGCTAACTCCCGCTTGCTTTACTCGCGTGGTGGCTTCGCGATGCAAATGCCTCAGAGGTCTGACTCGAACTTTGAGTTTTCAACTGTCTCCAGATATCAGGGCTCTCTATGGCTCTCTGCAGGCAGCACGCCGCCTTGACAATGATGCAGCCCCTTTTCGTGGAAACTCAAAGAAGCGCACAAAACGCTGACCACTGCCCCTGAGCTGTACGACTGTGCAGAAAGCTGCATGAGCTCTGGGCAGACTGGTATCACATCTGACACTTGCAAGCCCACCGGCTGATGCGATAGTTGGAACATGTTGGAACATGTTGCAACGGCCGCCGCAGAGCCATGAACCATCTACATATCTAAGTCCCAAGTGAAACAAAATCCCTCATCGAGGGGGCACATAGAAGGGCTCTGATTGGTCCTTCCCAATACATTCCCAAGGCATTCTTATCTCTGACAACCACTTGCGATGTAGTTGATGTGCCTCTCGGTGCAATGCTCCCAGGATTGGACCCGGTTGGCCAAAGCAAGCCGAAGCATCTGAGTGCTCAGATGCTTCGCCAGGAGACTTTGGCACTGTCCAAGTCCTAGGCTTTCAAGCCTCGTCATCTTTTGTTGAGCCACTTTCACCTGAAAGCAAAACAGGAAGAAGGCAAGCAAGACTGCCTAGGGCAAGCAGCGATGAGTCACTGCTTCCATGGTCAGCTAGTAGTAGCATGCCCAATGAAAAACTCACAACAAAGCCCGATGCACACTAAGACACATGCAGCGCATATCATGTCGATGGAGAACTCTAATCACCAACAAGCCGAGTAACCCCACGTCGCCAGGAGCATCTTGGGACGCAAACCAGCGTATGGGATTGGCGTCATGTTCCAAAAACATAAACCTGACTTTGGCTAAGGAATTGCGTGACCGTGGCAAACGCACACAAACAGACCGCCAAAATGTGACGCCAAGACCATCTCTTAATGACTCACGCCCTTGTCAAGCAGGTTCCAGATTCAAGTATGCATCCCTTGCTTTCTCATGCTGACGCCCCTACTGCTGTGAACACTGCTGGACCCTGCTTTCACAAGGAAGAATTCAAGAGGTGGTACTGCTATAGCAGTATCAAAATTCACATGCACACAGGATTTGAAGCATGGGCCTCGGACGAAGACGCACAAGTTGCTTGCGCTCTCGCCCTCAAGGCTTCGCTTCCAAGCTGAGTCGACTGTGACATGCACGGCCAGCTGCTGAATTATGAGTACGAGTCTGCACCTTCCTGCACCTTCTCCTCACTTGCTCCATGTGTTGCTCCATTGTCTTGCTTCGGCAGCTGGCCTCCTCATGTTTCTGGCTCTTGCTTGAAGCTACCACTTGGCACCTTCGTGCGCCTCGCGGAACTGCAGAGCTCTCTGGCTGTGGCACTCCATACCCATGCTCCGAGCTATGCTCAGAAAGAAACATCCTGCAAAGCAGGTGGTGAAACCCACCCGGGCTTGCTAGAGCCCAGGTGTAGCGGAGCCTCGGCTGTCATGGCAGGATGCAGCTCACAGGTCCACTTGAAGATATTTGAATCCAGAAGAGAACTCATTTTAACGGAAATCTGCTCCTAGAGCCAGGTGGCTGAGCTTCACCTTCGCACCGAGCCCGGCCCAAGGCACCAGCCCTAGGACTCTTGAGTCCCAGAGACGGAGTCCTCTGATGAAACGGACTGGACACAGAAAGGGGAGAGGGTAATAGGGATGTTTCTGGTCCAGGGCTTTTTCGCTCAGCGAAGTGGCTCCCGCTCATGGCTTTGCTGCAAGCTGTTACAAGATGAAAACCCGATGAGATGGAAGAGCGGCTGCTGCTTATGTTCCAAGAATGGGCGGAACACATTACAGGAGAGTTTCGGCCTAATGTGCAGCTGAGGTTCTGGACCGCACCTCGCATCGCCACGGTGCCAGGAAAAATGGGGCTCCAGAATTTGGTCTGAAAAAAAGACTTGGGGTGGCAACATTGAGTACAGTTCGCCGGGTTTCCTGTACTCTTGGCCACTCGGAACACTGCTGCTCCGTCAGTTCTAAGCGTTGTTTATTCTTTCTCCGGCCCTTCTCAGACGACGACGCTTGGAAGGACCGCGGGAGGTTAGAGCGCGAGGACCTGGGAGAGAATGCAAAGACGCAAAAAGCCTGCAGCCTCCGTTACCTGCACGTTTAAGTCGACCGCCGCTGGCGGCGACAGTGTGGACTTGATGGGGTCCCACGGGTTCTGCAAGCACGCGACTCAAAATGGAGTTTTCAACGCAGACCAGCATTGCAAGCCGTGCTGCAAGCCGCACCTCATACCCGGTGCTCTCGGTGTCACATGTTGTTGTAGCCACGGATATGGAGCTGCTGGTTCTGCTCAAGTGACTCACATGTGGCCTGCACAATGACTCAAATCCACTGCCCTCTCCCTGCGAGCACTAGCTGCACAGTCTAGTCTCCGAATCCAAGTCTGCAAAGCGCGTCAGCCGCACCGTTTCAGGGAATGCGATGAGGTCAAGGACAGCAAGCGCTTGATGACCTCTCGGCTTACAAGCCCTGTCACGTCACGCATTTTCATGCAACTTACAGTCTTTCCGAACTGCTGCCCACCTTCTCCAGATCGCATGTGAAGTTTGTGTCGTCCGTCCTGGGCTGTAAACACCACTGCACAGAAAAAAATGCTTGCAACGAGGATGAAGCAATGGTGTTGCATTGCTCTGCTTTCAGAAGCAAACTGAGGGCTGGACCGCACAGCGTGCAGAGATTGGAGGAGCGTGACAAGTTTGTCCTACGTCTCAGGAAGCGCAGGCACACAGGGCTGGAAGTTTGTGGGTGGCCTTGTTTTTTACCAGGATCTGCTGAATTCGCGCTGGCTTCTGCGGGTTCACCACGAATATCTTGAACCTCATCAAGCTGACTCAGGCTTGCACTGCCTAAGGTCTGTCGACGTAGGACGTAGGTTGTGCGGCTGAAGCCCATCTGGACGTCGAAGAGAACATCAAGACGTATCAAGACGGCATCTGAGCCGCTGGCACATGGAATGCTTCTGCTTGGATGGCCTAACTGACAATTAAACCCGAAGTGTTGGTTTGGTCAGATCCTTCGCAAAGACTCAAATCCGAGAGGTTCGCATGAGAGTCCGCCAGCAAAAGGTTCATGAACGTCCTTGGCATGTTCACAGAGCATAAACCCTCTCAAGATGTCTCAAGAAAGGGGACATGGCCGCCCTTGAGGAGGCTGGGGCGACAACTTCAGATGCTGTTCGTTGTTGACGAAGTTCATCATAACCCTGGAACCAGCTTCAAGTGAAGCTCAACTGTTCAAGCGGTGTGCAAATGCACGACATGATGAGAGCAAAGCCCAGGCCTCTGATAATTCCGATCCATCAACATGGCAGCCAGAAGTGTCAATGCCTGCATCATTTCGGCACTCGTGGGCTTCTCTCAAAAATGCATGTAGTCGGCACGGCCATGATCTGGCCTGTCGCTCCACAACATAGTCCTGCTAAGGTCAATTTCATCATGAGGCACAGGAGACGTGATGCCCATGAAGTGATATGTGCGTCCTGGCACTCAAGGAGCGGGGTATACAAAAGGAAGAACCTCTAGCAAAAACATCTCAAAGCATCTCGAGGCATCTCAAGACAAATTGCCGGAAGCCGAGGCCGGAGCTCGTCGTAGTTGGCCTGAAGCCATGGACCTGAAACCTGCGAAAGTCAGCTGTCAGAGTTAGGTCGGTCTTTTGACATTCTTTGATGGCTCCGCCTCTTTGTGTTCGAGCATCACTGTCCGAAGCGTGTAGATCCTTCCAAGGCACTCGGACTGACCAAACCTGCGGCCCTCTGGCTGCAGCTTTGACTAGCTACTGAGCGGTATTGAGGTCGTCGCGCATCCGCAGCCACGTCCATGCTAGGATGCCTGGCGTAGCCTGATAACACATAACGCAACCGTTCTCGGATGCGCTTCAGGCTGTGATGGACAGCCTTGCCACCGCGGCAACTGGGCCACAGGCCGATCAAGTCATAAACTTTTCCGCTGATGAGGAAGCTCTCCACCTTACGGCACAACACCGTGTGTGCTTTGAGACCCTCTGAGGGCCCTCAGAACCAGTGCGAGTCTAAGTGGCAAGTTGCCCATACCGAAAGAAGGAGCGGAGAACCACACCCGAGTACAAGGCAGCCTGCAGATTTCAGGTGCAGGAGTCTGCAAAGCTCTGTGTGCGGCTTGCGTCCTCCTCATTCGCGTAGCTGTCCATCAGCTTGGCAAAAATTGTTGGGTGAAACCGAACATAGTCCATGACCTGCATGGCAGCATCGCGGTCTCTCAGAAAAGTCCGGTGCCAGACTCTTTGGCCTGGGCAGCCACTTCTTCGGGCAGATCTGGCCAGAGGAGGGCACAGCAGACGTTCATCACATCCTGCCACGGCAATGTTCAAAGCAACACAAGCAACACAACGCCACACAACGCCACACAACGCCACACAGCAAAGCTGAAGGTATGCAAAGCAGCAACGTCCTTTCGCACTTCGAACTCCAGGCTGTTGAGCTGTGAGAGCAGTTGCACCTCGAGCAGATCACTTACGAGCAGTTACGAGCAGTCGCGCGTGCACTCTACACAATGACAGCGAGCCCCGGCTGGCAGATCTGCAGCAAGGAATTGCTCGAGAACACGCAGCTGATCTTGCGTAACCTCAATTTCACTTGCAAGCCCCTCATGGCTTGCAGTAGCTCGATGCTCGTACATTTTGCTTGAGGTGGGCACCTTCACTCGGCCATGAAGGGCATCGGGTTTTCCATAGGTTTCAGACAACTCCTCGACTGAAGCCGAATGAAAGCTCGGGCTCGGGTTGACTGTTCGAAGCAGGACTTGGAGCACGTTTTTGGGGCACGGATCTTCAAATGTCGTCTTCGTGAAACACTGAGGCACCGTTACGGCACCGTTCTAGCACCAAGCTCTGGGCTCCGGAAAAGGTGGTGCTCTGGCGCTCTACTGTACGACTGTACGGCTTTACGTATCTCACAACTTCTCCACTTTCAGCGGCTAGAAAGGCCAGAACAGCTAGGCAAAGCAAGCTCAGCGCCGCTCTACAACGACCAGCCTCGCAATTCTTGGCTCAAGCTTAAGGAGCGCGGGCTTCATCGCATCTTAGCACTCTTAGGTGGGGACAAACGTGATCTTGTCCTTTCTTCTCCGCATCGTCGATGTCGAGCCAAAGTCTCTCCTTCCGCTCCCATAAACACGCGAGGGCTCCGGAAGGGGAAAGCCGAGATTCAACCGTGGCAAACGTTTGCAGCCGCATGCCCGCACGCACGCAAACCCCAACAAACCCCAACATTCCAACAATCCCCTTGCACGCGGCTCCAACTGCAACTTCATCTGCAAGTTCTCAGTTTGAAGCTGCTGAATGATCCTCAGCCGTGTGACACGTATGAATGCGTCAAGACAGGGCAACTGGCTGTGGGCAAGCATCTTCGGATCGTATTCTCTCGTGGTGGTTTCGCGGAGGGTCATCTCACGCACGGTGGTCTCCTTGAGTGGTGGTCGAGTGCCCTATGCGGCTGAAAGTGGTGGCACGGCTGCGAGCGGCCTTAATCTTTCCAGACCCTTCTCCTGGCACAAGAACGAACTTCGCTGAGCTGGCCACAGCCAGCAAGACAGTTTTTGAATCTCTCTCTCTCTGGCTCTCTCTCTCCTTCCCTCCCTCCCTCCCTCCCTCCCTCCCCAACACAAAAATAGGTGAAAGGCCCTTGAAAGGCCCCAAGAAGCGCCTTGTTGGAGAATCTGGGTCTGCCGAGCCCACCGTTGGGCCTCTGGCCAGCTCCCATCGCCAACAGCGGCTGTGGGCGCCACCGCGGGGGGCAGCGCGGCCTGACTTCTCCGGAAGTGCAGAAGCGTTATTATTATTATTATTATTATTATTATTATTATTATTATTATTATTATTATTATTATTATTATTATTATTATTATTATTATTATTATGATTATTATGATTATTATGATTATTAGTATTGTTGTTATTGCTATTATGATTATGATTATTGTTATTCTTGTTTATTATTATTATCATTGTCATTGTCATTGTTATTGTCATTGTCATTGTCATTGCTATTGTTATTGTTATTGTTTTTGTTATTGTTATTGTTATTGTTATTGTGATTGTTATTGTTATTGTGATTCTTGTTGTTTTTAATATTATTACTACTATGATTATTACTATCTTCCATTTTTGTTACTACTATTCTTCCTAGCATTACTGCTAGTATTGCTATTAATAATAATATAATTATGAGTACTGCTTCTTTTATTCTTATTAATGACTGCACAAGGAAGTCCAGATGCCTCGTCACTGATGCTTGCACGAACTGCATCAAGACCATTGAGCAGCTGCCGCTGAAATGGGGGAGCAAAGGATTCTTCGCCTAAGTTCTTGTCAATGCACAACCAAGAACCCGAAAAGTTCATGAGGGCTGCTTTGTCTGCCAAGAAGCGCGTGGCAACAAGTGCCACCATGCACAAACACACAGCAAGAAGAACCAGAAGAATCGTCCATCGACAGTAAGGACGCTTGTGCTGGTCCTTGCCCGTGAATGACATCTCTCTCCCCAACTGTTACAGCTCATCGTGCGCCGTCCTTCTGCTGCAAGCGCTTGTGCAGCTCTTTGTTGGACCGGGTCCTGTGCCACTCTTGCTTTCAAGCATTGGGACATTCGCCGCCGACAAGCCATGCTTAAGCTAAGTCTCAGTTCGTTGGCGTAGCGTGACGTCTTGGACAGTTCACGCTGCTGTGACTTGAGGAAATCCATCAATGCCAGAGCAGTGTCCCGGGGTAAATGATTCCTGAGATTGTCTTTTTGTTGGCTTTGCAGCGCTCTGCAGTACTCTCCACACATCTTCACACTCTGTCCCTGACCCCTTGGCCCGGCAAACCTGGCCAAATCCGACCAAGCGTCAGGATGTCAAACTGCCACCTCAGCAATGTCACCCGGAGCTTCGGCTCTGTCAACTCGGTGTCAACTCGGTGTCAACTCCGTACCAAGATGCTCAAAGTTGATGGACGCCTCGTGCTCATGTCCGGAGTCCTAACGATCGGTCTCCACGGTGCAGTGCGCAAAACTTGCACATGGTTCAAAGTTGCACCACGATACAGCAGGTTGATTGCAGCCATGTGCAAGCAGAGCGTCTTCTACAGATCTCGGAATGGCAGGGCCTTGGATTCGCAATGATTCGCGCTTTTTCACTGTCTTAACTGAACACAGCGACCATTGGCGATAATTCGGATCCCCTTCAGCTTCGAACTCGTCCCTTTCTCACCATCAGCATTCCTGGATTCAACTTCAAAGTTGAAGCACAGGCTTATGGAACCAGACACCCGTCCTGGGCGATGTGGCCCTTGAGTTTGATGGCGTCTCTAGAGAAAAATGAGGCAGGACAAGCTGCCTTGGCAAACTCCAGTCGGCACTGAAGCGACACCATCTAGGCTACGTAGATGTGCAAGAGCATGAAGAAAACTACTGAGGCATCAACGCAGGGGCTGCTTCTTCAGCCTGCAACGACATGAGAATCAAATGAAGCCAAGTTATCAAAATAGGATGAGTTTTGGCACCTGCCTGGCCCTTCGCTCTTTGCCTCAGTCCCTTCCGCTGGTCCTGCAGGGATTAGCGATGAGGCCGATGATACACTGCGACAATGGGGTCGCTGTCCTGGCTCCCTGAATTCGTGCATTCCGGTTCCAGCTCCATCGCCACAGGAGATGCGGTCATGGCGACCAAAGCCAAAGGGCTTAAATCTGCTGCGTGAATAATTATTCTAAATTCTAACTGCTGCGTGGATTGAATCGCTGCGAGAAATAGAGATTACGCAGTCTTTGAAGATGCAGGATGCATGAGCTGAGCCTCTCTAAACGTTCTGGGCCGCATACGGCTGCGTGTGATCCGCAGTGCACAGTGGAGATTGTAAGACAATGCAACGGTGCTGCCCCCAAGATTGCACGTCACAACACACAGACACATAAAAGCACACAAGACAAACCCCGGTCCTTCAGCAAATTCAAGATGGTGCGCAGATGGTTGTGCACCTGGGCTCGAGATTTGTTGAAAAAACTTTGGAGCACAACGAGCAAAAGCCTAAGGAGGCGACGTCCTTCCAAAGATCTTCGGTCTTCTTTGATGGCGACCTACAATGGGCAACTTGCCGAGCTACCACTGAGATTCGATGCCGTATATGTAGATGGAACCACATGACTAACATGGAACATGGAACTTGATAAACTTACGTGCATCAATGCCTACCTGATGTCCCCCAGGTGCCCAACTCAGACGAGCTTGGGCTGCAGAGAAGCTGCTCAACTTCGTCCGTCAGCCTTACGACGTCGCGTCTGTTCCTCTCTGGATGATACGGAGGCACGGCTTAGGTGCAGAATCTGCATGTGTTTGTGTGCTGTGTTTGTGTTTGTGTGTTGTGTTTGTGTTTAAGGTAGATGACATGCGGTGACATGCATCGAGCAACCCACTGGCGGTAGAAATGCGACTGTCGTGACATCAACTTCCAGGCCCCTGACTTCTGCACAGCGTCACGGGGGCTCGGCCTCAGCACGTAACTCCAACTGTAGCATAACTTGTACGTACAAGAAACAAGCGAGGGAAAGCTAGCATTCAAGCATGCGGCTGTTTGGTGGACTTGCGGGCGACCGGCAAACACCTGCCCCAGCCATGTCCCACAAGGTTTATAGTAGACGGATCCAGATCCGAAATCACCAAGTCAATTTCAGCCTTGGTGCTCCCATGCGCCGAAACAGTTCCTGACACTTCAACTAGGAACCATGCCCGCGTGGAGCATTCAAGTAACTTGCGATCCGTTGCAGCGATTCTCCTGCGATTTGAACAAGATACCCATGATGACACCTCAGTTCCGGAATGGCGCGATGGTCTCGCGGCCAAACAATGACTTCGTCACTAAAGCACATTGGCAGACTGTGGGCTGCTGCGATATCCAATCTCCTCCAAACCCTTTCAGCAGGAGATCCCTGCTGCTAGCGCGGCCTTCACCACAAAACCCGAAGAAAGAGAAGCATGGATGCTGCAAAATCATGTGTGGTCATCTTGAAGCATCGCCATAATTAAAGCAACAAGTTCTTGCTGTCCCTTCCACAACGTCACACTCAACATGACTCAACATGAGGCCATGAAGTTGCGCCTGGTCACGGCCGCTATTCCAGCATGATGCCTCGGAAAGCATCTCTTCACCAAACCGCTTCGTCACATCACGAATGCATCTGAGACATGGACGCTCTGGATGGCTGCGCCTGACAAGCAGGACCACACCATCACAAGCACATCAAGAAGCCTCATCTGACTATGACATCCGACATCCTCGGCTACCTAGTTGGGGACTGCGACACAAAAGAACACGCCAGGCCTGACTGCGCGCAGCCGAGGCTGACAAGCCGTTCAGGTCCCGGCCTAGTTTCAAAACGCAGCTAAACTTTGCTTTTGCTGGTGGAATCTGACGCAATCACGTCTGAGTATCAAACCACCGGGCACCTGCCTCCCTTTCCCGCACCCACCCAATTTGCCTCAAGCTCAGCTGCGGTTCGTCGGGTGCGTATGCATCGCACTGCCATTGCAGCAAAACAAGATCTAGTTCACTTTTCTGTTTTCCAAAATAGGCGTTCTCGCATTCATGAGCACAAGGTCTTCAGACTTCAGACGGCAATTTTGACTCTCTTATCCTGCAAGCGTGCTTCCAGGACTTACAGATTTTGCACATGCAAATCAGACAAAATTGCGTCCACTATCTTCAACTTTGCGAACACATATCCAGGGAGGACAGTGCCCACGCGGCTTTACTCTTGAGACTATGTTCAAGCTCGTTTCTCCGAGTGGGATGGGTGGGCTTAAGAATGTTATGACAACCAACTCGCTCTCTCAGCAACTATTTTTGCTTGAAAGGACTCATTGTACTGGGAAGGTTTCGGGCAAGGCCCCTTAAGGCTTCTCAGTTGTACACAGCACGAGTCTGGTTCTCATTGATATTGAAAGGACTTGCGTAGGTTTAAACAAGACGTTTGGCGCGCAAGCAATTTCAAGAAAAACCATAACATGCTACCAAACTCATCGCCAATGCAATGATGTCAAGTAAATTGACAACCCAGCTCCAAGTTAAACTCAAAAGCCCGGGCCACGTGCAAGACCCGTTCCTTCACCTCTCATGGCAAGTTTGGACACTGTTGCCACAACCGCCTGCAGGTAGATGTTCACGATTTTGTGTGAAGCCCACCCTCCCTCCGCGTCGGCGACGCTCACTGTCCTCTGTGATCTGAAGAGGTCGAAAGGCCTTCCCCCTTCAGAAGGGGAGATGCCAAGGCAAAGAGTTTCAGGTACAAGCATTTCCGCAACGTCTTCTGGGTACGCTGCCAGAGCAAGCAACTTCTTTCCCAAGTCACCAAAGCCACGTCAACTAGATCGACATGTTCAGTGAACAGCTCGGGGAAAGACCATAGTCTGATTTGGAAGATAAGGTCCTCGCCAACAAGACACCGTAGCAGATCATGTTCGACTTTGACGACAAGGACGGAGTGACACCGCGACGAGACCAGTGCGAACACGAGTTGTTGAAGGGGTTTCTATGGTTTGGCTGGCTACACCAAGGACATGGGCGACGAACGAACACAATCGGAAAGCCTTCCGCTACGCCCCGCGCAGGGCAGTCGTGGAATGCCACTTCGGTTCCTTTCGGATCCCTTTGGCGCAATGCTGCGAAGCCATTCACGGTTTCGCAATAATGCCAGTAAGGCATGCCGAAAGTTCACGGCCCAAAGTGACTAGCGAAGGCACTCAGGCTCGACCGGGCGGGCCCCAATCAAGGTTTAGAGAGTTGTCACGCTGCAGGGCCCGCCATCGAAAGCAATGAGCGGGCTCTACCTTGCCGTGAGCTGGCTGTAAGCGCTTTCAGGAAAAAACCAGTGGGAGCGGGACATAAAACTTGTGAGGAGGCAAGAAACTCTCATCGATGACGCCTTCGCGGAAGTCTCCGAAAGGGTAAGACGTGCCCCGATTTTGAACGCACGATAGTAACGTGGGGTCGATTCTTTTGGTGTGGCCTGGTGGCCAAGTGTTGTACCCAATGTAGGTGTTCTTGCCAATCCGGACTTTGTTGTCGTCGGCAGGTCTCTTGCTTGGCAGCAGAAGGCAATTTTTGGAGTGGCCTGCAAACACAGCAGCCAGGTGGAAGTGCCTGCAGCACGTGGCTGAGAGAGGTGTTAATCAGGCAAGAAGGTATCACCTGCATGTGGATATTATACTTCGAGCATGCATTGGTTGAGCATTGCCTGCAAGCTTACAGACCTTGTGGGAATTGCCAACCAAAAACCATGTGAGCAATGAGTTTCACCTTGCTCCGTACAGGGAAAGCTTGTGCCACGACAAGCCTACCTGAGCGAGGACCAACCTACAGGAAGCGAGTAGGTTCGTTCACCTCTGCGTGCATGAAGAGTTCGTGCTACGAGCGCATCGCCCAATACCCGGATGACCCAGACGAGAAAGTAGGAACCCGTCAGTACTGTGAAGTCTCGGGGTGTCAAGCTTTTCTATTGTACCAAGAGAGCCCAATAGCATGTCATTTGTATAGTTGTTTGGCATGCGCAGCTTCGCACCCGTCAGCGTCTTTGATTTGAGCAAAGCGAGTTTAGTGCAAGGACAAGGCGGCAGACTGCTTAACGGCACAGGCAAAAGCACGCGTCGTGGCGGAAGTGCGCAATCCTACCAACAACGCTTGGGACAGCGCGCCCGTGACAACTGGAGCTGACAGGCACACGTGTCGCAACGCCTATCAGAACACCTTTCGTTCTTCAACGGCGTCGGTGCGGTGAGCGCATCAATCTTGCTCACCTTGTTTGGGAGACCCGTCCAAGATGCATACAGGAGCTCACGGCTCACCACGATGTACAGTGTGTTGGGGACCACTCGGCTTGGTTACAACAGGCAAGTATGTCATCGGGTTTCCCGTGCCTTTCGACTGCACTGCAGGACCTTCGATCCGACCCATTCGGCACGAACGGCAATCCGGATGCTGGGCAATACCTTCATCGATGTGGAACATGACACTCGATGCCAAACCAAGCCTTCCCAGTCCCGGTGCTTTCCCTGATCGAGAACGAGAGTGAAATCGCGGATCCACTACATCTCCAAAAGATTGAACATGGCTGCCATCATTGTGGACGCTGCGGACGGGCTCCTCATGTCCAGGAGACTGTTACGGTGGCCTTCAATAGTGTGGGACGCTCCAGATGGTGTGTAAACCAGTCTCTCTGGCTGTTGATCTCTTGGCCTTCTCGAGGTTCCTTCCAAGATTGGAAGAATTTTCTCTCTTCCCCATTCGTTGAATCTTCGGAACTCCTCGTCCGAGACCTGTTCTCCACTCCTTGGCTAGTTGTAACCACAGAAAAAAGTTGACCGCTCGCCCTGCTCTTTTCAACCTCGTCTTCAGGCTCTTCCTCCTCGCTCATGGTCAGTGACAAGGACGCAGCCTAGATGGAGAAAACAGGCAGTCCTGGAATTGACAGGATCTCCATGAACAAAGAATGCACCGCAGATTAAGCCCAGTCACGCGGCACCATTGGACCATGAAAGGAACGAGAAGCAGAAGAAGAAGAAGAAAAAGAAGAATAAAAAGAAGAAGAAGAAGAAGCAGCAGAAGAAGAAGAAGAAGATGAAGAGGAAGAAGAGAAAAAGTGTTCATTGAATACGCACCGACTATGCACAGGCAAGCCACGCCGTTCCGTCAACGCGCGCTGCATGACCTAGCCTGCGCGTGGAAAGGGAAGGCGAACCACCTAGACAAAGAACCCAAAGGGGTTAGGGTCTAGAGTTCACAACGCACTTCCCTTCTTTTATCACGGGTGCTGCTCTGGGCGAAGTAGGCAGTCGGCTGCAGTAGGAAATCCCAGGCGGGTAGTACTCCAAGGCAGGCATCAACCCCTGTAGGCTTGGAGCCTATACAGAAGGTATCGGTCAAACGTGTGCCATGTAGGTGCTATGAAGCACAGAGGAAATGTACACATAGAGCCGCTAGTGGCTGGTTGCCAGCAAGACGGAAAAGACAAATCATCGATCTTCGAAGAGGGAACGCAATCTGCATCGGAACCTCAGGATCCTGCGAAAAGCGGTCGTAAAAAGCGGAACCACTCCAAAGCAAGCTGAACCGGCCTGTCCGAAAGCAGCTTTCGGAGCACTGCGACGCAAGACCGAAGAACTGCGGACAATACTCATGACGCACCCCTGCGAGCCGGCCAGCACCCTCGCGAAGCCAGCCCCGCAAGCATAAGCGAAAACGAAAGCAAAGCACGCTCGCATTGAGGACCGCAACAAGGCGGCAACCGCGCCGCATTGACGCCGACGTAAGCAGCGTGTACGATGAAGCTGTTCCAGGCTTTTATAAGAGGCATGAATTGTAAGTAAAGGCGATGCTCTTGCCCCAACGACACGAAAACAAACAGCGCCGAAGAAGGCATGAACAGGCAACGGCGCTCGAAGCTTACATGGCTGTAGGACACACATAAAAAGCGTCCGCACAAGACACCCGATCAAGCTAGAGGCAAGTTTGCGATGCAATGTCAAGAGACATTCGAGCACGCGTGGAGCTCGTGAATTCGGTCGCTCCAAGAACCAACAAAAAAAAACCAAATTGCTGAAATTTACATTAACAAAATGGCAATTCTTGGCAAGAGAAAATCACCCAAGAACTGAGAATACTGGGCCTTTTTTGGAGGGTTTAGGCAGCCGTTTAAAAGGCGTAATACTTGCTGGGCCTTCGGAGGGTTTGGACAGCAGTTTTAAGAGGCTTATATAATACTTGCTGGGCCTTCTGTGGAGGGTTCAGGCAAACTCATACTGCGAGCATGTGTTTGCAAATGGGGAGCCCCTCCGGTTGGACAAGTTTGCGTGGAAGCATATGAATCATGTCCAAAACAAAACAAAACATGGGGTTTAGCTTAGCCCCGCGCCAACTCGAGTTATAAAGACAAAAATCAAAAGAAGAAGCAAGCGGGGTGGAATTGCCCTTGAGACCCCCTGAGAAAGAGTCTCACTTCTCTGGTTTCGAATAATAAAATCCGAAAACAAAACCAGATTCGAGGGGGGTGGAATTTAGAATACATTCCCTTCGTTCTCTTCGTAAAGTTGAAAGGTGTGTTTAGAGCGAATAAATCCAAAAAAACACAAAACATATAACAAGAATTGAAGCGAGGTGGAATTTAGATAAATTCCCTTCTCTCTCTCTCTCTCTCTCTCTCTCTCTCTCTCTCTCTCTCTCTCTCTCTCTCTCTCTCTATAAAGTTAATGTTTAGAGTCTTGCTTCTCTTCGAAAAACAAAATCCAAAAAACAAAACAAGATTCGAGGAGGGTGGAATTTAGAATCGTGAACAATGTCACAACACAAACAAAACTCGACTCAAGCAGGTCCAACCCAAGCAACACTCCGACAACACTTCTGTTTGGCTCTCGGCACGCTTGTGGCTTTTTAAAACGCGAACGCCCCTTTACCACATCAGAACACGGGCTGGTCTATTGCGAGGTTAAACGGCCACCGGAAGCAGCCAAACAGCACAGACAACACACAACACACATCAGAGTCCACTCTGCACTCCTACTCCCATCCTACACGTCCAACGGCAACAAACGAAGTGGCGGGGACACGGAGTGAGTTGCAACAAGACAGAACCTCAGAGTTCTGACACGCACTTCTTCACTACTGCTCTCATGCAGTTCCAAGTGCTTCAAAACTCATCCTCGGCCATGCCAACAAGACAAGACATGCGTCGCAGTCAACCCAAACATGCTTTAGGGACTTTGGGCAAACCAAACATGCTCATGCCAAGTCATGCCGCAGAAAAACTCTCATGCTTCTCTCTGTACAGTCAAACACCACATGGCACCAACTGGGCACACTACAGGTGTTTTTCACCAATCAAACCAGTCTGTGAACATTAATCTTGAATTTCATTTAGAGGGCGCTTAAGGGGAAGCTTAAGGGGGACTTAAGGGCGTTGACTCTTTCCCCCAGGATGTTGTAGAGGAAGGCTCGCGGACTCTGAACAACGCGCATAGGCCATTGCTTGGTTCACTTCTGGTGCACGCTGGCCCGCAAGCATGAGCACGTTCGGCTCCAATGGAATTATTTGCGAGAGAGTCTATGACCTGACGTAAACTCTTCGACCTTGAGACCCGCCCTTCTGTAATATCTCGGCTGAGTGCCGACTCTGGAAAGACCAATAGCGGTGCTTTCTTCCCGCTCAGCGCAGCAGTCGCCCGAATGCGTGTCTGTTGGGCGAGCTTACTTCCTTGTATGAAGTCCTCATGCAAAGTTGCGTACATGGTCTGCAACATGAGAATTCTCACGTTCAAGATACCTAACCCATCCCTATTTGATGGGCAAGCGAGCTTACAACCACTGCCCTGCAGCGAAATTCCAAAGAACGCATTCAGGCTAGGCAGGCTGCTGTGCGAGCCTGGCTGCCTCCATATCCGTGTGTTTGGCGGCCTCCGCCCATGCCTGCAAGGCCGGGACACCTACCCACTAACCTGAGGGAGTCCGCTACTCGGGTCCACCGCATACTTGGTTGCAGGGCATGTGGGCAGCCGATAAGCGCGGCCGGCAATTGCGTGATGAAATTAAGCAAGCAATGCCAGAAGTAATGGAAACTGATATAACCAGGACATTAAATTAATGTATAATGCTCTATCACAATGTAAAAATGTATGGTACATTACTATCGCAATTTCTCGTGCACATTGAGGCGGAATTTACAACAAAAATTTTAGTTCTACTTTTGCATTTCTCAAAGAGTCTCTCAATAAGAATTACAGTTTTTGTCTAAACAACCAAATAAACATTAAATACACTCTAAATAACCCCAAACAGCATTACAAAATTAATTGTAGGTTTATATGAACAAATAATCGTTAACATTTTTCGAAAACAAGTTCTTACTGCGTTCGAGTTGCTTTTTCTCACACCACCCTGTCCGATGGTCTGATTGGCGGTAAGGAAGACCTGCGCACACATTGTAAAGCATAGATGGCCTCCGGACATGTGAAAACCTCGCAAATACCATGGAAGCGGAATTCCGGACATGCGAAAACCTCGCAAACACCTGCGATCGCTGTTTCCAAAACCATCGCAAATACCATGGTCCCCGAATTCGCTGGTTCCAAAACCATCGCAAATACCATGGTCCCCGAATTCGCTGGTTCCAAAACCATCGCGAATACCCTGGTCCCCGAATTCGCTGGTTCCAAAACCATCGCAAACACCATGGTCCCCGAATTCGCTGTTTCCAAAACCATCGCAAATACCATAGTCCCCGAATTCGCTGTTTCCAAAACCATCGTAAATACCATGGTCCCCGACTTCGCTGCTTCCAAAACCATCGCAAACACCATGGTCCCTGAATTCGCACAAAGTCCAGGCCTCCTTGCAGCGCCCTATCTCGGAAACTTGCTCTCTTTGCCAGCATGCCGACTGCACGCCGCGATACCACTCAGTGACGCATCAGCAGCTACGAAACATTTCCACTTAATTTGCACTCAGCCCCGCGTCAAATGCCATCGGTGGAGCAGAGGATCTTAGTCTAGATCCCTTCAGTTGACACTCAATCTGTCAAGTCCAACTTGTCTTGCCCGAAGATCCATTTTCCATCAACCCTATTTAACGAGGTGCCCGATGATTTCATGACAGCTTCTGAGTGGTCTGTTTGACGCAGAGTTGGGGACACGGTGGGCGACTCCGAGCTCATTAAGGGGAGACAACTTGCGTGAACAAGAATCAGATGTCTGTACGAGCGAAGAGAAGTTGCAGGAAGAACCGTTTTCACCTTTGCTCCAGCGGCGCACTGAGACCACATCACCGTGGTTCGAGGAAAAAGAATCCTGACTTCCATGCTGCAGCGCAGTCGGGGGCGGGGAGTGAGTCAGCAGTCTTGCCAGCCGCCTCCGGAAAGTTGTAAAGAAGCAGGTTTGTGGCGATGAGCGCCACAAGTCCTGCAGCATCGCACCTTGGCTGTTCCATCTTGGAAGAGCCAGACCTGATGTCCAACACGGCTGCGAACGTGTCCTTAGATGTCGCTGCCTGAGTTTCCCCTCTAGATTGATTTGCGAATGGAAGAGCGACGCGCCGACAAAGTGCTCGGCTTGCTCTTCCTGGAAGCTGCAGCTGTTGGGAGTCAAAGCGGGCTCGGTGTGTCGTAATTTTGGAGCCCTGCTTGTTGTGTTTTAGGTATGTTTGGGAGTTTTAGGCATCTAGGGTGTTCCTATTTCATCGTCATCAATCGTTTGAGGACACCGGACACGGCAACCTGCCCGACATGATGAAACAGCTTTTAGGTATGGGCAGCCTGCCTTGGCAGCCCTTGAGGAGCTCTGTGGCCCGGCTGCGTCAGAAAACGTGGCCCAAGAGGGTAGAATCGTGCAGTAGCGTGTGAAAATTATAATGATAGTAGAACTGGAACATGGCACAATCGTATACTCAAGTTCTGAAAAGATCACGAGCCACTTTAACCCAGAGACCCGATTTGTTCTAGTTTTTCGGGGCTCCCCCGGGTTTTGAGATGGGTTCCCGAAAAGGTTTCTGGGCGTGTCCCGGGCCACTGTCTGGAATCGATTTGCCGTTTTCAGGGTGAAAGGCATTGGAAAGTCTTATCGAAGGCCGGGATGCCGGCAAGTCTCTACTGGTTCTGGATGCCGCGCAGGAGCTGGCCAAGCTGGCGTCTCAGCTGCATGCCACATGCTGCTACAGTAGCTTTCAAGGCTCTTCTTGAGAGGCAGGAGACCGAGCTGGTGATGTTCCGGCTTCGCTTACGCATTGTTTCCTGGGTGCCCTCCTCGCCGTTCTGGTCTGGTCTTTTTTGCCGACCGTCCTTTGAGGCATCCGACATGTGCAAGACATTGCACACGACCCGGCGAAGCGCTGGAAATCCACGCCAACGATGTGGTAACTGAACCGTTCAAGCAAACACTTTACCCGGACGAATTCGGATCCATCTTCGCCGCGCAGACCAGGCAAAGGTGGCTTGGCAAACGCCCTCTTGCAGGTTACCGCCGATTTGGCCCATGCTTGCTGGCGCAAAGTGCGCCACAAATCAAACACCTGCAGGTCTCTGCCCCGTTGATTACTGTCAACACAAGATGCCTTGAAGAAAACTTTCTCTGTAAGCCCACTAAGTGGTTGGCCTGTTTCCAGAACCTGCGCTGCTTACTTGGCAGATGTTCAGCAGTATCAGGGTGGCGCCACATCCTTCTGCAGGAAACTGATGCCACGGCTCCTTCTTAGGCTGCGCGTGCCCAGCTCTATCTTCGCGCGCTCTGCATCGCCATTGCGCGCTTCCTCAAGATCAGTGTCCTGTGGTCAGGAAGGGTGGCATTCCTCTTTTCCGTTCTAAGAACGACTTGGATCGTCATTTCCAGCACTAAGCGTGTTGCACAGCTTGCATAAAAACGGCTTAGTGCGCAAAGCTGGCATGATCAGTGCTGCTGTTATGGAGATTCCGATGAAGGTTCACGTACAACGGCCACGGAGAAACTTTGCGAGAAACTTTGCAGATGATGGATCACGATGGCTACGTGAATGACATTTTTCATAGGCTCCGCGAAAAACCAAAGTCGAACACGTAAGAAGAATTGCTTAACTTCTTTGTCTTTGTTCCGTGAAGTCGATGTGACTTGGATCTCCCTGTTTCGTCGTCTGTACAGTGTCGCCCAGGTCACATCTTCTTTCAGCAAGAACTCCGACGAACACCCCTTAACAGGAGGGCGTAGGTTTAGGGCTTTTGTGTCTGTCTAGCTTTCACTACAGGTCTTAAGCTTGGTTCTACCGCCAAAGAAAAATGCTACGCAGTTACCGCCCGTAGACTTCCCAAAAAGGTAGTGGTTTGCTTTCCATTAAAGTGGCCCACAGAGAAAACACACACAAAAACAAATTTTGAAACGGAAAAACCACGTTTGTGCAACGTGAACAAACTCGTGCGCAGACATGGCTCCAGCAGTGCAGCATGGTCCTGCTCAAAGCTTCTGCAAGCCAAAAGACACTTCAAAACCTCTTCTTCAATTTACTGGACTGCAGGCACTTGTAATTGCCAGTCTAGTCAGCGTGAACAGATTCTAAGAGGCAGCGGGTTGAAAGTTTTTGGCTTAGACTCCGAGTTTTCTTGCAATATCTTTTCCATGGTTGCTGCATGTTGCTGCCATGCTGGAATGTCCTTGTCTTCGGCTTGCCTAAAGCGCAAGCTCTTGGATTTCAAGCCTTGCACTGGGGTTCTTCTTGAAGCAGCGCGGGTTTTAAGTTTTCAGGCTGTATCACAGCGATCCAAGGTCCCAGAGGAACACAGCACAATCACAATGTGGCTCCATGGCGCCCAGGAAACAAAGAATACCCTTCGCCACAAATTTGGATAACTCCCTGTCGATGGGGAAGCATGTCGCTGTGCCACCGGCAGTGGCCGAAGCCGGATTTCGAAAGAGAGGACAGGTTGCGGCCAAAGGACGTCTCGGAAGAAAGTACAAAGCGTGATTGGACATTATTGGACTCACGTCAAGTGTGACCCTGCCGAAAGGCAGGGATATCGCGGGAGTTGCATCAGTGGTTTTCCCAAGTTGGACAGTTTTCTTTAGTTAAGCGCAAACCCTAGACTTTCACGAGTCCCATAAACTGTCAATTCCATGCAGCAGCTTCACAAAGCTGCTGCAGCAAGAAGACCCTTTTGCTTTGGGAGATCGGGGCTGCGAGAAGATTGTGTTCCTCAAAGTGCCGACGGAACTCACCAAAGGTGATAGAGTTTTATTTTCAACGATTCCGATTTTGAAATGCTTTGCATTTTAAAAAGCCCGAAGATTTTGCCTTCATCGCTGACACTTGGTTGTGCGATGTGGACTTTCCCCATGGAATAAGTCTTCATTGTCTCTAAAACATTCTGGTTCCAGGGTGGGAGGTGGGAAACCCCGTAGCTGGGCAAATGCCCAGTTTTTGATCTTCGCAAAGATGAGCAACGGGCTTTGCTTTGGGATGTGCTTCGCCGAGAGAATCTTTGCGGTGTGCACATTTCACCGCCCGCCAGTGACCCTGAGTTGTGTAAGCTGACAGCTGCCGTTTTAAAGTGGTGCCACGGCCACGGGACCCTTGTTTCGGTTGAGAATCCTTGCGCCAGTCCCGCCTGGACTGGTGTGTTGGGAAAGACCTGCCTTTCCTTCGGTTTTCTTAAAACTTCGCTGCATCAGTACATGTTCGGTGCATCCCTACCCAACGGAGCTTTGCAATAGCTTTTCCAGGGCGCTCCTTGATAGGCTCCGTCAGTTTCAGTGTGTCAACACAAGCAAGGCCGATGTTTCTCTACACCGAGCAGCTCAAGTGGCGGCAGCTAAGCAGCCCAAAGGCAAACGCATTCCGCCTATTGTGCCGCCTGTTGCCAACACTGTCGTTCTGCGTGGACCTAGTTCCTTCATGCCACCTACGGGAGTTCTTAAGTCTTTTACACCTTTGCATTCCGAGCTTACGGTTGTGCCGCCCATGCATGGCCTGCCTGCTGGAAGCAAGTGCCTTCGGTCAGTTCTTTTCGGGGGTGGGGCTGACCTTCTCGGTTAGAGAGATGACCTTTTCGGTTCCAAAGTCTTGTGAGGAATTTGTCCGGCAAGCGTGTTTTGCGGAACACCCGAAACACCTTTACAGTGGCGTGCCAGAGGTTCTTACGAGGTGTGTTGTTAGAAAATGGGTCCTTTGTGCAAATGAACTGGCTGAGCAACCCGATCCGGACCCACCTCGGGGTCACTGCGCTGACATTCTTACGGGCAAGGACCTCCGGCTTTTCCAGGAGATGCTTGATGCGAGTGGGCATGTGGACAGCAAGCTTCCTGATCAGGTGAGACGAGGCTTTGACGTAATGGGCCCTTTACCCGACTTAGGAGCAATGCCGAAGAGGAATACCTTTGCGACCTTGACTCCCAAGGAGGTTAGGGAAAATTCTTCGGCTACCAACACAGCCATTTTCCATGCAAGCAAGGCTTCCAAGGACCTGACTCAAGAGGAGTTGGCCCGGGCTGGATGGGCCTCATGACTTCCCTTTGCCTGAGGGAGCTGTGCTCACCCGCCGGTTTGGTGTCCGGCAGACCAGCACGCAGGCGGATGGAACTGCCATCGACAAAACCAGACCGATTGACGATTTCACAGAGTCCCAAGTGAACCTCACGAATTCCAGCTCGGAGACTATATCCCCACATGGTGTCGACACCATAGTAGCCGGGATTTGCAGGCGCATTCTCTCCAGGCCAAAGCATGCAGACCCTGAAGACCTCGTTGCCTGCACCGTTGATCTTAGAAAAGCCTATAAGCAGTTGCCGGTTGCAGAGGGTTCGCTGAATGATTGCTTTCTGTGTGTGCATGACCCAGAGCGCGGCCAGCCTTCCATATACCGCACCCGTGTGCTTCCATTTGGGGCTCGTGCTGCCGTCAATGGTTTTTGCAGGTGTTCGTATGCATTATTCTGGCTTGGTGTCACGTTGTTGCAGCTCCATTGGAGCTGCTACTTCGACGACTTCTTCCTGGTAGCAGCGTCGGCTGAGGCCGGACATGTGCACTTCATCCAAAAGGGATTTTTCGACCTGCTGGGAGGGGCCACGTCTTCTGAGAAGGACTCGGGGTTTACTGGCTTGGCTAGGGTTCTAGGTGTTTGCATCTCCTTTGCCGACGCTAGGGCCGGCCTGATTTCCGTTTCAAACACGGAACATCGCAAAAAGGATTTATGCAACCTTCTTGATTTGCTCATCTCGAAAGGATCTGCCTCGTGCCATGAGCTGACCGTGCTCCGGGGTCGGTTGCTCTTCGCAGACAATCAGGTGTTTGGAAGGAGTGCCAGACAGGCGTTCTCCATCCTGTCCCGCTCATGCTCACGCAAAAGGAACACTGAGGTGAAGGATGAACTTCTCCGTGCCCTTCTCTTCCTGAGAGATCGCGTCGTCGGGGGCGAGCCTCGACGTGTCAGTGCCTGTGTGCGCGAGAAGCTCACAATCTTCACTGACGCCTCCTTTGAAAGTGAAGGTGCAGGATTGGGCGGCATACTTTACGATGCCAAAGCCACTCCGCTTAAATGGTTTTCTGAATGGATTGACCCGTGTGATCTTCAGCCCTTCGGCTCTGACTCGAAAGATGGGTTGATTTATGAGCTGGAGGTTTTCGCAGCCGTGCAAGGTGCTCTGGATTTGCTCCATGCAAGGCAGATCTGGCATTGATGTAGTTCTTTTTACTGACAACGAGGCTGCCCTGTCTTGCTTGATATGCGGCAGAGCTGAGGGTGTTGCAGCTTGTATCCTTCAGAGGCTTGTGCACTTCGAAGAGATGTGTGATGTCAACTTCTGGTTCGAATGGGTACCTTCCCAGAGCAATCCCGCCGATGCTCCATCGCGCAAAGAGCTCCGTGAGCTCGATCCGGCATGTCGCGTGAGGCTCACCTCTCTGACACCTTAGGGCCTGTGCGTGGGGTGTGGAGGGCCCGATGTGTTTGAGCAGTGAGCTCTTAGACCGTCGGTGCTTCTTCTCGAGACTCAGACTTCTTGCGAGTCCCACTGCAAAAGAAGGCTTCTTGTTGTCCGAGTGTTCCTCATACCAAATGCCCATCTTGACATGTCCAACTTACCTTTTGGGCCCTGCCCCAGGGGTTATATAGTGGGACACTAAGCAAATCTGTGCTCAAGTGTGAGCTCACCGACAATATATAGATTACATTCGAAGCCCTCATATTTAGGGCGTCAGGAATCGAAGAAAATAAGACGGAACTCACCAAAGGTGATAGAGTTTTATTTTCAACGATTCCGATTTTGAAATGCTTTACATTTCAAAAAGCCCGAAGATTTTGCCTTAATCGCTGACACTTGGTTGTGCGATGTGGACTTTCCCCATTGGAATAAGTCTTCATTGTCTCTGAAACATTCTGGTTCCAGGGTGGGAGGTGGGAAACCCCGTAGCTGGGCAAATGCCCAGTTTTTGATCCCGCCCGCCCAACCCTTAATTTTCAACAGTGGGGGTGTGGAGGGCCCGATGTGTTTGAGCAGTGAGCTCTTAGACCGTCGGTGCTTCTTCTCGAGACTCAGACTTCTTGCGAGTCCCACTGCAAAAGAAGGCTTCTTGTTGTCCGAGTGTTCCTCATACCAAATGCCCATCTTGACATGTCCAACTTACCTTTTGGGCCCTGCCCCAGGGGTTATATAGTGGGACACTAAGCAAATCTGTGCTCAAGTGTGAGCTCACCGACAATATATAGATTACATTCGAAGCCCTCATATTTAGGGCGTCAGGAATCGAAGAAAATAAATAAAACTGAACCGGCGTTTCTTGAGCCAGTCTTCGAAACCCCGTGCCATATGAAGCCTTAAGAACTTGGCTCTCTCTGCAATGCCGTAGAAGTTCTAGAAGGTTTACAGTCCAAGATGCCCGATTTAGAGATCACGGTTGGGGGAGGGTCCTTCAAGGGAGGCTGTGAATGGAGAGTAAGACGTTTGGGGTTTAGGGTTTATGCGATTTATCTACGGTAAGTAGCTTAATTACCCAACACTCCGAGGGCTTGAGCTAAAGGCTACCCCTACGCTGTATAGAAACCACTGCGCAACCGCAGCCCTTTTGAGGCTTCAAGCGAAGAGAAAAAGGAGTGTCCTACCCTGAGCCCAGTAGGACCCCCGAAACAGCCTCTGAGCTTTCGCATGGTAGCGGAGCTCTGCTGAGCCCAGGGCCAGCATCTCCGAGCGGGCAGCCCCGCAGGTCTGGAGGACCTGCCTTTGCTGTCTGCGGGTAGCACCGCCCTGCAGGTGCAAGCAACGGTCACCGGGGACCAGAAACCCGGGGAAAGAAGCACTAGGCTTTGAAGCTTAGTGCGGGTAGACCCGCCTAGAGGTCTAACTTTCGGCACCTGGGCCGACAAACCAGGACCACAGGCCGAGCCAACCGAGCCGGTCTTCACCTCTGGATTTGCCCAGCTTTGTGCGGGTAGATCCGCCCTAGTCTCGTAACCACGTCCGACAGGGACTGGCACGACTGGGGTTGGAATCGGGACCAGTCTGGTTCCTGGTGGGACAACCACCAAGCCGAAGCTGACCAGCACTGGGACTGGCAGCAAGAGGTCTGGCAGCAAGAAAGCTGGACCGAAAACACAGGCCAAGCCGAGGACCCCTGGGCCGGCTGGTCAGGTGTGCATTCGTGGGTGGAGGCACACCCGGTGCCTGAACCACTGCACCTCCGCGTAGTCGCAGTCCGCGGCATCGCAGCGAACCTGCAGCTTCCAGTGCGGGTAGACCCGCCAAACCAAGGGGAAAGCCCTGGTGGGAACGTCCCCCGCCCGAGTGGGTGTGGGACGAGAGCAACCAACGCTGGAAGCGCAAGAACCAGCGGGGAAAACGCTCACCTGAAAAGGTTGAGGAACGTATCCAGAGGGGGCAAGAGCGACGAGCAGCCTGCGCTAGCTCGTCAGCCAAGTCCGCGCGGGTAGAACCGCCTCAGGAGGCGGAGACCTCGACTGAGCCAGGTGAGCCAGTCGTTCTCACCCCAGCGCCGGCGGCAGCCGAGCCAGCGGGTAGCCCCGCGGAGGAACACTCAGGAGCCTCTGAGTCCGAGTCCTCCTCCAGCTCGTCAGTCAGCACCATCGACTACGAGACTGGAAGTCTGCCCGTGCAGACTGAAGCGGCAGCAAGTGCAGCCGCAGAAAGAATTCGGGCCATCAAGCTCGAAGGGGATCCGGGCGAACCGGAAGGACCCCACGCCCCATCTGCAGGGGTGAAGAGCGAGGATCCGAACGAGGAACCCCTCGCAAGTGCGGCAGCCAAAGCTGCGTCTGAGCTCCGAGACTCCTGGATCTCAGTGAAAGAGGAGGTTGACTATAGCCCCTCGGACACTCCAGGAGCGGGTAGCACCGCCGCAGCAGAAGCTGCGGAACCCAGCCCGGAAGCGGGCAGCCCCGCCGCAGCCGAAGCTGCGGTACAAAGCTCCTGGGTGGAAGTCCAGGAAACAGCAGACTCCCTAGCTGGGAGCACGATCCCAAGCCCACGCCTCTCCGAAGATGGCGATGGCGGGGACGACACAACTCACCGCTGAGGAGGTGAGCAGGCAGCTCACGGGACTCACTGACGCCCTCCGAAGGGCAGAGGAGGCCCACCGTGGGTTGCAAGAGCAGCTGGCTCAAAGCCAGCATCGCACCCAACTGTTGGAGCAACAGCTCCTGGAACTCCAACAGGCGGGTAGCACCGCCGCGGGTGGCACCGCAGCCAGCAGAGCAGCGGCGGCCGCAGCGGTAGGTAGCGTTTCACCCCAAGGACTGTTAGGTTTAGCAGCACCGCTGAAAGGGGTAGACTTACTTAAACAAGCCATTAAACCCCCCAAACCCTTAAAGGGAGTAGAAGATTGGGAAAGGTTTGTGTGGCAAGTTGAAACCTTTGCTGCACTCGTGGACGAAAGTTTTCCAGTGCACTTAGAGGAAGCCAGAAAGAGTCAAAGCGACAACACACCGACCGAAGAGAGCGACGAATACCGAGCTCTCTCAGTCAAACTGTTTGGGATGCTGGTATCGCTCATCGCTGAATGCCCAGCTGCATTGAAGATTGCAAGGGGCACGAGAAACCAAAATGGATTCGTCCTGTGGCGAATGCTGTGGCGAGAGTTTCATCCCGAGCAGGCCAACAGAGGTCTCATTTGGAGACGAGCCCTGCTTTCGCCGAAGTTTCCAAACAAAGAGGGCGACTTTAGTGCAGCTCTTCAAGAATGGGAGCTGGATCTCGCGAAGTATGAATCCGAGTTTGGAGCCGAAAAGGCCATCTCAGATGAAGACAAGCGAGCGCTACTTATGGTCGAATCGCCCCAGGCCCTGAAGCAGCACTTGGCAATGCATGCTTCGTCGCTAGGATCGTACGATGAGGTTCGGGCTGTGGTGGTCTCATACCTGCAAGCAAAGAGGGTGTGGACACCGTCCGGTGGTTATGCTCAGTCAAGCCGCCGAGCAGCTCACGATCCCGATGCCATGGATATTGGCAAAGTCGGCGATGCCAAAGGCGATAAGGGGAAAGGAAAAGAAAAGAAGGGCAAAGGAAAAGACAAAGACCCCAAAGGGGGGAACAAACCCGAGAAGGGTGGAAAGGGCCAAGACAAAAGAAACCAGCAGAAAGAAAAGGAGAAGTGCCCCATATGCTGGCGAACTGGGCACACAGTGAAAGACTGCTGGTACAATGTGAAAGGAAAAGGCAAAGGAACGCCGAAGGGCGGAGTAAACGCTGTTGCTGACGACACTTCGTCACAGCTCTCAGCGGGTCCCTCCGCTTCCCAGGCGGGCAGCGCCGCGACTACGGCAAAACCTGGTGTGAGACACATCTCGGATGAGCCCATGCGAGTGCTGGCTGTGCGGAACAACGACCCCCGCCAAGGACACCTCCTGGTGGATACCGGTGCCGCTGTTTCCGTTTGCCGCCCGGGAACCTTTTCCAGTAAACTTGACCCGAAAGGACAAATGGCTCTGTACGTGTGGACGACACGCCGCTCAACACCCTAGGCGCCACGGAACCTGTGCTGCGACTAGGCGGGGACCACCGCCAGAATGCACGAACCACGTTTCAAGTGGTTGAAGGTATCACGGATGACATTCTGTCTGTGAACCGAGCGGTGGATGCTGGAGCGCGGGTTGTGTTCCACGCGTCAGGCTCGCACATTGAGTGGGCTGACGGCTCACGAGCCGATTTCGTCCGAAGTGGGAAGCAATTCCTGCTACCTTACGCTGAAATGGCCAAACCCAGCAAGCACGTGACCATAGCGGCCGTTGAGGATTTTCCCGACGACCTGGAAGCTCAAGCGGTCGAGGAATTCGCTATCGCTGAAGAACAGCGGGAGGCAGAAGCCGCGCGGGCCGAGGCAGCAGCTGCCGAAGCCAATGAGGGTGAGGGCGAAGAACGCCAGGACCTTGAAGCGGTAGCCCCGCCAGCGGATCCCGAGCCGAACGAGGAAAGCGTGCCACGCGAGCCCACGGCCGAAGAGAAAGAGCGCCATAGACTCACTCACCTGCCATTCCAGAGCTGGTGTCCGGAATGCGTGCAGGGGGCCGGGCGAGGCGGGCACCACCGCCGAAAGAAAGACGCGGGAGAAGGCGCATTGGAAGCGACGGTCCAAATGGACTACACCTTCTACTCGCGAGGGGCGCAGCAAAGGCTCGCGCCGGAGAACGAGTCTGTTCTCGTCACGGTGCTGACGCTGGTTGACCGCGACACCGGCTGGCCGTGCAGCGTACAGGTGCCTAGAAAAGGTCAGGAGTGCGGACCATTTGTGTTGGACGCAATAGAGCTCTACCTGAACAATTTGGGACACAAAAGAGTGATCCTGCAAATTGACCAAGAAGGAGCGTTGAGAAACGTTGCTGTGGCTGTAAGAAACCGGATGGGGGCACACAAGGTTCGAGTGCGGGAGTCACCGCCGTACTCGCACCAGAGCCAGGGCGCCGTTGAAGGCGAACACCACCAACTCGCAGGTTTGGTGCGCACATGGCTCATGGACCTCCAGAATCGGTACCCCAACTGCATGGTTGACGTCAATCATGTGGTGTTTCCCTGGCTAGTCAAGTACGTCGCTTGGTCTGCGGCGAGATTTCAAGTGAGAACCGCCGACAAAATGACCGCGTACAAGATAGTCAATGGGGTAGAATACTTGAGCCCCATATGCAAATTTGGGGAATCATGGCAAAACTTCCGAAACCAGGCACCAAGGCGCAACGCCGTTGGATACGTGGGATATGGGTTGGTCGTCTGGAGCGCGACAACACCAACATTATACTCACGGAGGCTGGGGCATTGAGTGTGCGGTCTGTCCGCCGTTTACCGCCAGACGCGCAAGCCAACAGAACCCTGATGGGGACCGTAGCTGGCGTGCCATGGGCACTGCGACAAGGAAGGACGTTGCGGCAAGCAGCCGCGGAAAGCCTCGAACCACGCGAAGACATGGACGTTTTCGATGGCGATACCGGCGCGGGAGTTCTCGTCTCACCCGAAGAAACCGCTGAGGCCGAAGCTATTCGAAATGCAGCGCCATCGAGTCCCACAACGTCGGATGGCCCATCCGCAGAAAGCGCGGGAGCCGCCGCCGGATCACCTAGAGCACCAGCAGGGATGGCTTATCCCACGGGGCTGGGCGAAGGGGGGCTGGCGACCAAGCGTTCAGGCACAGCGCCACCTGCGGAAGAGACCAGGCCGCCAAAGCAACCCAAGGCCGAAGCCAAGAAGTCCCAACGTGTAGGCAAACTACAGGTGCAAGATCTGTGGAAAAAGGTGGAGGAATGGGCCAATGCGGACGACCCCGCTGTAGCGCAGCAGAGGCTCGCCACGGTGATGGAATACCTCGATTCCGTGCCCGACCCACAGCAGATCCAGAAAGCACGCGAAGAGCAACTTTGGAAGCTCTGGCGGCTGAACGCCTTCACACCGGTGATGCGATGGGACAAGCCGGCAGACGCCCAGACCTTTCACTACAAGTGGGTGGACAAGGTGAAAGACGGCGTGTGCAAAAGCAGGTTTACCTGCGCCGACGCACGACGATCCTATACCCCAGAAATGGAGCAGGACATGCGTGTCTTTGTTCCTACCCCTACTCCTGAAGCACACGCACTGCTCGAAATAACGGCTCTGCAAAGAGGCTGCACCATGAGAACCTTCGACATCGTTGCTGCTTTCCTGATCGGCAAGGACCGAGGGGCGCAGAACGAAAACTGGGTCTACATGCGACCGCCAGCCGAGTGGAAGCCCATTTTCGACCAGTGGGTGCGGGAGCAACCGCCGTCTGAGCAGTCCAAGCTCAGAGGACAATTTGCTGACATGCTGTTCAGGCTCGATGGAAATTTGTATGGTCGAAGAACAGCTGGCTCCGTCTATCGAGACGAGCTGGAAGAGCTGTTATGCCACAAATTGTCACAGACCGGCCGGTATGCTTTCAAAAGAGGGGTAAAAGATCCATGCATCTACAGATGCATGAAGACAGGTATCATAGTGGTCCATCACATCGATGACGGAAGATGTGCGGGGAACGCCGCCCTGCTGAACACCTTCCTGGACGAGGATATGTGCAGCCACTGTGAAATCACCACCGGTCCTCTTGAGGCCGAAGGTGTATCGGTAGAAGTTTTGGGAAAAACCAAAACACGCTTAGAGGGCTGCATCCTAACAGCCCCGGACGCAAAGCATGCTCGAAACATCATCGAAGCACTCGGTCTGAAGCCCGGAGAGAAATCTCCAGTGCCTTCTCGCAAACCCGATCTCTCGGACGTGACGCCGTTGAGTGCGGGGGATGCCGCCAAATACCGATCCGCTGTGGGGTCCGGAATTTACCTTTCGGCCGACAGACGTGACATTCAGTATGCGGTGAAAGAGTTGGCGAGGCATATGGCCGAACCCAGACAGTGCGACATGCAACAAGCACGACTGCTGGGAAAATACCTGCAACAAGCGCCCGACCTTGTTCGAGTCACTGCACTCGACCCAAGCGCGTACGAAGGGCCCATGACGCTCGACGTCTTCAGCGACAGCGATTGGGGAGGATGTGTTGAAACCCGGCGATCCACAGATTGTCATGTGGTGGTTCTGGGAGGAGCAATTGTCGCCACATCCACGCAGACCCAGCCGGGATTGCCTGCCACCAGCAGCCCTGACGCTGAGTTAAGAGGCATCAGCCGGGCCTGTCGCGAGGCCATCTTCGTTCACGAACTGGCGACCATGGATTTTGGGCTGGAGGTGGAAATCCCACGCCTGTGGTCAGACAGCTCCACTGGCATCACAGCCGCAAAACGCATAGGGCCAGGAACCAAGCTACGCCATCTGGACGTGAGCGAATTCTACGTCCAAGGGGCAGTGCAGGCCGGGAAAGCGCTGTTGCGAAAAGTCAAAGGAACTGAGAATCCGGCGAATTTTCTCACCAAGCACCCAAAGTCCGGAAACGAAGTGCTACAAGCTTTACCTTCGTTGGGCATGGTGGACCCCAAACATGTTGCGGGCGCCACCGCCCAGGAGAAACACACGGTGAAGTTTGTGCGGGTGAATCCGCCTACGAGCTGGAAACCCGTATTTCCGTTCAAGCCTACGCTCGCAATCGCGGGTATCACTATGGCTTCACAGATCTTAGGAGTGAAGGCCCAGCCAAGGGAGAAAGAACTCCTAGAGCTGGTGCTGGATGCCACTTTGTGGCTGGGACTCCTGGGATGGTTTGTTTTGCTCTACCACATGGTGAAGGGCACTGTGAGGGGAACTCTGGCTATATACAGGAGGGTGAACCGACACCGGCAACATGAAGAAGAGCCGGAACCGGAAGCGTCGGAGGACGAAGCTCCAACGCAGGCCGCGGAAAACGCGCCACCTCCACTCGAGGACTTGTTCCGAGAGGGAGTGCGGGCACCTCCGCCTCGGGACCTGCGACCCCCAGCTCCTGAGCCAGAACCTCCAGAGGTGGGCCAACAGGCAGCAGCTTCTGCCTTACCACCACAATCCGCACAGGGAGATCAGCAGCGACGAGCACGTCGAAGAACTAGACCACAGGTACCCCAGAGAGAACCAGGGGAGATCTACTATGCGCCTTACCGAAGGACAGCACATGTATTCCGCAACTGCTCTGGGCTAAGTTCAACCCAGCAGCAAGACATCGTGGTCGAACAGTTCTGTGCCTACTGCCTGGAAAACTTTCCCAGACACCTCAGGCTCGAGAACGAACCTCGGGTATGGGTGACAGGGACGAATCTAAGGGCACATATCTTTCAGAATTGCCCTGAACTCCAAGGATGGCAGAGAGCGATTCCGATGTGCAATCACTGCAGTTTGAGACACATCTCGCGAGATCCCTGAGCGGTAGTCCCGCCAAGCGGGCACCACCGCTGGTCAGGATGACCAGCAAATCCAAACAATGCACAACCCTCTGAGGTTGGAGGGGGGTGCGATTTATCTACGGTAAGTAGCTTAATTACCCAACACTCCGAGGGCTTGAGCTAAAGGCTACCCCTACGCTGTATAGAAACCACTGCGCAACCGCAGCCCTTTTGAGGCTTCAAGCGAAGAGAAAAAGGAGTGTCCTACCCTGAGCCCAGTAGGACCCCCGAAACAGCCTCTGAGCTTTCGCACTTTCAGGTTCCTTGCCTAGCAGTGTAAAAAGTGCGCGATTGTATTTTGAGCCCAATACGATACCAACTGCGTAGCCCCACGCGCAAAAAGAAGGGCTTCTGGGTGGAGCTATCCGTCGCGCAGGCCGAGGAACAGCTGGGCGACTTCCTTTCTTGGCTATTCTTTGGGGTCGAGGAGCCGGACAAAGTGCGAGGTTGCCTGGCCCCACAGGGGGCAAACGGGCTACACGTCGTACACCTCCCCAACACAGTCTTCATGGCAGGCTTGGACGGCTATGTCACACTCGTGAAGTTTGTGGCGGAGTGTTTCTCCAAAGCAGGCCGCTTCCCTCCTTTGAGAGGTTTTGCAGAAGACTACGACTACGCTCACGGGTTTCGACAGTTCTCTTTGTCGTCCACAGATAGGCGCTTTCTTTGTGCAGCAGCCAGAGCTCCTGACTCCAGCGTCAGGATTTTCGTGCCACAGAAGCTACTTTTCGGACCACGGGGAGCTCCGCATGTGTTCTGTAGGGTCACAGACATGGTGTCGGCAGTGGCTTCGGTGCTTCTGTTGATACCAAACATCCCTCATGTAGATGACATGGTTGGTGTGGAAGAAATGGAGGCAGTGGACTCGGCTAGGGCGTCCTTCCTGGAACTGCACGTAGCACTAAATCTTTTACTCAAGCCTTCCAAGGCAAGACCAGAGAGAACTTCTCCAGGTGGGGCCAAGCAGCTAGTAGCCTTAGGTGGGCAACTGGACTTCGACATTCCGGCTGAGGAGCATGCAGCAGGACTTGTCTGCAGAATTGACCTGCCAGACGCCAAAGCACCCAAGTCCGCGAACCTCATTGTGCAGGTGTTGGAGCAAGGCAAATTATCTTCAACGCTGGCTGGCAAAATGGTGGGCCAGTGGGACCACGCGTCAGCGGTGTGCTTAGGCCGATCTGGCCGTGCCTTTGCTTGGCCGCTACGTGAACTCATAGCTGCAGACTCGCAAGGACGCCAGCCTCCGCCGTGGCCTGTCCTCAAAGCTGCTCTACTGGGCTTCTTGGTTTTCCTGCAAGGCCGAGGTCCCATGGAAGTGAGAGCAAGCCAGACTGTTGCTCGCAGAGCGGCTCTGCTGTTCGTAGATGCGGCCCTCGGCCCAGATGGCTGCAGGCTTGGTGGAATGGCTTGGGGCCCCGGCTGGTGCTTCTTCTTTCACTTGAAGGTTGGCAAACACAGCTGCCGCTTGATCCCATGGAAGGCAGGCCACATCATTAATGAAGCTGAGGCGCTTGCGGCACTCATTTGGATACAAACCTTGACAGACCACTTGCAAGGGCTTGACATTTTCCTTTTCGTAGACAGTAAGGCTGGTGAGGGCATTTTGCTCAAAGGGTACTCTCGTTCAGCGCAGCTCACGGTGATCGCCTCCTTGTTCTGGAAAACAGTGCGCCAAGGAAGGGCGTCAGTGTGGATAGGCAGAGTTCCAAGCAGCCTCAACGTGGCTGACCCTATTAGCAGGGGCTGCTTTGACATAGCTCGGGCTCTGCAAGCAGACCAGCTCACTGCTCTGCTCCCGGATGTCTCTGCTTGGGAGACACTGTTGGAGTTTTTGGAGGGCAAGCGCACGGCCAAGCGTGTGTGTTGTGTGGATGCTGTGTCTGTGTTGTGTGTGTGTGTGTGTGTGTGTGTGTGTGTGTGTGTGTGTGTGTGTGTGTGTGTGTGTGTGTGTGTGTGTGTGTGTGTGTGTGTGTGTGTGTGTGTGTGTGTGTGTGTGTGTGTGTGTGTTGTTTTTGAGGAGCTTGTTGCTTCTGCATTGCGGGTGCAATCTGCGGGGCCTTGATGCTTATTTTGGGTGCAAAGTGGGAGGCAAGCCACATGAAGGAGCCGACATCGATTAGCCCAAAGCAGGCTGACAGTTCACTGGCTCCAGCTACCAGCAGCGCCGTCCCAATTGTGAGCCCAGCCGGGCCATCCACTACATTGACCACAGTGACGCTGTCCACGAGCATAGTGCACTTGGAGCCTCTCGGAAGTCCACAGCTCGGTTCTTCGAACCCGAGCTACCGGTTTCCTTACGACCCTGACAGCGATGCCTTCCATGCAAAACCCTTGGCATGCCTGAGGCAGTCGACACCGTGGATCAAAGGCTTTCAGTATCCATCCGATGCTGAAGACCATTTTGAAGAGCTCAACCGAACCATGAGCGCGTTTGTCAAGGGAGTCAGGCCCCTTTGTGGCAAGATCACGGCGGGTTTTTGCGGTCCCTGGATTGAGAACTACTGGATCTGGTCATTCAGTAACAAGTGGAAGAATCGTGCTAATGGCACTCGGCTCAGAGACATCTTTGGCCCATATATTCCGATTCTTTTTCCGTTCCTCGACATTTTCATTCCACACTTTTACAGGTACCCGCCTGGTATAATAGAAGCTTTGAACCGGACTATGAGACCGAATGTTCTGTATCTCGCCGTATCGCAAAACGATGATGGCCTCTTTGGCCACAACCTGCAGCAATACAACAAGTTCACTTTGGCGGACTTCCCCAACCTCTTCGTGATGAGTGCTGGAGGGTATGGGCATGTTGCCTTGCCTTTGTTTAAGCAGACGGAAGCCCCAGCGAAGGCTGCACCGATCATGGAAAGGAGCTACGCTGTCGGTTTTATGGGCTCACTGAACCACGGGCCAGCCAAGGTGCGACAGGCCATGAAGGCACAGGCAGAAAGCTGGGGCAGCCTGAGAAACAGGTCCGTTAAGATCGGGCAGGGCGCGGAGGACTGGAGGGGGATGATGGCGAACACCAGCTTGAACCTCTCACCGCGAGGTTTCGGGCGTAACTCCTACCGAACGCTAGAAATTCTGCAGATGGGCCTGATACCCATCTACATCTCTGCTAAGGGAGCTTGGCTGTTCTACAGGGATCTGTGGGTCGAGGAGAAGATCGGATTCCACACTACAGCTGACGCTCTCTTGCCACTTCTTGATCATGCATTTTCCAACATCCCAAAGTTGCTTGATGCTTAGCTGCAGTCTTTGGGGGAGAAACTGCGCAAACTGTTTTGCATGCGCGCCTTGAGCAGCAGACTGCTTTTCGCCTTCCCAAGGACATGGAAAAACGAATTCGGGCCATGAGAGAAACCCATTTCCTGCCTGAGGGCATCATGGATCAGATCTCGAAGTTCATCACGGAGAGGGACGGTGGCGGTGATCTGAGATGTGAAGTCTTACCTGAATCCGTAATCTGAAAACTGGCAATGCATTGGGTCTGAGCTTCTCACAGTGTGCTCAGGGCCGTCGAGTGTGTCCGTGGGGGTAGTGTGGCCTTGCTTTGAAAACAGGATCCGCCAGCAACTTCAGCAACTTTGGGCTCCCAGATGATCCAACTCAGACACACGACGTGCCAGAGTCTGGCTAAGTCGGCTAAGTCAACATTTAAGTTAACAACCAATCAACATCCCCCCTCTCTCATCTCTGCCCATGGTGAAGTCTGCCTTGGCCACGGTGCCAGAGGCGAGGGTGCACAGAATGTGCAGCACCAAAAATGCATGGCAGAAACCGTTGGATGCGCAAGGTCGATGCCGTCGCGTTTCGCCTTGCCCGGGTGCCCAGGGCCGCAGCAGCTTGCTGAACTTGTTGGTATCTCAGTGTCAAGGGAATTTCCGTGAAAGATGACTCCAGTTTGCCTCAGCGTCAACACAGCACCCAGTTGAGAAACGATTTCACGGACGTAGCGGCCTTCAGCGAAGGCTCGTGGCAGCCTTGCGCTTTTTGCCTTACTTGATTTCAGGTTCTGTATAGAATCCATGGGCTTATGGATCGAGGTCGATTGTCTTCAATGTTCGACGCAGTTTGCCTTTTGCGGACAAATGTGGCCAGGAGCGAACGCACTTTGCGAAAGGGCACAAGGCATCTCTCGTGATGCAGGAGCCTCATGTTTCTTTGGATCTGATTTCGTAAAACCACTCTCTCACCTAAGACGCACCGAGAAAGCACAAGTTCAGGGCCAGTTCAACAATATCTTCTCAACTTGGCCGTCCCTGATTTCACTTTGCCACGGGCCCCGCTGTCTTGTTTTGAGGCATTGCTGCGGTGCACGCGGCTCCGGCTAGTTGCACGCCTGGCAAAGGCAAGCCACGGGTAAGATTCGGATTTTGGTGGAGCTGAGATGTCGCTGCTCGCCGCTTAGTCGAGCGCCTCGTAGCAGGTGTTGCGCCTGCTCTCCGAGAGGCCAGGGTGTGGCGCTTGGCTTGGCAGTGGAGTGAATATTTAGCAATCGCATTAGGCATTACATGCCTTTCTTCAATTGAACATCATCAAGTCACCTTCTGCCTCCCACTCAAATCAAGAACAAGGCAAGTGGCGCACTGGAGCCCATGGAATGTCCTGTGTATTTGTAATGGAAAAGTGCGACAAGTCGATGTTTCTGCATTTGAGCATCTGGACCCTGGAGGAGTCTCAATTTTCAAAACTTTCTTGTGTCGGTCAGAGTTGCTTGTGATTTTGGTAGTTTCAAGCAAATGTGTGCAAAACAGTGCTTGTCGATGTTTTCCCATTCGCTATTTTTTCGTGTGAAGTGAGAATTCATGTTTTGTTTCGGTGTTTCGTGCTTGATGAAGTCAGATGGCATAGAAACTACTTGCCGACGTCTTCTTCGTCATGTGTGTCTCTTTGGGGTTTCGGGTTTGGGGTTGGAAGTTCAGGGCAGAAGTGTTTTGGGCTTGCACTCTTCGGGGTTTGGGTTTGAGTGTCTGAGGTTAAGGGCAGAAGTGCGTTGGACGTGCACTCTTTGGGGTTTGGGGCAGAGGGTTTATAGATTCTGGGCACCAGTGTTTCGGGCTTGGGTGTTGGGGTTGGGAAGAAGGATGCCCTGCTGACCACTTGCACGCACTGGAAACACGAACGTCATCGACGTGCTGTCCACTGTCCAATCGTGCTAATTGTAAACACGAACACTATCAAAGACTTCCGGAAAGGAAGCAAGCATACTGCTTGTCATGTTAACAGTACAACAGCTGTGTCGTGGCAACAAAAAGGAGTGGTGGCGTGGTTACAAAGTACACCCCCTTGGCTGTGGTTACAACCTCCCCTCATTCAGATATCATCGTGCGGGCATGGATGCAATGGCCACTCGCACGTGCTGGAACACGAACATTGTCATCTTGCGCACATGGATGCCCTGGCCAATCGCGCGCACGGGTAATATCAACGCTAGCATCGTTCGGTCATGGATGAACTGGCCAATTGCACGCACTGGTAACCATACACGTATCCTCGTGAAGGCATGGATGCGTTGGGCACTCGCACGCACTGGTAACACATCTTGCAGGGCATCCGAAAACTCGAACGTAGACGACAATGACACACGAGCAGGCCCCCTTTTCCAGAACTTAAGAGGTTTGCATACAATGTTTCTTTCATATTTTCCCGGGCCCGGGCTTTGTTTCCTCCTGGTACCATTGCTTGCTTGTGTTCGTTGACACAGAAAGGTTCACAGGTCGGCCTGAGCAACAGCCAGTTCGAAATTGGCAAAGGGGCATACTATGCCATAGTCCATCCTGCATCCACGTAAAAAAAAAACCAACCGTCCCACGGAAGGTCACCCTTTATCTCCTTATCTGGCAGAGAAGCCCCGTCTGCAGGCCGAAATTTTGTTTGCCCAAGACTTTATCCCCTCCCAGTTATCGTTTAGGTGATGTAACGCACTATCCCGCTGGTCTCAAGTTTTACTAGTCCCAGTTTAGACCTGATTCACAATCCGCGGGAAATGGTGGCCCCAAGAAGCTTAAACATATACTCACGTCTGTCTTAGAACATCAAGCGATGAGAGTGTGTTCTTTATCGGTAATGCAGTTGGCCCAGTTGAGGAGCCTGTAGCCGAATCTTTAGTAACCCAAACCAAGTGCAAGACTTCCCCAACCTCGACGGGTTGAAATGTCGGAGCCCAGGGCCCGCCTGACCAATGCAGCTCGCGATTGGGTGAAGGCACTCGTCTACAGGAGTCTACAGGGCTAAGGGCGACCGCGAGAGTAATTGCAATCGGAATCTGGCAGGTTTTTTTCATGCAGTGCGACTCCTCTTTGAAGTTTGCATGCGTGCGTTCAATGTTAGCGGACTTGTGTAGTCGTTGTTGGCAGCGACCGGCTGCCATTCTTATGTTTTTCCAGATGGACGGTGGTGAAGTGGTGATCTCGTCAGGCGCCCAGCGTTGAGGGCCTGCTGCAGGTTCGGGACGTCGGCCTGCAGGAGGCCCCTCTGCTTGAATGCCAGCTGGTTCAGAGGTTGAAGGCGGCTCGAAATTCCGACCTCAGCACCCGAAGCTTTGACCTGAACCCCGCCGGTCTATAACGCCAATGCTAGAAACAGCCTCGAGACAGCGGGCAGAGGCGGAAGGCCCAAATCTCAGCAACCAGGATCACACATAGTAAGCTTAGTAAGCAGCCCATCCAGGGCCCAGCCTTGGCAGCCTCGGCAGCCTCGGCAGCCTCGGAGAGCCGGAAGCTGTCACACGAGGCCGAGTCACGAGGGTACAAGAATGTTCCGATAGATATCTTATAGACTTGTGGTTGTCCTACTCCTGCCGTTTAAAAAAACGGGCTTTCGTCGTGGGTCCGCGGAATTCTCTGAGGGTGGGCACTCCAGGCGGGTTTATCTCCAGGATGTCGGTGGACTCTCTGGGTAGGCGGGTAACTCTGCGGTTCTGGGGGCGAGGAGGCGGGAGGCGAAAAAGCGAGGAGCATCGCTGACTTAGGAATAATATTTAACAACCCCACACTGAGGGCAAACAACTATGTGCCTTCCTCACTCAGGTCTTTGCGGCAGCACGCAGGTTGGGCTGCGAAATGCTGCCCAAGCCTGCCAATGAGGAGAGGTAGAGTCGAGGAAGACATTTTCAGACACTGACACTAGAACGCAAAATGGTTGGCAAAGCTCTTGTGTTGGAACGCTGTAGATGGTACATGAGCCTCTATTGGTAGACTGAAATTCATGACTTTGCAGGATGCCTGCATCGATGTCTCTTCCAACTCGCAGGTGGAATGCCAAGTGGCAGTTCGCTGTTACCATAGAGTGTGGGTCGGCATGCAAGAGATCAGAATGCAAGAGCCCTCGTCAATTTTGGGGACATCTTCACTCCTCTTCCAAGAGTAGAAAGGGCAAGCGATGTGAGGGGACCCCGCGATTTGGGCTAGTTCGTTGAATTAGGGCCTTACGATGACAAGGACTGGTTTGAAATTTCAGGCGTACGCCCTCAACCATAGCCCCACATCCTACACCCGGCACACTAATGTTATGCCCTCCTCAGCGAGAACTACAAACAGGTTCAGGCAGAGAGGGGTTTTAGTCGAAGGATGCAGGCATCCACCGGCTTTAAACGGGTTCAAGAAGCAACCCACGCTCCATGCTGCAGGCCTCTGACTCGACAGTGCCCGGCGACACATCCAGGCACGCTAACAGAGAGTTTTTCTTCGAGGTCGCGGGTCTTAGAATGATCGTGAAGCTCTCTCCTGCTTGCCATCGCATTGGGTTCTGTAGAGTAGTAAATGATTTCTCTGGGTTGGGTGGTTTTTCAGTGACTTATCTGTGAAGGCCCGAAGGACGGTCTATGATTCCAAGTGCAAATGTGTGCCACAGTAGAGATGAGAGGCTGTCACATGTCAAGCTCAGCTGACGCTGACATGCACACAAAATAAGCCTAGACAACCACGACTCCGCTCTTATATCTATCTCACCCAAGACTTGGCCGCTGCTAACATCCGACAAGCCATGCTGACGTGCATGCCTTTAGGACCAGCTAGCAACAGGCCCAAATTACAGCCAAGCTTCACTAGCAATGCTGACCTCGAACCATGCAGCGCGATGGCTACCCAGAGATTTCGTCGAGGCCTGCCTGGGCCACGCTTGCATACTTCAACTGGGACCTGACTGGGACATTCAGCCCTGGCAATCCTAGTGAGACACTAGGATTCGAATCTTAACAACTTGCGCACCCAGAGAAGCTCGGCGATGGGAGATCATTTGTCGATCATTGTGCACAGCCCACAGCCCCCGCGGACGGTACTCGTACCCTGAGACCGGCTCTTGACAGTCAGTGTCATGCAATGTCCCCGAAAACAAACTCCGCACGTTGCATGAGAGGCATCACAGATCGGTGGCGCCTGGACGCTCGCCGCGCCGGGGGTCTCAACGGGGCTTGCGAGTTGGCCTGTGGGGGAGTTGTGGGGGGATGCGGAGAGCAGCACGCAGCCACCATTCGGGGAGCAGCTTGGCTGAGACGTGCAACGAGCGGATTGCAGGTACGGCATCATGCTGGTAGTTTTCCTGTTCGAGCTGGCATCCTTCATGGTGTGCCCGGCTTGCTTAGCGTGCCTTGTAGGGCACATTGTAGGGCTCTTGAGGAATTTGTGAGCTTTGTGCTTCAATCATCCACGAATGCCCCTCCCTGGTCTGCCAGAGCCCGGGGTACACCACAGTGATGGCCCTCGACAAAGCAGGCAGCGACTCACTGCAGCCCAGCACCAAGACGGCTCGTTGGAGCATGCTTCAAGTCCAACTTGAATGAGCTGTCTGAGGATAAACTTCGACGTAGATGTGCATGACATCGAATGTCGGAACCTGCAAGTCGTTGTTTATGCCTGGGCCTTTGAGATTCAGTGCATCGCATCATTGTGTGTTGGAACCCGCTTGACACAAGACCCGTACAGCATTGCATAGCATTTAGCAACGTGAACTCTCCGTGTCTGCAGAGGCGCAAAATGGCAAAGAGAAGATCGGCGCGAGCCACGGCTGCTTCCGTTATTCGGAGATTCGCCTTTGCTCACTTGCACTCACTGGCCAGGTATGCTCGGGGAGGACTTCTGGCTGCGATCCATCGATGCTTCTGGGAAGCAGTTTGGAGTCTCGATAAAACCGCAGGACCGGCACGTGATGGTTTCCAACTTGACACATGACCTTCAAGCAGTTGGTAGATGTTGAGTTTTGCTACGCTGCTACTTCATTCATCCAGTGCTGCAGATCCTGCTTTGCTTTGGCTTGAGGGAGTCTTGGTTGCTGTCGTATTTGAGCAGCAGGAGTGGCAGTGGCAGGAGCAGGGCGAAGACGACCACGACAAGGTCATGCACAGCCCTTGGAGTTCTGTGCTGTTCGCCGGAGACTTGACGACATGCGGGTCGCGACCCAGGCAGAAGGTGCGGCAAGCGGATGGTGCAGAGGAGCTTCATTGGCAAGTGACACGGAACGAACGGATGCGAGATGGTGAGAGAGGAGAAGAGAGGGAGAGAGAGGGCCCGACCAAGCCCCCAGAAAGAAAGAAAGAAAGAAAGAAAAAAGAAACAGTAGAAAAGGGCCTGAGACACTCCATGAGACTGCTGGGAAGCGACCCTTGCTGTAGCGACGCGGGAGAGCCGCAAGCCGACCACCAGCCGTGGCAAGTCGAATGTGAGCTGGTAAGTCCATCGGGGGGCCGCCGAAACGACTCCTTGGTACGTCGCTTGAGATAGATAAAGTCAGATGTACGTTGTGCGGCGGTTGTTTCAGGGCCTTAGCTGTTGGGGTACCGGAACCGGCAAACTGTCGCTCCGGAACGCGCCCCAGACCTCTCGGGCAGGGGGCCAACTCACCACTTCCCCAGTGTGCGGGCGGGCGACTGCGCGGAAGGGGTCCATGAGTCTAGGAGTGGTCTGGGGCAAAAGGCAGAATGTTGGTTGCCTGAAGGTCCGGGAGGCCTGTCGGAGAAAGCCTCACTCTGGGGAGAAGGCGGTCCTGCAACTGCACCGGGTGTACGTGAAGTCTCGAGGCATTCGACTAGTTTACAGGATTCTTACAGCGCGCAAAGTCCCAGGTCACTACCCATCAGGGAGACGCCACTTACAAGGCCATGATATTGTCAGGGAGATCGAGCGTGAGAAGCAAGAGACGCAAAAAAACGACATCAGCACTCACAGGTTGAGGTGCTGGAAGGCAAGATCGCCAGCAAGATACAACTCGTGCTACAACTCGTGTTGAGCCTGACCCCGATCTTCTTTTTTTACTTATTCGTCCTCCCTTCTGTCTTCATATCATATCTAAGACTCTACGCTGCGGCCGGATCGCTCTCTTCCCCCGTCTTGCGTGTATAAGCAAGCTGCTGTTCACGAAGGGGTGTTAGTGTATGTATGTTCCATGTTGAGCCTGACACTTTCTGATGCATCAAGAAGGGTGCTTTGTTTCCGGTGGTTCTCTCTATGTGCTCCCTTCCCATGCAAGCGCCGCAAGCGCGGAACTTGCCCAAGTAATCCCAAGTACTCGTTGCATGTTTGGTTGGTGTCTGCGTTTTTTGTGTTTTTTCAGGCGCGCGTACAGTAGCCCATTTCCCCCAGCTTCTGGATGCCTTAATGATATTGTTGTTTTCTTCCTCCAAAACCCAAGAAACTTACCCAGAGCACCCATCATAGGATAGACGTACTCAGATTCGAGCGCAGAAAGGCCCATGGAATGCTTCTAGAATCATTCGCTCTCCTACAGGAGATAGACTCTGATTGGTCTTCCTCGCACGATGGCTTTAAGCACAAGAGCTTCGAGCATGTGATTCAGGCAGGGTGAGGTTGCCCAGCCTTGCACAACGACCCGACGTAGCCACGTAGCTTGGGCCTGGCCTGAAGATGACAGGGCCATGACTTCACCTTCATCAACTTCTTTGCCGGATGGTGCCCCTGACGCATCCAATGCCTCGCTTTTCTTTCAGAGGTTCCTACCCGGTGCCTGACCTGTATGTGTCTGAGCATCGCTGCGGAACCTATCGTGTACACAGTTCTTTGACGTCGGGAGAGGCAGTCCTTTCGGGTGTGCGAAGCTGTCCAAATTGTTACTCAAAACCAGTCTCCAGAGATGCAAAGATGGGTTCAGAGCCCGTACAGGTCGAAATACTATTTGTTTGCGTTCGTGGTTGGCCGAGGAGTTGCAAGTAGTGGCCTTCTTGATGTGTGGAAGCCACGTGCTCTAGCACATGTAGCACGATGCTTTCTGCATGGCTTAATGGGCAGCAAGCACAGCTTTATGCTGCATGCATCGGCCATGTGCTGTGGTTACGACGGCATGGGGGGATGGGGGGATGGGGGGATGGGGGGCTTACGGTGCAAATCTTGAAGAAAGCCGTTGGAACGGGGGATGACGGCCTTCGTTTCAAACTTGTAGATGGATTGACACTGGGCTAATTAAGGTAAGCTGGCGATCACCTCCCCTAATGACACCTAGGTGCAGCCATTGTCAGAAGTTTGCGCCGGAATGGGAGCAGATTGCTGACAAGGCGTGACCTCACGCCCGATAACATCTATCAAGTTGGCTGCTTGTGATCAGGTTCACGGCAAAGGTGACGTGCCAGGCCCATCACGACAGTACTTTGAGTGTTTTTTCGCTGCCAGCAACTGATCGACCGCAAGGCATGAAGTTTCCCGACAAGGATGGGATTGAGCGTCCAGTTCGGATGATAAAGTTCGAAGCCCAGCCTATTCCTCGTTTCAACGGGGCCATGGGCAACTGTGCAGTGCAACTGCGGGAGAATCGTCTTATGCCGATTGCTCCGTAGATCAAAAAACCCGCATTGAGCGAAGGCTGAACTGCGTGGACTTCAAGGAAACCTGCGTGGAAAAAGGCATCGATGCCTACCCCACGCTGCGGCTGTACAAGGTGTCAGCCTCGGCTTCGCAACCAGAGCATCACGCAATATCATCACATGGAATGCCGAAGGCCTTCTCCCAAGACTCTAGGCTTGTGCTGGCAAGCACCGACTTCTTTAAAAGATAAAAGACAAAGGGAGGGATCCGTTTGGACAGGACCTTTAGAGTTGTGTGTTGGCCCTGCAGTTGAGCTTTCCAACGAGGCTCTCCAGCAGACCCCAATAAGACTGGAAGGTGTGAGAAGGGATCGCTCCCTGAAAACCTTGAAAGCCCTGAAGTCCAGCCTCCACTTCTAAACTCCAAAAGAGCCAAGAAAAAATCAGAGCAAGAAGCACGCAAGCCATTGGAACCCGCAGCGCGAAGCCTGGCTCTGTGATCATATCGGGAGTCCCTGACGTGCCATTCCAGCACTGCGGGGAAATGAGCATCTTGCTTGCATGTAGCATGTAGCAAAAGGTCGAATGTGCATTAGGCAGCCCCATGACGGAACTTCGAGGGACGGATTCATCAGTTTGGCCAAGGACGTGTCAACTAGGCAGTTGTCAAAGACTTGTTGTTGGATTAGGTTCGTGTCCTTGATTGTAAAAATGGCACTCGCTTTGCTTGCAAATGTATCCCCAATCGATTAATACAATCTTAGTTGTGCTGTCCTTGAATTTAGCACTTTCAAGCACGTCGCACGATCGACCAACAACTAGTTGGGTTTGCCATGATTGTAAGAGTGTCACTCGCATACCTTGCTAATCTATATACGGTCGACCGCAGTTGTGTTTGCAAGTTTGTTAGCGGCTGACATCATGGTATTGTTGTGTGAATCGCTTGTTTCCTGATGATTTGCTAGCCGTCGCGGTCACATGAAGTCCTTTCTAAACCTACAAAACACGTGTGAGAAAGACCAAAAACCAGAGCAAGACTCGTATTATGATCGTGGATTTGACTGGTGTCATGCTTTAAAACGTTCCATTTCATGTCCTCGTCTCTTTCTCTTATAGTTGGTTTTCATGTCTTTCGGGAGTCAATTGTCATGTCAGGCGTTGCAGTGTCGCACTAGACAGTTTTCTCCGTGAGAACATGGCACAACTCACAATTCCCATTTATTTGCGTGTTGAAACGAAAGCCTAAGCTAAACTGAGGCTCTGACTGCAGTTCTTCCACTGCAGGCTGCTGAGGGAGGTCGTTTTGATTCTGGAGGTTTGTTGATCCGTGTGGGTCGAAATCCCAAATTCAATACAGACTCACGGAAAGTACCGGAAAGAGTGACACGAACTGGTCATCTGCATCGAGCCACCAACTCGGCAGGGGACCGGGCGCGCTCCAGTAGCCCAGAGATGCGCTGGGAGAGCAAGGCGGGGTGCGGAGAGGGGTGCGGAGGGTGCGAAGCTTCTCCATTCTGGCATATCGTCGAGGTGGTCGTAGTAGGCAGCAAATAGCAGCCGGGGCTTTCTTCAATCTTCTTAAACGCAACGTTTCTGATCGCGGTTGCTGGAAAGATTAAAAAAACGACTTCGACCTTGGGAGGTGGACAATGAGGCTTGTAACTTGCGATATCGTGTTGACCATCGTGTTGATCGTACTCCTTCTCCGGACTACATCTTCGAGCGTGCTTCGATGCGCTGTTCAACGACGAAGAATGTGCCGCGGCTGCACCTAGTGCTACACGATGCTACACGCACCTGGTGAGCAGCCTGCTCCGGGCATGTGGCAGTCGCAGCCCGACGTGTATGTATGGCCTTCCGTCTTCCACCTGCTTCTGCGCCTGAAATTGCTGAGAGCATGACGCTGATACGTGGAGAGAACTCCTAGGTGCAACTTCCAGCTTGGGCGAGTGCGGACACCAAGGGCAGCCAACAGGACCAAGAGTGGTCTCCCGCACCGCAGTCCTGGGATCCTGGGTGTTATCATGAGTTTAAACACGAGAAACTTCACTCAGTGAGTGTCAGTTGTTAAAACTGAAGCTCTGAAGCGCATCCAGTAGGCAGTAAAAAAAAGCGCTTGTTGTGTTCTTTCTTCCAGCGTGATTTGGCCGTGTCCTCGTCATATCCAGACCATGGTAGTGTTGCCCAGGCGACATGCTTACAAAGATGCGTCCGCAAGTTTCCCACGCTGAAAGCTGAGGAATGGACAAGTCCCGTGTGCGCATACTCGCCAATGAGCCGCCTGACATTAGGCGGTTATTGATTGCTGCCGACGCTTTCCAAACCACCCGCGAACATGCTGATGTTTTTGTTGGGGGAAAGATGGGCCAAACCCTAAACCCTGAAGCTTACAAACTCTGAGCAATCCTCTACAAAACAGTGTATTGCCCAAAAAACCCGTTAACGCCCTCCAGACGCAAATGCCCCTGAACCACAACGCCCCCCCTCCCCCCCCCCCCCCCCCGCAACACAATTAGAAACAAGAATCGAACATCATCATCACCCCTACAAATTGGCCTGTCTCTCGAGCTGAGGTGGGCCAATGTCAATGCCGATGCCGTCGCCTCCCTATCCCGTGTTCATGATGCAGGTTCGCGCCACAGTCTGACCAAATCTCGCAGTCCCAAGCATGAAGCATCCTGAAACCAAACACTGAAGCCCAAAGCTTTAGAGTCTCCAAGCAGCTTCTTACATGCCTTTCTGAGCTGAGACCGTTAGCCCACGCCCAAATATACCTAGTCCGCCATGTCACTCGCCTAAGCCACAACTTGGCAAGGCTCCCAGCGTCGTGCCTCCACCGCCTTCTCATCCTGCGGAGCCGTCCGTGGGTAGCCGCGGCCATTTCCAGGCCTCTCCACTCTCAGATGTTGCGAGGGGGGGAGATTTCGAAACATTTCCCGTGATATGTGGGTTTCTTCTTTTTCCTTGCAAGCTGGGATGGCACCTGACACTGGCAGGGCCGCTGCTGTCCTCCTTGCAAATATGTCCGCAAGGCGCGCGCCCGTTCGCCGCAGAACGACCTAGCTTTGGAGAAATCCTTTAAGAGGGGACGATTTTCATGTGACCGTTGTGGTAGTCCTTCTTGAACTGCAATATGAACATCCGCAAATAGCGAAGAAGCTGTCGAACGCCCGGGTCTGTTTTGGCATGTGCTCTTGCCTGATGGCTTGCACCTTGTGCGAAGTCGTGGTTGGTAACTGAAGGTTCAACAGCTTCCTATCTTCCAGCGAATCTGCAGCAGGGGGGGGGGGGGTTGCAGTTTAATGCAGTCATCCGTGTGGCCAGCAAACCCATCCTCCAGGCTCTGTCTTTGACATGACTCCTGGATCCCTGAGCTTGAGTGTAGCATGGCCTCATGGAACGCCCAGGCGCGTGGATGCAAAGATGGCATCAGTTGTCTTCGATGCCATATCTGCCAGTTTTCCAGTAAAGGCGCGGCGGCATGCACCTGTGATGCGGGCCTTGGGGCATCTTGGGACAACATGTGCAGGTGAGAGACCCAAGCAAATCCCAGCAAGCTTTGGTGTTAAGCCCAATGCGCGTGTTTCTGAAGGTGCTGCAAAGAAGGCGTCGCAGTTGCAGTTTGGAGGAGGTCGGCTCTCCTTTTGCACTCAGAGGCCATGTGTTGTGCGCCCATCTGCCAGACATGACGCCGACCACAAATCGCTCAATCAGATCATGCACCGCCTGAGCGACGTGGGACAAGGACACCCCACTGGGAGATAACTCTGCGATGCCACTGTGTAGGGTGTTTCGGGTGGGCAGAGTGTTGAGTACAAACGGTTTTAAAGACCAGCCGAGACACATCTCCTGGTGTGGGTGAACTAGTGGAGGTGCCGCAAGTCTAGACAGGTTGGTGCTTCAAATAAGCGCCATTTGTACGGCTGGGTGTCCTGTAAAACAGGCCATTTCCAGTTCGACTGGGTTTCACGGACCACCTTGCGGTGGCCACTCCGAAATTGTGGTGACAGCCATGACACGAGAGGGTTTAGTTTCAATCCACTTACGCATGTGGCTTCGGATGCCTGAAGTGGCGGTAGCATTTGCCAAACTTAGCGGTTGCAAGCTGCTAGAGATGCGCCACTTGCGACATCCACTAGGCCCAGCGCACGCCTGAAGCGGCGATGTCATTTTCGCGCGAGAGACGAAGGCACCCCAGTACATATTATGCAGCTAGAGAGATGCTGGGTCTCAGCCATGCATTCTCAAATCTGCAAGTCCTTGGGTGGTAGTTGTTGCGACTGTTGTATTCTTTTCTGCTACGTGTTCCTGCAGAAGCTTTTTCGTGTGACAAACTGTTTGGGCTGTCTTCCTGCCGTTTTTCAGTGTTACCTTCGCATTGAGCCTTGACCTTCATATTCTGGCGTTGCTCCTGTATTGCTAGGGTTTTATGACACGAAGGAGTCCATGACCTATCCATCCTCACCATAGTCCCCTCGGCATTGCCATGAACAACTGTAGCTGCATGATGCTGCGCGCCCGCGGGCGGATGTCAGCACTTTTCCACGCTACTGCGGTGCCTCAGCGCCAGCAAAGTTCCTGGCTATGATAAGAGCAGGCCTCTGGGCTAATTTTGCGTAACTTCCAGTTGTGGTGTAAGCATTTGGCTTGTCACACATACTCTCCCGGCTTCTGCTGTTGCTTGTATACCTGTTCGTTTTGAGTCCCGAACCCCCGCATTCTCAAACAGAGAAGTTTGCCTGGCTTTTGGCAGTGTGATGCGGTGTCGTGGGGATGGCTAGTTTTTCAAGTGACATATGCCGCCTACTGGGGACAAGCCTCGCTGCCACCTGCAAAAACATAGCCCGTGCAGCTTACTAGAAGAAATGAAGTCAAAGCAGGACTGCTCTCTCGAATTCCGACGGTGATGCACCATGGGATTGAGTCAAAGTGTTTCGGCTCTTCCAACGAAGGTTTCCGTATGCTTCCTTGCCGACAAAAACTTTAGAGAGGTAGCCCCGGTGGTGGTGAAGTTTGCTTGACTCCCGTGCGTTGCCACACTGATCTTTGCCTTTGTTACTCCGCGGAGGTTGACCGGCCTTTACCTTCAGCTGCACAGTCGACTCCCAAGACCATAGGAAGATATAAAGATATACGTAGTGTAGTGGCCCAGTCAACGCAGCCCGGAGAGAGGGCGAGGCCCAGGACGAGGCACCAGGGCCCCGGGCTCAGGCCCGGGGCGATACCAAGCCTGCCACGCCACAAGATCCACAAGTTCTCGGGCTCTGACGCCCAGTTTTGTCGTGTTTAGTCGAAGAATGGGACTCTCGCTTCTGGGTTTTCCTTTTTCCAGTCGAGAGCAGTGGTTGACATGACCCGGGTGAGAGATCCATACAGGTGTTGTGAACGTCGGTGTGATGCCAAGAGCCAGCGGACTGGGAGCTCGTGTAGATGCGGTGTAGGATGGCTCTTGGCCACATCAGTCATCATCGACGTCCGGAGCGCCAAGCTGCCCTGTTCAATGCTACAGAGCCAAATTCACTCGCGAAGATGATCAGGTGAGGCATTCGGCATCTTATGCAGCTGTAGCCAATTCTCTCAACATAGATCGTGCAGCAGGCAGATGTGTAGCGGACCACAGTGTCGGACTATGCCAACCAACCAGAAGCACCCAGTCGAGCCGATCTCTACAGCCGATCAAACGCCTGTTCAGTTCAGTTATGAATACTAAGCTGCGTGCCATGCGGATGAGTGGACTTGGTCATCTTCGCAAGTGCACGAATCGACTTCCGAACTCGATTTGGGAGTCGAACGGGCACCATCATCCAAGCACACTTTCCAAGCACAATTTCCGAAACAGAAGCAAACAGCGCTGGTATCACGCCAGTAAGAGCGATGCCACCATGGCGATTGGTAGGTTGGTGTAGTTGGGCGACTCACGACTTCGGTTCACAGCATGCCCGGGTGCTCCTGGCCGATGCGGCGCAGTACGGGAAGACTGGGCTTTGATAAGAAGCAGACGCCTTTCATTTTGAAGCCGCCAGCAACTCTGAGCCTCGAATTCCCCGAGGCCGATGGGTCATTCTCGGTCTACGACGGCCGCCGTGGGGAGGCGCTGCTCAATCTGCTCAGGAAGTTACAGATGAAGTTGCAGGAAAGTTGGGGTGAAGACGGGATAAGACGCGCAGCCCTCACACGAGGCTGAGATCATCCGCTGGCTAGAAAGGACTGGGACAGCAGTTGGCAGCCCAAAGGTTCTTGCCACAAACTTGAGGAGTTCTTCGCGAAATTCACCAAGAGCTGCATTTCATTGTTTTGCATTCCTGCCTGGAAGGATGGTGAAGATGAAGAGCTACGGCTGGGGTACCCACCACGAGGCCTCTGCAGACTTTCTCGAGATTAGTACATGCTTTTCAGTCTTCGTCCTTTCTGCTAGATCTTCCTGATTATCGGTTATACATATACATATATATGTATATCTACAGAAAACGTCATACATGTGTATATACATGTCTGGTTCTTTGTGTTGTTGTTTTCTTTCTTGGTGTTTACTTCCTTTCTTTCCTGCTTTCCGTCGTTCTGTACTTCGCTCTTGATTTCTAGCGTTCTTTCTTGCTTTCCGCCTCTCTCTCTCTTTTTCCTTCAGATATCGGCAGTCTTCTGTTTCTTGATACCCATCTATCTGTTCTTTTAGACAGCTGCTTAATTGTTTTTGATGGCTCACCCGTTGTTCTTGCTGTGCTGGAGACCTTCGAGCGTGGCTGCAATGCCCGGGGCCGGCTGCAGGCACAGCTGGATGCACAGCTGGCGCTTCTCTTGCTTTGTTTGAGTCGATTTCGCGAGGTGCCCCGTGTGCCTGGGCACTTAGAGCTCATGGCCGGTGGTGGCGATCAGACGCTGAACCCCAGGAGACGTTCCACTGTGGGGTTGATCTGGGGAGGCTTTGTTACCTGGTTGCGACATGTTTCGACAACTTTGGGCTCAGGATGACCAATGTGAGCCACACCATCAAGCACCTGTCGTTCTCGGATGCTGAAGATGGCAAGTATCACCGCAAGGCGCCATTTGTGTCTATTGCGACTGCGGTCCAGGAAGAAGGTGCCCTCACCGCAAAGAATGAGACCCTAAACTACTTAGCATGTTCAGCTGTAGCTCAGCGAGTTCGTGTTGCGGACAGGCGGTTGTTTGATATTCTTTGCGCTCCATCAAGGGCCCTCACATGTTGGGGAACCCAACGCTTTATGTAGACCCACAGAGATCCTCATGCCCCTGCGAAAGCGTCCTTTCTGCAGACGCCCCTTCTGGCAGCCCGCTTGCTCCAGCAGGTCTGCAGGGTTTCCTAACTTGTCGTCTGGGTCAGGGTCTTGCACTATTTGGAAAAAGACTTCCTCCTTTGTAATATTTGCATTGGATTTGAGTGGGAGTGCAGATAGCTTGCAACACAGTGCTGGTTTGCAGCAAGTCCGATGTCAATGCGGCTTGCGAACTTGAATCAAGGTTGCCTTAGTTTACTACGCATTGCCATCGTTTCCTGCATTGCTGTCCGTAGCATTGCTCGAGGTTTACGGTCGCAGACACGAAGATTCAGACAGGCATAAAGATGTGGTTTCTGGCCGCAGAAGCGAAGACGTGGTTGCAGACGTGACGACACGAAGACGCGGAGTTCGGCCACAAATGTGAAGAACGAGGACGTGCTTTATTTTCATTCTAAGATAGACACGGCCACGGCTTTTGAGCCGACGATGAGGCAACTGCTCTTGGATCGGCGCAAACAATGAAGTTTGGGGGGTGCATTCTCGGCTTCCACCAGCAGCCCAAGGTGAAAGGGCAGTGCTCTTCACAAGCACGTCGGCCAATGTTGCGCAAAGGTGCACAAGTGAGGCGCATGAGCCTTTTTAACAGACACCTCCAACTTCCGAAACGTGAGGCTACACCCAAGGGATCGAAAAACACATCTCGGCTCCTTAGCGTTGTCTTCAGAATGTATGCTGGGGCGGGGGATGTTGTCGTGCTCGGCGTCTTTCCATGTCGCTAAGCAGGCCTGCAAAACCGCTGCGACCCTATCTACGGACAACGCGCGTCGTCGACCGACGTGCCGACTTGGGGTGCAAGGTATCGTTGTTTCAACGACGCGTTGACCACATCATGCAATGTTGGTCATGTTCAACCATTCAACCATCTATCCAAGACCCCCCAACATTTTCCAAAAGCCTTCATGTGGGGCCGAAAGCTCTAGGCGAAACACGTTTGATCGAATCCCGTGCTGAGAATTTGAGGCTTCAGGTGGCTTTCGGATGCGAGTTTTGGGGGCTTTGGTCTTGGGGTTACTTGCAGAGCGCCAACTTGAGAATTTCGCATTGCACGACAGCTGCATCAACTGAGTCACGGCGTCAGGCATGCGGCACGCCTATAGCTTTAAGGGTCCAACGGTGTCCAACCTTTCAGCAGTGACTACAGAGAGCGCTGCTCGCCCCTGGTTGTTGCTACATGTGTCTTGAGCGGTCTCAACCCGACTCTTCGTTCTTGGTGCAGGGTTGGTCACACTTCCCTGGCGAGGCTGGGTAGCATGACAAAGGGGCATTGAGGGGTTTTGACCTGTGAGTGCATCCAAGTGCTTCCAAGTGCAGGTCACGCGAAACCTGGCACCGCTGGATGGGCGCAAGTTCGTGCCGGATTCCCAGCTTGTCCCACAAGCGTAGGGACTTGCGCGGGAGCGCAGCATGCCACGAAGTCTTGCCTCTCCCAGGACCAGTGGCTTTCATCAGGCATATATCCACGACTTGAAGGCAGGGAAAGTAGGTCCTTGCAAGGATGAAGAAAGGCCAAGCTGTCTGATCCTAGGGTGCCACATGCAAAGAAAGGCAACAGTACCGCCGGTTGAGGAAGCTGGAACCCCCCTGCGCAGGTGGTGAGTACTGTTGCTGGGAAGGAGACGACCTACCAGTTTCAGCATCAGGTGGGATAGTCCCCGCTCGGTCGAAAGTAGGAGCAATTGATGTGCCAGGGGACTCAAAGCATCAGTATGACCGCAATGGCCAGGCTCGGATATCGAAGCTGCCCGAGGCAGCCATTCCCCAGGCTCCTGTGGTCAGAAGCCAAATACTCAAAGCATCCTAGAGCATGCCCAATCACCGGCGCTTTGCGCCCTGGCAGACCTGATCTCCTGCAGGCTCAGTTCCACTATGACATCGAGCCGCCACTTGGCAAGGGAGCTGCATTGCATCCGTCAGTTGAGACCCTTTCTGAGAATTCTATCCAGCGTTCAACGGCCTGCAAAACCTGCTCTGGTTATTGATTCTTGTTTCTGCGCAAGCGCACACCCACCGCGCACGTACATGCACGCACACGCAGGCATACGCACGCACATGCACGCACACGCACGAACACGCACGCACATGCACGCGCTGGACAACATTTGTGGCCGCTGTGGACTACTTGTCAAGAACATCACATTCCGTCATTCACACCCATGGACCGAAGTTTCCAGTTCTGTATTTCTGGATGCACACACGCGCATGCCCCCCACACCCCCCCCCCACACACACACACATACACACATACACACATACACACATACACACATACACACATACACACATACACACATACACACATACACACACACACACACACACCGCGACCGTGTGGTCCTTATGCGAGTTGCTGTCAAAGACTTGAGAGGCCAAGTTCAGCTTCAGTTCGAGCCGGAGCCTTTTCACTCGGTTCCCGAGGTTTTCTATCCACGTGAAGACGGACGAGAAGAAATGGCCCCTTTGAGAATCGCTGTCACGATGCTGCCATATGCATCTGGAATCTTGCAGCCATCGCCAAATGAGCGGATTGCAACATGCTCGTCAGAATCATGGCCACCTGGGCTCAGCCGATTAGCCATGTCCCCTTTAGCATTTTTTGGTGGCATCTAGTCTAGAACATTCGAGAACGACTATCTGTTTCTGTGATATGCACCCTGCGCCGAGCACAAGCTGACCATGTTTTGAGTCTGTGCACAGCATTCGTATCCAAACAATCTCACCAGCTCGACTTCTGGCACTGCCTTCGTGCAGCCATGAGTTTGGGACTCAGTGCAGTTCTAGTGCCAAGTGTACCAATGCGACTGTTATGCCTTACCAGGGACGACGTCGATGGATATCGGCAAGGCCTTCAGCCTCCGAAGCCTAGTCCTAAGGCTCATACTGACATGATGTAACTGCAGGCGAACTCCAGAAGTCTTGCCGTTGAGGCTACTCAGATACCGCACTCCGGGATTACAACGTGACCCAGAGCCAGCTGCAAGCCTGCAGTTTACGAGGCTGTCATGAAGCTTCTCTGGAGCTGTTGCTTTCCTTTTTTAAAATCAAGGTCTTCATTCTCGAAGATGCCCGGCCGGGGCCAAAGGGGAGGAACTGATCAACTGGCTAGGCAATGCTGCATCACATCGCCTCAAGCAATGATGTGTGGGTGTTTTCTGTCTGGTAGTGGCCCTGAAAATGGCAGAGGTCTGACAGACTCCTGGGCTGTGCTTGACACTCGACTGCAGACTTACAATGACTTACAGCCATCACACCATCATCGAAAGACAGACACTGCATGATGCATAAGCCAATCTCGGACAGCTCGAGTCAAGTCATCCAAAGCTCTGCAAACGCGTAGAGACCAGCTGAAAGGATATCACAGAGAAGGAGCCAATGGTCAAAGCGTTGCGAGGGAGTTCAGCAGGGTGCCGAGTGGGGAGTACCGCTCATGGTCTGGCCTTCAGTTGCAAAGATGGGATGCGCTGGCCAAGATCAAGTTCGGCTTCACCAAGCCGAACCTCAACTCAACGAGTAGTGCGGGGCCTGGAAAGGGAGCTGCCCTCTGGGCCATCGGATGGTCTTGCTTTCTCAGCCTATTGTCATCTGGGAAGCCGGCGTGGTTGGGTGAAGTATACGATTACCAGATGGCCCTTCTACGTTGTTTTGATGCTGCCATGATGTCAATGTCGCAATTGAAGTTGTCTCTGTCATCTTCGAATGTTCCCTGCTGGTCCTCGAGATGTCAAGCCTTCTGTCTGCTGATGTGAGGAATTGACTTCCGGCCCTTCAGCAAGGCAGAACAAGGCCATGGACTGCACATGTGCAGAGAAGACGAAAGACAACTTTTAATGCTAGGAAAGTCTTTTGCCTTGCCTTGCCACCTTGGGCCGCCGGGCGGTTCTTTTTCTCTGCATCTCGAAGGAGCTGCTCAAGGGGCCATGAACCCCGCTGTGCAGAACTTACAGAATCTGCACCTGTTTGCAACCGTTCGCCGCCAGCGCAACGTGGGCCTCTTGTATGCACCTTGCGTCGCTGCCTGTGCGAGGCCAAGGCAGACCTGCGAGCAGTGCATTACCGTCTCGGTCCGCATCCCAAGAGGGCTAGTTGCGGCGAGTTCGTCACGCATCTCACTGCTCCCAAGTCCAAGGTCATGAACGACAAGTTAGATCAAGTTAGCTTGAAGGCTTTGACGAGTTCTTTACGAGTGACAAACAGAAAGGGTGCGGTGATTCCGAAACTTCATCAAAGGAGCCCAAGGTATCAGCTGCGCAGAAGAGGAAAGCTTGAAAGCGGCTCCGCAGAAGTCGACAGAGAAGTTTAGCAGTTGGCTGGTACCCGAAGGTGCCATCCTTTCCCTCACAGACTCAAGACCTGGTTCAGAAAAGGCTCGGCGCCCCACTAGAACTCAAAGAGCAACAGGGTTTTTTTGGCCAAAGGAGCGTTTTCTCGCTTCCCCACATCTGCCATCTAGAATCCAGAGCTTTGGTCGCAGGCACGTTGGTTTCAACAAGAACCGTTCCCGCCTTGAGAAAAGTTTTGCCTTAAGCAGGAACTCCTTACGACACGTGCCGACGCCCACACCCGAGAGCATTGCCAGGTGAAGATGGACCAGGGCGGGTGAACTACGAGCCTCGGTTTGCAGTGAAATTTGACTTTGCAATGGACCTTCCATTCTTACAGCGCCTCGGTGTTTGGTGCGCTGCTACTTCTCTCTGAGGAGTGGTATGAGTCGGAGTTAGACCGCTGTGCCAAGCCTGGGGCCCGGAGCAGCGGATGCCGTCTTTGTGACATGACGCAGATGGGTCAAGATCTACCTCAGCAACGGAAGCCATTGCCCAGTCATCTGCTGAGGAGCCACTGGGACCCGACCAGAAGAAAGCAGGCCGTGCAGCTAGAGCCAAAGTCAAGAGTCTAACGAGTCTACCCCAAACCCCAGGCCCCAGAAACATCCTGGAAACACCCTGTAAACCCTAAGCACTCCTAGCAAACCGACCTTGCTCTCCGCCCCGCGTTTCACGATAGTTGTAAGTGAAGGATGTGTGAAAGAGTTCTCGTGCTTGGAAATGTCTGAGCCAGGCGTGGGTGCCTCCCCCGGAGTCCCCGATGACACGCTCCAAGCGTGGATCTCAGAGCTAGCGGAGAACTGGGGCAAGGGAATTAACAAGTAGGACTGTAGGACCACTTCGGAAAAAGAAAACGAAACTAGAACTTCACGTGTTGGCGGTCAGCCAAGCTTGCACATTCATGCGAGATGCGCCACTGCTGTTAGTCCCCGCTAATCCCGCTAGTGTGTCCTTCGCACTTTCACTTCAACAAATATGCTTTGTTGAAAGTCTTGCCGGGCTTTAGGTGTTGCCCGCACAACATCCATCGAAGGCGCATTGGGAAAACGCTTCGCAGCTTTCGCGCGGATCGTGCAGTGACTCGCTGATGGAGACCCCAGTGCCGAAGGCATGGATAGATCCATTGACATAGGTCAATGTCTAGTCTGTAAGTGCAGTGAGAACGCTGAACAATGCTAAACATGTTGCAGTCTCACCGACCAGTCCTGGAATGGGACGTCCCTAGTGAGGGAAGCATGCCTTGGATGGCAGTAGCCGAGCATAGGAGTGGTGTGGAGGGGTATCAACTGGCATGCATGTGTGTGTGGGTGCATGCACATAGGATGGGTTGAGTATGGGCTTAGCTATGCTTGGCACAGAGCGCCAGCGTGCTAGGAAGCTGTGGTTGCTCTGCCACCCTTGTGTTTCGAAGCTTCCCATAGTTCAGCCCCGGTGGCGGTTGCATATGCTCGCATATTGGGCACTGCGGCACTGCGGCACTGCGGTGCCTTGTGAACCGCCGAAGTAGCCGTACAGTCTTGGCAGCAGCAAAGCTCTGCTTTGAGTCTCTTCGGCTACTGGCCTAAAAAAACCTTGAAACTGCTTTTGACGCCAAGGGGCCGCTCTTTAGCTCCCTCTTGTGAGGTACGATTTTGGCACCTCCCTATGTGCTGTGCTTGGCGGTGCTTTCGCTTGACACTAAGATGGGAGAAGCTGTTGGATGTTGATGCTTGCTGCATGCGCCATTGCTGAGGTCGTCCTTAGACTGGCATCTCGGTTTTCCCTGCACGTCACTGCTTCCTTGAAGCGTCCTGCCTGCAAGCAGCCAGCTCGAGCCACTCAAGTCCGAGCGAAGTCGCAACCAATCTGTGGATCTGGACGATCTCTGCTGGAGTTTCAAGTATCGCGCAATCTAGAACGCCAGATCGTATCGCATCCGTGGTCTAGCAGTGACTCGCCCGGACGACTCTGGAGTTGTGGCTACTGAGTGACTCCTGGCTCCACTTCGCCCGAGGCTTGGCGCGAAGGTGGGCCGGGGCGGTGCCATGAGCATCGGCCACTTCGAGTGAGAACTTGAGAACCCCTTTAGGAGCTAATCGCATCGAGCGGATCCAAAGCCTTTGAGCCTACATCGACCAGCCTTGCACCTCCTTAGGCTACTACCAGTAGCGGAGGAAAGACCTAGGCGCCCCGCGGACGCAGATGAAAAAAGCGGGCGCCTTCGGACTTCCCAGCTCTCCAGCGGCAGTGCTGCTTGTGTGTTGTTCAACTGTTCAACTGTACTGTTACTCCTTTGTGTTGAAAGGCCGTTTTCCTGGCTGTTCAGAACTGGTTGCTCTGAGTTGGTTCTGAGCTGCTCTTTCCCGGTTCTTGGCTTTTTGCGCTTGGGCCAGGCCGGCGCAGCCTGCCGCCAGCGAGGCGTCCAACTTAGGCTGCCCCTCATCTGCTTCGTAAGAGAAATCGAAGTAGTAGAAGGTCTTTCGGAGGGGACTTCAAGAGGTACCGGAGGGCTGCTTTTTTGGGCTTCGCTTCGCCCTTGCATGTCCGCACGATGATTACGTCCATGTTGCCGGCGCCGAAAAGGATTCGATGCACAGCAATGAAACCAACCTTTCAGCACGGTTTAGGGTTTAGGGTTGGGGTTTTAGGGTTAGGGTTTGCTGAAACGGGCTTGGGGTTTGGGGCTTAGCGTTCGGGGTGGTGTCGAAGAACATGTTACCAGTGCGTAGATTCACCAGAGCATCCACGTCCGCACGATTGTTACGGCCGCACGATGATAGCGTACGGCCTGACAACTCTCACCTACGTTGAATAAGCACAGCAACCTCGCCGCAATGCGGGTCTATCACCCTTTTTTTAAGCCCGTGCCAGTAAGCCCGTGCCAGACGGGTCCAGCGCGAGCCTCTTTCGCTCCAGCCACGAACTGAGACCCTAAAACTCAGGGGCCTAAGGTCCTTGAGCTTCAATCCTAGAACCGTTAACCTTTCATTTTCAACCCTAAGCGCAGGGGCTCGGGGGTTAGAGGAGTTGTGGGTTGTGTGGGGGAGGGGAGGGTTGGGGAGGTGCCCATCCCTTATGGTCGGCCCCAAACGCCCTCCAATCCTGAAGCAGCGTCTGCTCCCGGATGCCGGATCCAAGCAAAAGAAATTTGGGTTTAGGGTTTAGGGTTTAGGGTTTAGGGTAAGGTAGCCCCAGATAGGTTGAGTGGTTTTGGCTGCTGGTACTGGTACCTGGCGGTGTCGCAGGTGTCCGGCCTGCAGAGCAAGCTGCCGAGAAAAGGCCAGTTGTGGAGGTGTTCTAGGTTCCAGTCGTCCGAAACAGCTTCCCAGGCCACCCGACATCTTTGATGCGCCGCTGGTCAGTGAGCTTGCGGCGAGCACCGACCCCGTCCGGCCACTCAGCCAGTTCAGCAGCTATAACGCTGCGATGCAGCTTTGGCTTGCGACTTCGCTGGAGCATGGCAAACGTGTCTAGGAACTTCTGTCATCTTCTGTCATACTGAGTCATACAATAGCGCCGGTACGGAAGCTTTGGACCCTACCTTTCTAGCCCTTGCTCGAAATCTCGCGACTGCTGCTGCCAGGGCCGGAGACCCAACAGCAACAAGCGCGTTTTGCGCTCGGCTGCTGTATCGGTTGGCGGGGTCTCTCTCTCTCTCTCTCTGTCTTTCTGTCTTTCTGTCTTTCTGTCTTTCTGTCTTTCTGTCTTTCTGCCTCTCTGCCTCTCTGCCTCTCTGCCTCTCTGCCTCTCTGCCTCTCTGCCTCTCTGCCTCTCTGCCTCTCTGCCTCTCCGCCTCTCGGCCTCTCCGCCTCTCCGCCTCTCCGCCTCTCCGCCTCTCCGCCTCTCCGTCTCTCCGTCTCTCCGTCTTTTAGTCTCTCCGTCACTCCGTCTCTCCGTCTCTCGGTCTCTCGGTCTCTCGGTCTCTCGGTCTCTCGGTCTCTCGGTCTCTCGGTCTCTAGGTCTCTCTCGGTTTCTCGGTGTCTCTCTGTCTCTCTGTCTCTCTGTCTGTCTGTCTCTCTGTCTCTCTGTCTCTGTCTCTCTGTCTCTCTGTCTCTCTGTCTCTCTGTCTCTCTGTCTCTCTGTCTCTCTGTCTCTCTGTCGCTCTGTCTCTCTGTCTCTCTGTCTCTCTGTCTCTCTGTTTCTCTGTCTCTCTGTCTCTCTGTCTCGCTGTTTGGCTGTCTCTGTTTCTCTGTTTCTCTACCTCTCTGTCCCTCTGACTCTCGTGAGTTATCAGGGTCGAGACAAGGTTTCAGGAGTGTACGATCATTCGAATGCAACGTAACTGGGTATCGTTGCGACATGTTGCGACTGTGAACACCTGTAGGGTCTCGCAGTGTCTTGCATGCAAACAATGCTCGGACCACATGCTTGTTTTGCTCGCGGCGTGCCGGGATGTGATGTCGGTCCGGGTTCAGGCAAGGTTTGCTGGTGGTGCACCGATCAACAATTGAACAGCCTCCCAAACCACAAAACGAGAACTCTTGAACTCTGACCACGGGAAAATCGCATCCGAAGGTCAGGTCCCAGGCGCAGACCCTTGAAGGCGACACCTTCGTGGCACAAGGCAGCGCAGGTTTCGGAGTTACGCGAAGGGCCTTTTGCTGGAGTTCTCGGAGTTGATAGACAAGACTCGGTCTTCGCTGCCTTGAATATGGCATGCAGCGATCACACAACGTTCCTTGGGTTCGGGCGAGTCGATGTTCTGATCTCCTGTCGTGATGTGATATGTCTTCATGCATGCCTGTAGCCTGCACTTGGCAAGTCATATCAAGTCATGGTCGTGGGAGACCCTGTATTTAGCGTTCATTTTTGGTTCCGTCATGTCTATTCAAAGTAGAAAAACGAAATGGGGGCAATGGAGTTGCCCCACAAGAGCTCCTTGTGTGGACTCTATACTTTGGCTTCCCAAGACGAGAACGCGCGCAATATGTCGAAGAACTACCGCCGCTGGTGAAAGCAAACAGGCAGCTGCAAGCATCGTTTGACGGCTCGAGCAGCGCTCATGGTTCTACTGCGAAGAAGGTTCAGTACCTCGCAATGAGTTGAGACACATCTTGTCAACACAACACAGCATGTACTTCTGATGATCGCTTTGCAGTTCCTGCATCATCACCGTGGTGACGTGGACCTTAACAAGTTCACGGAAGGGAGCCGCTTCAAGAGGAGCAGTTCCAACATGCCCGAAAGGAACAACATAATACACATACATGCCAGTGCTGAAATAAGCCTGTTCTTTGGTGCAGGGCGAGCTCCAAAGGCCAGGAAGGAGTACAGTGCGTGGACTGAAGGTGAAGAGCCGTGGCCTGAGCTGTAGCTTGGCCGTGTGCGGCGTGGGGTGCTCATGGGATTTCCTGAAGCTTTCGAAGCGAGGCGAAAAGCCAGGGAGCAGACACTTGCAGTGATGGCCCTTGTTACTACCTTGTTCCTGGGCTTACATGCTTTATCTCAAGTTGAAAAACAAACACGCCGGCTCTATGGCTCAGCTTCTTCATGAGTCGAATACCGGTACAGTTCAACCCAACACCTGATCACCACAGCACCGAACTTCCGCATTTGAACCGAACGCTGCGACCACCCTTCGATTCCAGGGGCGCTCTTAATCCTAGAGCTGATGAGAGCTCTGCTCTTCGTGGCTTGGGCAGTCGGAAAGGCAGTGGAGTTCGACAGCCCGCCTGGCTTGTTGACTTCAGTTTCTGTGGTGATGGCGTGCATCTTGCTTGTCAGATCAGTTTGTAGTTCAGGCCTCTATGAATTCACCGACAGCGCGAACTGCAGCCATCTCGGTCCCTGGCACTTCGAGGCGAGAACCTGCAAATTGGAGATGTTGAAAACATGTTCGAATCAACTGCCAGGTCCCTGTTCTGGCAGGACAGCTTGGATTTTATGGCACGAGCGGTGCCTGCCTTAGGGGGAAAGCACTGTAGTGCCCACGAGCACGCCATGAAATGCCAGGTGATCGGGTCCCTGGACCCATGGCTCGCTTCCGCTTGCCCAGGGCTTTGGCCCTCGACGAGCTCGGGCAGAGGCGGGCTCGAGGATCGCCCCGGCCTGGTGAGAAGAAAGGTTTGGCACGTGCGCCAGGTTGTTTGTGTCGGATGCAGCCAACCATGCCATCCGCACCGTGTCCCTCGCAGAAGGCTTTTGCTACTCGAGCTGCCGAGTGTTTTTTCTTGCCGCCTTCAAGACGTCTCTCGACGGTATGAGAGGTGCACGAGAGGGCAATGAGTGCATGGACAGGTGCAGCGAATCACATCTCCACATTTGTCGGTCAGCTGGGCATTCCGGGTAGTAGCGGCGATGGAGGCCTGGCAAGTTTGTAGGTGCTTCAGCTGCTGCCGTGCATACGCAAAGCCCGCAGCACAGCACCTTTCGAGAAGGCCCAGCGCGGGCTGCGCTCCTCCGCGAGCCGAGCGGCTTGGCGCTGGGCGACAATCGCCTCTTCCTCTCCGACCAAGGCAGAATCGCCAGACATTTTCTCTTTGCCGAGATGCCGGGTTTGAAGGCACAGGTGCCTCAAAGTATGCAAAGTATGTGTGTCGCCCGACAGGCAATCATGCAGTGCGAATGGTGGACTTGGCCTCCGGGCCCCTTGGACTCGCTGTTCAGGGTCTCATGGCAAGTTCCTATCTCCTTTTGAAGCACCCAGGATTGTCATGACCATCGCTGGAATTCCAGGGTCCCGCGGCGACGCATCTTGTCGTGCTGGTTGCGTTGTGTGGGATTTTGTATTTGCTCAAACGGATGCATGAAGACAACAAGGTTTCATTTCTGCGTATCGTAAGCTGTTGCACGTTTCTATCGTTAGGGTGGTATGCCTTTACAAGAAAGGTGACAACGATCAACACGAAAACTACCGACCGAATCTCCATGATATAGATTCTGTTTGATGCGGAGCAGGTTACAGTCTATGTTAGAAGACTCTCAGTGTGATACACAATCTGGTTCTAGACCAAGCAAGAGCACCTCTGACACCATTTGCTCCGGCCGACGACTGCAAGATATTGCAGGCAGCGTGGGGAAGCTTAACCATGGCACTTCTCGAATTGGAGCATGAGAAGTTGTATCTCAGGCATTGGACAGAACAGATGTACCTTCGCCACGGACAGCCAAGCAAAGGTAAGACAGTGATGATGAATAGGGAATTGAATGCATGGAAATGCCAAGAGCTCCCTGACTGTACGCCAACACTGAAGCACAAAATGCAGCAATGCACAACTGCCGATTTTGAAGCTGCTCTCGCGCGCGCCAATGGTCTCACTCCAACAGCGCGCAAGAGACTACCACTATGCTAAAAAATGGGGGTTTCCGAAAATAGGGGACCCTTAATTTTGACCTCAAATAGATAACAAAGACCCCATGAAGGCACCCCTACTTTGGGAAACGCCCAAATGGTTTGGGGGGCAGTTGAGGGGAAGCTCAGGCAGGGGACCAGGGCCCGGCGAGCAGCGCGCTGCTCGACTCGCCGGCTGGTTTGGCCCATGCCAACGCCTCGGGCCATCTGCACCTCGGCAGACAACCGGCGCATCGACGTCCGCATGCCTTTCGGCTTGATGCGGTTTGTTTTTTCCTGCGTGGATTCGAGCCCCATGAAGGTACATAGCTGATGGTGGGAACGGCCGCGTGCGGATGCTGGATACCGCGCATCTCGGCTCGAGAAATTTTCTCGCTGCAGGCCTACACATGACAGGCTTATTGTTTTGAAAGGGCGAGCACAACATTGAAGGCGTTGCGCAGAACTGCTGGAAGCAGCATGCCCTGAGGTCTGGGCTGCTGACCGCCGTACCGGGAGCGCACTCTCTTCGGCCCCAGGGCCTGGTTCTGGACGAGGTGAGGCGGCATGTTCAGGGGGCATTTTGGTTCTGCTCAAGGGCATTGGAAATCGTACTGGACTACATAAGGATCTTGGGTTGATGGTTTAGTGTAGCAAAAGCCGTTCAAGTTTCGCATGGCCTGATGTCCTGACCTCCATTCCGAGCTGTCAGGAAAACACAGCCCGAACCCGACGTACTCTAAGCTCGACGGTTCAACATAAGCAGATGTCGGATGGAAGCCCTGGCCTCGGAAAGTGTCGGCTAAGGGACGAACAGATGTGCCCGGAAAAGGGTGTTCCGCATTGCTGTCGCCTGCTTGTCGGTGAAAGAAGACACGGCACTGACAAAGAAGAAAAGTGCAATTAAGTGCAAGCGGTTTCCCGAAATTGAAATAGTGTTTAAAAACACAAGTCCAAGGAGGCAACGAAGAGACAAAAGGAATAGGAGTCCAAAACGGAGTCCAAAAAGGAGTCCAAAATTGAAGTCCAAACACGTGTCCAAGAGTTGGGGAGATCTGGGGCGCGTAACATAGCTTTCGTCATGAAGCACTGGTGAAGAGACGCCTCGCTTTCGCGAGGTGCGACAACTCCTCTACGTCTCTGTACCTTGGCCTGGCAAGAAGCGTGTGCTGAAATAGACTTTCAGGGTTTCCAGGATGCAGGCAAGTACATGGTTGATTTGACTTGCAAGATTTTTTCTTGCTAGCTGAGGACGTTGAGGATCACGTGGTGTACATGGTCGACCTGATGAATGCCACTGCTGCGGCGGAGGTGGTTGTCGGTATTCCAGGCACCTTTTGCACTCATGCACCCCCGGCAGTTCAGCCATCAGTTTTTCTTGGTACGCTGAGTTGGACTGCCAACTGCTCCGTGATTTTGGTCTTTCCACGATCTGGTAGAACCAGGTGTGGTATCGAAGCACCGTTAAGCACTGGTAGCAGCCATGCATAGTAACAGCCCTCTCTGGAATTGCCCAGCGCGTTCAGCATAATTCATCTGCCAGCAGCGTGCTCGTAACAACGCTATGCGCAGGTATGCCAGGAGACTTCGGGGACACGCCGTACAAACGGCCTGCCTTGGAAGCCATTCGGTCAACACAGGTCGTTTGTTTCGTTAGGAAATGATTAGTAGAGTTTCAATCAGTTTGGTGTTTTCGGAGCAAAGTCAGCCGACTGACTCGAAAAGGTGTTGTCGACCGTCCTTTGCGTTGATTCTTTTTCAGTTGCAGGCAGGCCGTCCAGGCAGGCCGTCCAGGCAGGCAGTCCAGGCAGGCCGTCCAGGCTTCATTTGTAGGGTTGACTGATGTTTTGGCTGGTAGCCGAAAGCTGTGTCCACATATTTCCTCCTCGTCGTTGCAACGTCTCCGACAGCCCTTCAGTGCGCTCAGATCACATCACCCTTCTTCCCCTCAACTTTTCCTAGTAAAGTACAGCCCAACACAACGGCGGACCAGGATACCCTCCTAAACCCTAAACGCTTGAACCCTAAACTGCCCTAAACCCGAATCCCTAAGATACCCCCCAACAAATCCTGCACAAAGCCCTGCGAACGAGCCCAGTCCCACCTTCGGCACCCCGACGGCCTGGCGTTGGACCCGGTGGGCCAGCGCCTGCACCGCGGCTGGAGCTCATTTTTTGATATTGTTTGTACTTGGCGAACAGCTCTTTCAATGAATAGGTGTTTAGGGGATGTTATTTACATAACATGCACACAAGTATGCTGCTTGTATATCTCTCACATATACATTACATATATATATATATATGTATATACATAATGAGAATTTACAGGCCTCACCTTTAGATATCTTCCTCTGAGAAATCTTCTGGCCACACTGTAATTAATCCTCTTCTTGGCGTCTTGCATTTAGACTTGCCCAGATAGTTATGTCAAAGTCTGCTCGGGCCTGCCGGTCGCAACAAATCTCATGAGAACATATTCGAAGGTGACCGCCTCAGAAATCTTCATCTGGGCTTCCTTCGTAATTTCATAAACGATTTGATTTCATATAGGAAGCCCACACCCCAAGAAATTCTCATCTGGGCTTCGCTTGCAAGTAGGTCTAGGCAGATTTTTTTTTATTAAGAGACACCCTCAGATATCATTCTTCTTGGAATCATTCGCACATGAATCTACATATAATTCGTGTTTAAAGGCCACACCCTATGAAATCCTTTTCCGGGGTCTCTTGATAAAATACCAGCAGAACTATGTCGACCCAACTAGAACAAACAAAGTCGCAGGCCGCAGCCCAAGACGACCTTTTCTAAGCCTCCTTCATAATCAAATCTAATTGGAACTTCTTGTTCGACCACACCCTCTGAAACCCTCCCCTGGCCCATCTTCGTCATGAAGTTTTGTGATTTTTGTGTCATAAGGCCACACCCATAGACATCTTCATCTGGACTTCGCTTGGAATTCTTTTTAAGGTTTGCCTAGATGGTTTAGGGTTAGGCCATCAGAGCGTCCAGTGATTAATACTTTGAGCCAGCGAGCGATCAGGAATACGCATTTCCTTATCGCTGTAGGTGCCGCGCCCCGCTGTCGTGGTATTTTTTTTTGTCTTGTGGTAAGAGAAGCATGTTTCAATCATGGTTGCATCCCTCGTCGACCCAAGAAATCTGCATCTGGGCATCCTTCATAATTTCTTGAAGGGTTGCATTTTGATATATGAAGCCTACGCCCTGAGGGCTTCGTTCGTAAGAAAATATAGACCGGAGTCTATTTTAAGAGGGTTCACCCCAAGACATCCTCTTCTCAGCCTGATTCGTAAATAAGTCTATCTAGAACTTTAAATTGAAGACCCCCCGGGACAAAATATAGTTGGAGTTGCTTGCAGGAGCTTTCTTGGCAGACCTTTGAGGGCTTTTTCCAAGTTGCAGGCGGTGTAGTTTGTGTTCATCAGGCCTGGTTAAGGTTGACAGAACTTATGGCCGTGGTGCTACGGAGGTAATGGTGATGAGGGGTGAGCGAGATGCTGTGTTGATGCAAGTTGGTACCACATTTTGCTGTGATGATGATGATGATGATGATGATGATGATGATGGTGATCTTGAACGATGAGTTTTTATTTGAGTACAAACAGGGACCCCGCTTCAATAGCAAGCGGCTTTTCTCTAAGAGCATACGTGCTAAGCCGTGAAATCGGCCGGTGTGCAAGGTGAACCACACTGTAGCGCACGCTAGCTGAGGGACGACTCTCACTGCGAAGGAAGAAGGTGATCTTGAACTGGATGTTTGGCACGAACATGGTGCATGATGGTCATGTGCTCACCAGAGATGTCGGACTTTGCAGGATTCGAGCAGGCCTTTTTGTTGCGGTTTCTCCATGCTCGTCCGCCTCTAGCATACTCTCCTCCAAAGCACTGGCCCTTAGGTTTGTTGGAGATTCCACCAGCGCGGTGCGAGTCGTGGACCTCGAGCATCTCGCCTGCAAGAGAAACTTGCCCCTCTATAAGGTGCAAGATTGCACCTCTGTGTCTTGCAAGGCTGGTTCTGTCCTGTTCGGATATATGTTGAATCCGGGTATTGTGGTTTTGCAGGTTTTGCAGGTTTTGGGATCTTCGGGATCTTCTGGCTTCAGGGTCACTGGCTGTTGAAGGTCTGGCATGCTCACCCTGGCGCTCGTCCGCTCCGGCTTCCGGCACGATTCCGGGAACTACGGCCCGATCGGACTGGGACTCTTAAAGCTCTTAAAGCTGCTCAGGGATGTTTAGGCGAAGTGCATCTGCTTGTGCAAGGATGCGCTGCAGGGTGTTCGCATATACATAGACCGCAAGCAGCTTAATTTGCGATGTCCAAGCTTGAGGCTCCAAAGGTGGGGGACGTTTAAGCTTGTAGGACTCGCCATGACCCCGCCGACGGTGCCGGGCTTCCGAGTGGATTCCATCCACCACAATCCCCTGGTAGGCTGGTGCTTTCAAGTGCCGTTTCGTGCGAACCTTCCAGCAAACGCCAACATGTCAGCCTGCTCGGCTTACCTGATTATATCTGGTGGTGCACAACCATAGCCTTGCAGGAACAAGATTCTTCAGATGGGTGGGTGTAGGATGTATGGCACAGGTGGAGCGCACCAATTCGGCAACTACTTCTACTTCAACTCCAGTGTGGGCTACGCTGGTGGCCGGCAGCCTTGGCCAGTCTGCAGATGATGTGCGATGGGGTACGATGTCCTCCCACGCTGAGGCTACAAGAACGCCACCGGCGTCTTGCGCAGCCGACACTATCGGCGTGGTGTGCTGCTGTGGGTGGCCCTCTGAGCTCCCTGATCCCTGCACTTCATTCTTGTTCCGCCGCCCACTTCTGCGCACTTCGGTTCTAATCTATACTGTGTGCACTGATACCTGATACCGGTGCCTCTCGGCGCGCTTCGACTCTCAGGTCGGCTACATTCGCTTCTTTGGCGAACGGTACGGCCGCTGCCCCAAGGGGGCCCCAAGTTCCGGGACCCGCTCAGGATCGCAGGGAGCCCCGTTTCAATTTCGCATGTCAGCTGCCCAAGGTATCGGGCCGACCCGACAGTCGTATCCGCCCAAGCCTTACCTGACCGTCCATGGTGTTGCCACGGAGCTCGTAAGGCTTTCAGTCGCAATCATTTTTTCTTTGCATGGTTGGGATCAGAGGGAACTCGACAACGCTGGCATCCGCTACCCTCCTCCGGCCGGCACCCTGAGTTCAGCGCAGCTCAGCTTGCAGCCTTCAGCCGCCAGTTCGCCTTAGGTGTCCGAGCAGGGGCAGTTTGAGATCAACGATACGATCCTTGTCCCAAGCCTTCTCGGCCCCGAGGCTCTTGAGCCCCGCGTTGCCCCTGTTTTTCTCAAAAGAGAGCTAAACTTGGCAGGAGGAGGCCAGACAGATCATCTACTTGGCGGAGGCTGTGATTTGACAACTGTAACTGATGAAATTGGCCTCTTAGCTTTTCAGCTTCTGCGAAGGGCCACAGCTATGTCGTTCGATCGGCGGACATTGCAGCTCCCGCCAATTCGACATGCTTTTACCTCGGCATTGATGTAATGTAGGCGTTGAGTATTGCTGGCAGACTGCATGGCCGGTGGCTAGGCTGTGCGTTTGGAACGTGTCCTGGCTCAAAAACTCAGGTGGCGACCAAAACGTCACAGAACTGGACCCGATGCTCTGGGAGTTGGCCAGTGCCTGAAAAGCAACCTTGCAGGAAATCGGTTTGGCATGGTCTCGCATGTCGCAATGCTGGTTGAGGTCCCGAGCGAGGTCGGTGGCCCGTGGACAGCTCCTGTGGTGCGTTGAAGCTGGGTGTCAGAGTTTTTTGCTGGCGCGATTGTCCCAATTGTCCCAGAAGAGTGAAATTCTGCAGTTGCATGAGACAAATGAACATCTGTTTCTTTCTCTGTGCCCACACAATATGATCACTGGGATCTCGGTCCAGGTGTTGGATGTTTCACCGGGCTCATGCCAAAGGTGCATGCCAGCTAATGAACCCGCTGCTGGGAGCGTGGAGTTCAGCAGATCGTAGGGAGTTGGAGCTTCAAATATGGCTCTACGACCGCTCAAGATCCGCTGAACTCGAGATGCTCTTTCGCGCTCTGCAGAGCTCTGCAGATTCTCGTTGGGTTTTCCCATGCAAGACATGCTCAACCCTCTCAGGCTCGCTGGGCGCGCAGTGAGATCAGGAAAGAATATTTTCGGTGGGTGAGTTAGTTGAGTGAGTTGCGTTCGCAGAGAGCTGAGTCAGATGATTCGCTCGGCCGTCTGAGGCAGCGCCTCCTGGAGGGTTTCCAGAAATATGGTCGGCTGCCCGATGGGGGGAGATGGGGCACGTTGCACATGTCCGAAACCCTTCATTGCATCCCAGGAAAGCAGTGGAGCATGATATCCAAGTGCTGCGGTTTGTGGTGGCCTTGGCGGCTGCCACTAGTGCTGCTGCTTCTCATGTGGCTCTTCGCTCTATCAGTGGTACACTACTGACAATGTCTGAAAGAGACTCTTGAGTTGGTGTGTTGAGAGTAGAGAGAGACTCTGCGGCGGGTACAGAACCTTTCTAAGGCCACACAGGACCGGCTGCAGCCTGCGTCGAAGTGCCAAGCTGTTGTCCAGTCACCCTCCTGAGCTCCGCTCCGCTGCGGGACACGTGTGCTGCGGGGGCCTCTTTTCCAGAACTTTTTTTGTGCAGGAATGGCGTGCAAATCAAAGACAAGTGGCTCCTTGCGTGCAATTGGACATGCCTGAATTTCAAAAAACAAGCTTGGTGTTGCTGTGGCATTGCTGCATTCCTTTCAACAGCATGGGCTGGAATGGCATCTTCCTTCGAGGCGAGTTCTCAAGAAGAACGGCCTCGTGTCGGGTGCCCCAGTGCTGGGCCAGGGATAACGCTGTGCCAATGTGTTCGCGGCCTGGGCAAAGGCCGGCGAGGGAAGGCAAGGACGAGGAGGAGGAGGAGGACGATGACGACGAGGAGGGCTCGCCTGCAGACTGACTCCTCGGCCCAGCATCACATGTCCAGTCTCCGGCGTGGGAAAGCTACGTCGGGAGTGGCGTTGTAGATTAGATCTGGTGTGGTCTCAACAGGGTTCGCCATTGGCGCTGTTCCCTGCTGCAATGCCAGCAGTGTGGCTAAAGTCGCCACCGCCGCTGGGTGCAGTCTCGTGAAATGCAGAGTTGGGAGATCCAGAATATGCCAGAATCACCTCGAGGTCGCAGTCGCTGTCAACAGGGTGCCCGATTTCGACTTGAAATGTCGCTGAAGCAGGGGCTTCAGTCATGTCGTTTGCGCAGGCAAGTTGACGGTGCGAAGGCTTTCTACACCGAGGTAGGAATTGTTGTGCCCTGCCCTGTTCAGCTGCAGACGAAGAAACAAGCGGCGCGACTTTCGCTCTGGCACTTCCGCACTGTGGCGCTCACAAGGGAGTTGTCATAGTACGCCCGCATCAGACATAAGGGACGTGCAAGCCCAAGCAGATTAGGCAGACTCCGCAAATCTTGAACTTGCAGTTCCTCCCACTTTGATCGAACTTCTATCAGCACCATGCCCTCGCCATCCCCGTCATGTGTTCACGAGCTGAACCAGATCAGCTGTTGCACAGCCATCCTTGTTCTTTCAATTCGGGCCGGTCTCGCATAGATCCAACGTGATGCTCTGCATGGGACGTGGTGCCTGATCCAGTCACTGCAAATCATGGAATGTGCCTGGATCTGCAAGGATGTGAACAGATTGCTCTTGAGTTTCTCAAAAGGCTTTGCCCTTGAAGGGTTCTTGGGTCATGAGCTTTCGAAGCCTGAGGCCTTACCGAGGATCCCACGCGCCTCGGCAGCATGGTTTACACATTCGACTGATGTCTGACGAGCCAGTAGCATCAATAGCAAGCGCCGCCTTGATCCTGTGTGAGAGAAAGATCCCATGGAAGGGATGTCTGCGACATGACGGAGTTGGTTGGGTATCTGGCAGCTCCCTCGGCATTCCATGATCGCTCTGAGAGCAGCTTCAGGTGCCAGATAACTTTGCAAGTGGTCCCATTTTGTCACACGTTCCAGACTAGAGGCGCCGACAAGACCAGAAGACACCCGAGAACCCAAGTCATAAGTTTGAGACGCACCTGCCTGAGGCTGGCATGCTCTGTGGCGTCTTCTTTTGCAGCTGTGCTTCTTGTCTTCATCACGGAGCAAGCCCCAATTCTCGACAGCGAGTGTTCCGGGCATGTCATCACGTGAAGAAAGACATTTGTTGGAAAGACAGAAGGATCCCAGACCTCCGCTCACATTGCCATGTTTTGCCATGGAGGTTTTATCTGGCTGCCTATTTTACTGCCGCTTGGCCTGAGTTTCGCATCGGCTGTTCGCATCGGCCAGAACGCTTCCTTGCAGAAAGGGTATCACCTTCAATAACAACGCTAACAACCAAGCAACTAGACAATTCTGCTCTTTTACTATACTGCCGCACCACTACTACTGATACTAGAGGTACTAGAGGTACTGCGGCAGACGACTTACCACAGCTGACAAACCTCAGGTTTGGGGCAGGGACGGTTCGCTGGGCTTGAAATCTGGCCAATGAGGTTTGCCAAGACTTGCATTTAGTGGGCTGCGGGCTGCGGCCGTCCTAACACGCAACTTAAGGCCGATGGAAGATGCGCAAGCCAGATGTCGGAGCCACAATCTCAGCATCCGTTGCAGGCCGAGGATCCCGAATCTGTGTATTAGTGTGGAAGTCTGAAGAGCGCTGAAGAGCGCTGAATTCTGAAGCCCAAGCCGGGCTAGTCCACGGAATTACCCCGCCCACCCGGCCCTTGGTGTGGGTTTGTTAGATTTTATATCAGCTATTCTCCTCGCCCGGGATTCCTGTCACGAAAGCCAGCTCCTTTGAGAGTGCGGGAGTTTTCGGTTACCAATCAACCACCCACTCTCACTCTTTCACGCACTCTTTCACTCACTCTTTCACTCACTCTGTCACTCACTCTTTCACTCACTCACTCACTCTCTACCCCCCCTCCCCGTGAAGGCTTCACTTGTAAATGATTTTTGGGAGCACATGCCCCACAGAACGCAGCCCAGAAGCTTGCTGGACGCTAGCAGCACATGCAAAGTTAAGCGGGCGCGCACACTTGCAAACTCAGATCGGTAGACGCTCCCCACCACTGGAGTGTTTCTCGGTGACACTCGCCCGCAACCCTAGACTCCAGTGATGTAACAGTGATGTACAAGCTTGCTTGTTGGTACACGCAAGGGTAGGTGGGTGGGGCGTGCGAGGTGTCTCCGTGTGTCTGTCTGTCTCTGTATCTCTGTGTGTCCCTGTGTGTCTCTGTGTGTGTGTAGGTGGGAGTGTATGTGTGAGTGTGTGACTGTGTGACTGTGTGAGTGTGTGAGTGTGTGCGTGTGTGAGTGTGTGCGTGTGCGAGTGTGCGTGTGTGAGTGTGTGAGTGTGTGTGGAGACTTCGAAGTCCTAGCGGAGAACTCGGCAAGGGAATAGTGTGACTGTGTGAGTGTGAGGGTGAGTGTGACTGTGTGTGTGTGTGTGTGAGTGAGTGTGTGTGTGTGTGTGTGTGTGTGAGTGTGTGTGTTTTGTGTGTGTGTGTGTTGTGCAAAGAGCGCGTGTACTGCTTGACTCTAGTCAACGCTGCGAACTTCAGTTTCCTGCCTTTCGCTGCCTTCCCTTCCTGACTGGCTTTACCTTGTTCGGACTCGAGTTGCGTGGCCCTTCGCTTTGAGGCTATCACCATGAAGAACGCAGAAGGCAGGACGCAGGACGAAGCCCCCAAATCCTTTCACAAGCTTTTGGCATTGTTTAGTTATGCATCTCCTTATTACGCCAGAGCAACCTCTGTTTCGCGAGGACGTCAAGTTTCAGATCTGGAAGAGCTCAGTAGGCTGGCAAGTGCAGTCGATGCCCCTTTATGATTCTAGCACACTTGCGGTAAAGAGTCTTCGGCCAGCTGTGGCTGCACCCTGCACCAAAAGTGGTTTGGCTGCCAGGCGCCGCCGAGCAGGCCACAAGTGTTCAAACCGGAGTCACAAAAACGGGGGTTGTTTGTGAAGTTGGATATGAGTGGACTGCTCCGGTTCTCAGTGGTTTTGCGCTTTGGAGGACTCGCTGGGGGACTGATTCAGGGTGCGGGTAGACCTTGTAGACTTCCCGCTTCCCTTCCCACTTCCTTTGGCCGAGACCGGCGCTATGGGGAAGACAGCCTCCTTGAAGTCTGCTTTCAGCAAGAGCAGTGCCTGAGCTGAATGAACTTGGCTACAAGCTGAGCAGTTTGCGTGATAGCGATGGCCTAAACTCACCCCGAAACCATACGAGGAGTACCCTTGAGGCGCTCTGTGGTTTTTCGTGCATTGCCGCACTTGCCCGATGTTTGGTGAGTCGGAAGCATTCGGTTCCTGTCCACAAGCCTAGGTTCCAGGTCCGAGGCCCGACCGGAATTTTTGGCTGTTGACGGCTTCGATTTCTTCAGGCTTCTGTGAGTTGCCCTCGCGTTCTGCCCGTGGGTCTCCAGAGGAGTGGCTTTCGGGGTTAGCACTCCGGAATTTCGGGGCTGCTTTAGTTGAGACTGCGGGGACCTCCCAAGCAAACTGAAGCACCTCGAGAAGAGACCGCCCTAAACATCGGGCTAAGAGGGCTTTGCCTCACTTCTCTCAGCGGAGCCTCATGTCGCTGGCGAGTTGACCTTGCAAAACTAAAAATCAGATATTGGAAGCTGCAGCTTGCCAGTACGGAACACTTCACAGGCTTAAGCCAGACGCTTCTGGCTTCACAACTTGACGTATTGCAAATAACTGAAAATTGGAGAATTTTTGCGTAGACAACACGGGAGCCCTCAGTTTCTAGGGGGCTCGAACATTGAGGAGATCCTGGCCCATGTTCTGCACAAGATTGGATCTTTGCTGGAGCAAAAGTTCTCTTGTAACTTGTGAAAGATCCCTCTTCTCGAAGGCATCCAGTGTTAGGCTCCTAGCAAACCTTCTTGAACAGTGAATAACAGTCCCATTCAGAGCCATGCTCGTCATGCCGGCCGCTCGACTGGTCCGGGCTTGCGTGAGTTTGTGGGGTGGTCTTGGTCCACTGGTCTCTAGTTCACCTGGTCCCATCGTCTGGTGGTCCTCTTCAGTGCTTTCAGAGCTTTCAGGTTTTTTGTCGCTTTTGGGGCTTTTAAGTTTGTTTGTTCAACTTTCGTGGCTTGAGGGTTCGGGGCCTTCTTAAAGGGCCAAGCCAATTAGTTAGTCCCGGAAGAAATCTTTACGAGGCTGCGTGGCAAGCCCCAACAGGGAAAGATTGTGTTCTGGGACAAGTCTGCACTGTTCATGTTAGCTGGACATGCCAGAAGCCGAGAAGGATGCGGGAGAAGGAGGGAGATGTTAGGTGGCAAGCTCAAGCCCTAAACGAGAATTTGGGTGGCTAAGCCCCAAGAGTGCATGTCGATAAGACAGGTGTCTAACATACTGCACAAGGAAGTGGAACAAGACGCGCTGTCACAAGCGTCCATGCCTTTGGCAAACATGCCCAAGACACTGGTATTTACAGCGTTCTTTCTTCCCTACACAACATACCGCGCAAGGATGTTTGACGTTTCTGGAACAAGACGCGTTGTCAAAATCGGGCATCCCTCAAGTCCCTCAAGAAGTTTTGAAATTCGACACTCCTTCAGTCCTCCCGACCCCCAGCGACGCGCAAACAACCGTAATTTAGAATGCAAGCTGCCGGTTTAAGAATGTTCAACCTGTCACGGCGCTGGGGCTTCTGATAGTTGAGGCAACTAACGGGCAGCCCCTTGTTTCTTGTTCAGGCCGCGCAAACTTGCTTTAGAGATCTTCGTGCCGTGAGGACGAGTTCCTTCGAAACACATACAAATCCTGTAGTTCTTCGAGCATGTTGTTTGCAAATGCCGGAGCGCTTGCAAAGACGGAGTGAGACAAAGAAAGAAAGAAAGAAACAAATTCAAATTTGTCTGAACATTGAGGCTGCCTATCCCCCACCACATATTTGTTAATGCCCGGTTTTAATTCCGGGCGAACCTTTTTGCTCAATGAAGACACTCGATTGATCAATTCACGGTGTCAAAGCCTGCACAAGGTACAAAACACTTATTCAGTCCCCGCAAGCAACATTATGCAGACATCAACAACTGACCCCTCACCCGCAATGTTCTCCTACGAAACAAGACCTCGCCCTTTGTGCAAACGCCCTCTGTAGCGGCAGGGGAAGACGGTGGTCACTTGGAATCTAGATGCTCGGCAAGCGGCTGGGCGAAGCTTCATGTCCACGGGGAAGGCGGGGCCTTTCGGTGGCTGCTACCGCCACCGTGCCATGAGTAGATGTGTTGCAGCTATGGTGCCCGGAGGGTATGTCGCCTGTTGAGTGCTTGTTTCTGGGACCACTTCCCATGAAATGTTCAGGATCTCTCGAGCTTCTCCGAACTTGCCTGTGCATGTTGAATCCTTTCACGGTGATAGCATTCGGGCAGCTGCAGGTGAAGATGACCGCGAACGCTGGAGAGAAGGAGCTTGCTGCGACTGATGCTAAAGGTGCTAAAGATACCCGAAGATATTTCCCCTGTCGGTGGCTTTACATGTGGTGACCCCTAGAGAAGAAGTCGGTTTGTGTTCCAGGAGAAGCTCAGAAAGCAAGCAACACAGGCGTCAAATCCAAACCTGGTGCGCCCGGTGCAAGAAGTCATGAGAGTGTCGTCCGAGTGCCCTTTTGTATATATATATATATGTATATATATATATATGTATATCTATATATATGTATATATATATGTATATATATATATATATATATATATGTATATGTATATATATATATATATATATGTATATATATATATACAAGCTCCAAGGTGCCAAATGTGTGTAGTGAACGGTGCCTTATACGCATCCTACTGCAGGTGAAGCATTGCCAACAGCCACCCGTGAAAAAGGCGTCCTTACCCAATGTTCCAAAGCACTCCGATCCAGGTGACCCAGACAACTATGAAGTCCATGGCCTCCTACTTGACCATGCCAGGGCATGCGGCCCAATTTGTTCCGGCTGAAAGGCTTCGGTTGAGAGGTTGCTGTTCGAGGGCTGCAAACTTTGCAACTTCAAGACCTCCATTGAAGAGTTACGTGGGTTCGCTTGCAACGTCAGGGGCTTGCTCATGGCAGGTGCTCGTGACACTTGAAACTTCGGAGGACCAAACGTGGCCACGTGAATCGATCGAGGTCTGGCTCACCTTCGCCACGGAAGCCTGAGGAGCCAGATGCCGAGGCGCTTTTCGAACCAAATCTACAAGGATTGCAGCAGTTTGTAGCAGTGCTTTGGCATGCTGAGGGCCCGGATCCGCAGATGTCAAGCACCGAAGCTCTCAACATCAAATGTGCTACTCAAGCACCCTCCCACCAAGGGGCCTATCCGAAATCCTGGAAATTTTAAGCAAAGTCCCAGACCCTGAGTTTGGAGCAAATCCCCTCGCCAGCTGGAGCTTGGAGAAGAGGCCACGGCTGCCACGAAGGCAAGGGCGGGTCTACTGAGTCTACTAGTACACAAAAACTTATCTCATGTTTCAAGCTCCATTATGCAGGGCAGGGCGTTGAAAGGAGAAATATGTCGTACTGTGAACTCACACACTTAGACACGCAGATGCTCAGACATTCAGACACTCAGACGCTCAGACGCTCAGACACTAAACGGAGTGATGCCAGAGAGAATTGTTGGACATGAGGAACGAAGTAGCAATGTCGAGTAAGAAGGTTGCGAGAGTCTTACCTGATACGGGCGCCACCCCCCCCCCCGCAATAGAACTCGAAATGTGTGCTTAATAGTAGGGGGATGTTTTCATCCAAACGCCATCTTTCAACCTGGTTCCAGGGTGGCGGAAGCTGGCGTTGGAAGTGCAAGAAGCAAATCCTGGGCTGGGAGTTCGGATCACGCATCGGGACGTTCCCAAATCACGCGGCGCTATGCCAGGCGCAGCCGAGCCGGTGGAAGGAGCGCGCGAAAGGCCTGGGGTCGAGTGTTGAAAGTGCCACGCAAGTTTTACATCTCACCTTGGAACTTGGAACCAACTGTGTTTTGCAAGTGGAAGGTTTGATGTCAAGATGTTTCAAGCACATTCTTCAGGTCAGCGGTTCAAGCTGGGACGGCTTTGCAGGTTGTGAAGAAGCTTCGGTGCGCGCACGCTCTCAAACAGATGTTTAGAGCCTCTTTTTGGGGGGGATCCGAGATGCCGAAGTCAGGCCTCGCGAAGCGGCTGGCCAGCCTCTCTGTCTCGGTCCGACAGGCCATGAATATCCCTTGACCCACTGCTGTGGCCAGACCGGTAGTTTTTTTTTTCAAATCTTCAGTAGCTTCTCCGACCCAGTTTTGGGCCTAGGCATGGTGTGTGACGTCCAGGCTGAAGGACTCTGGGGGTCGAAGGTTCGTGTGATCAGGAAGCGTATGTGGTCAAGGAGAATGTGGACTACTTCTCCAAATCGCGTCTCGGCGAGCACAGGCATGCCTCGACGCTAGGGCGCCGGTGTCTCAAGGAAGGTATGCGGATGTTTGTGGAGTGGTCAACTCGCCGCTGTTAAAGTGAACATAGACAGGCGACAGACGCGATAGATCCTGCAAGGTGCTCAAGAGTTGCTCTGTGCAGCACAGGAATGGCATGTGGACCCCGGCCGTCATTATCTCTCGTGGGAGATTCGATGAGGCTTGTCAGAAGCACTGGCCGTGTAGTAAGGGTGAGGGTTGCACGGGCGTGCTTGCGGGAGGTACCTTGAAACTTGAAGCATCAGCGTTGCTGACGCCAATGGAATGTGTCAGCTATCATGAACTTTACTTCTTCACATTGTTGACCCGAACAGCAGGATGGCATTCCAACATATACCATCCGCGTACACGGGAGCCGGCAGACACGCTGCCCGGCCGGTGTGGGAGCGCTTTTGCCAGCTTGTTGGTGCAAGTGCATGTGGTTTGCAGCTTCATCTGAGCAGCCTGACATGAGTGCCAAAGAGCCTTCAGAGCCCCAGAAGCAAGGCAGTCTGGTCGCGCTGACCTTCCTGCGGCCGGAGCTCCACGCACAGGAGCCTGTGAGCCACGCGGACATGATACCCAAGATTTTTGTGGGGCTTTGCTAGAGAGGAATCTGCGCGGAACATTGAAGGAACCTATTCTTTGGAGCCGTTTTTCAACCCCGCAGGGAGGAGGGGGGGTCGGGGACTTTTCGGTGTGCTGGGCTGTTACGTTCCTCACCTGGGGCTCCTGTCGGAGGCACGAAACTTGAAAAACAACACTGCAATACACAGTTTTTGAGGCTGTCAATGGCCCGGACATGCTGAGATTAGCTGCGTTTTCTGTCCTCGCTCCTTGGAGAGCCCAAGGTTACTACTCCAACGGGACATGCGCGTGGGAGGAGGGTGAAGTCCGGGGCACCGCCGGCGCCCACATGCCCCTTGGACAGCTTTTGCGCGACACTCGTTACCCCGAAATCCAGAAACGCGCAAGAGTATGTGAGGGTGCTTGACCTCCAATTAATCGGAGCAGAAAGCCCTCAAGGCTTCACTTCTCAAAGCTTTGCTTTGCATGGGCTTTTCCCAACTATGATCGACAGGCTGAGGGCGTAGTGGTCTCTGATCCATGAGAAGGGTCCGTCTGACAGATTCAGGACTACACTGCTCATGCGTGTGGTGTTGTGCCCAGCTGTATGGAGGCTGTTCTAAAGGTTCTTGGAAGGGATGGACCTTGGGACAGAGTCCCTAATAGGGGATTCCTTGGCAACAGGGATTTGGAAGAACGACCGTATTTACTAGATACGCACTTCACTTGATTCATCGTGCTGTGATTTGAAGGCTGGGCTACTCCGTGACCCTCCCAACAGAGGAGACTCAGACCATGCCTGCACGACTCAGGCACGCACCCCAACGATTCAATGGGGGCCCCAATGGCCTGAAGTCTCCTAAAATCACCAATCTGAAGTGCTCAAACAAATCAGTGTGCATGGGCAGTGGGAGAGGAAGATCATGTACCGCATCGTGGGATTCTTTGTCTCTTGACCTCACTTCAGGCGCCGGTTCCTGACCAAGGATCCGCAGCTCGTGTACCTGGGCGCGCACGGGCCCGAGATGCCAGACAGAAGTGGAGTCACACTGCAAAAATGACATGCTTTGGACGCAGTGTAGACATCTGCCTTCTGAACGCGCTACTTGACTCAGCTCTTGCAGGTTGCAAGGCTGGGTTGAGGCAACCTTGCTGGAGGCAGGAGCTGCCAGTGAAACTGCTCCGCGTTGCAGTATGTTGCAGTCTCAGAAGCATCCAAATCTCAAATGCTGAAACGGTTGGGGTTGTGATGTTTTTGTGCGAGCTCCTTCGGCACCAGGATGGGGAGGAGCTAAGCGATGATGTGCCGGGCCGGCGCGAAGAACACAAGGCCGTGATCAGAATTCAATAGTTTGTGCCAGAGGTTTCCCGAGAAGTCTTTCGGCTCTTCTCAAGCAGCACAACATCATAAGTTATGTCTTCGCCATCGCGCATCTTTGCACAGAAGTGAAAGGCGTTCCACACCAAAGGTACGCTCAGGTCTTTTTGGCGTGGCACAATTTGCTACATGACTTTGCCCCATAGGGGGGCTAAAAGGGCCTAGAGGCCCCATGGCCACTCATCGCAACACGCCTGCACCCTCGCCTTGACGCAGGTGCGAACGGCGCCCAAGGCAGAGGCAGCGAAGGAGGTGGGGAGTCGTAGGTCCTTAGTGGAAATTTCCTTTGGAGATTAGTTAAGGTGGAACCTCCAGAAGGGTTATGGGTTATGCGGCGGTCGCACGGCAATCCGAAGACGGAAGTCATGTTCGGGAGAAGCCTTCACGCACATGGTCTTTTGTTTTGTTGTATTGAACAATCGATTCGTATGCTTGTTCAGGCAACGGAGATTGAATCTAGCCTTGGCACCTTTATTCTGAAACTCTGTCGCGCAACAACCCCCCGAACCTCAGACTCAAGCTGCGGTCTTCGTTGGATTTCGGGTTTGTGCGAGGACCAAACCATCACGAAGGTCTGAAGCTCAGAAGCAGGGTCTGCCTCCAATCACGGTTGCATGCCCACTGAGACACCCACCACTCGGGAGGTCCCTTGCTGTTGCTGGGAAGGTGCCAACCCTAAAGGGACCCTAAACCCATCCGAGGCGCTTTCCACCGTAACGAAGGTCCCCGAGGCCATCCGTGGAGTGCATGGCGTTCTCAGCATGACTGCTGCTACTATCTGTCACTGGGAAGCTACCACTCCCAGCCACCCAGTAGAGGCATGTGTTGTTGCGGACAACTTGTAGTAGTCCCGCCGCAAGTAGGCCACAGCTGCCAGGCCCTACTGGTATCCTCTAGATCTCGGTACCGCATAGCCGCCATAGCTTTTATGCTGCTACGGCAACACGCTGCTACGGCAACACGCAGCACTACACCCGAAATGCCTTCCCGTATCGATCGTAAGACTCACTTTGCGCCTGCCTTTCGGCCAGAAGCGAAACGAAGTTGATTCGCCAGAGGCGCAGCGCTGGGGGGGAGGTGTTCGGCAAAGGTTGTGTTGGTGAACGTAGTCAGACCTCAAGTGTGCAGTAACTCTTGCAAAAACTAGCTCTATGCTCAACCCATCTCAACCCTGAGTCCTGAACTCCGAAGCAGGTGACGCTCAAGCTCCGCCTGAAGACCAGCGATCCCGAGAATGGCGCAGAGGTCATCGAGGTCCCCTCGGGCCGTGTCCGTGGCTGGGACTGGCTGGGAGCGTTGCGATTCGCTTCTGAGAAGTTGCGGAATGATGGTGGAGAGGCTTCGGATGCCCACCTGCGGGGCATTTAAGGCTCTATGGCTCCAAAATCGACAGGGTTTAGGGTAGAGGCGAACCAAGAAGCACCGCATCTCAGGTTTCGGTGGGAATGCTCGAAGCTGAGGGTCGCGGCGCGCAGCGCCAGAAGTACGCGTTTTGGGGCGGCTCTGCAGCAATGTCTGTATGGAGGCGCTCGCTTAGACTAGAAGAGCGCGTCGACAAAGGTAAAGGTACCTAAAGGTACCTTGGATTCCTAGAGGGCAGAGTGTACTTTAGGCTTGTAGTTGTCAGCATTTAGGCTTCGGCCATTCGGCTGACGAAGAGCTTCAAAGTTAGCCAGGCCAGGGATTGCGTGTGTGCTGACGCTCTTTCGAGCACACGTGGTCTGAAAGGCATGCAACGCTTTCTCAGTTCGACGGCATACTGTAACTCTCCATCTGCAAGAGAAGACTGGGAAAAATTGTTTGGTTGAATGTGAAGGACTGCCGGGAACTGCCGCCTGACTAGGCTTGGGATGGGTGCCTTTTCTCCCTCTCCGAACTACCTGGTCCCGTTCCCAACTTCACCTCTGCAAAGCAGATTCGGTGCTGTCGGTGCATCATCAGGCGTTTCAAAGACATCTTTTCTGAGCAGCCTGTCTCTTTTTGGGTTCAGTTTGGGTCACAGGCAAGCAGGAGGTGAAGACCTGGCTATGTTTGGTATCCAGACCGGCAGGATTAGACCTTGCTTAGGCTCGATATTATGGAGGTGAGGAGTGGGGTGGACAAGGCTTGCGTCGCGACCACGATGTAATTTGCAGTCCGTTCTCTTTGCAGCTTGTTATCGGCCAGAGCAACATGTTTCTGAGCTATCTTGCGACAATGTCAGGCAGAGATAGGCAGAGGTCTTGGGTCAGAGGCGAACAGCAAGCAGCAAGCGGGTTGGTGCCGCGAGTCTGCATATGTCCTACTCGTAAGAGCCCTACTCGTAAGAGCCCGAAGCACCGGATGTAGAGCCAACTCTTGCATGCATAGTGCAACATAGTGCAATGCGACGGACTAGCACAATGGCAAGGTCTTCCTCTGTCGAAGCTTGAAGCCCAGAACCCGATACCCCAGCGCATGCTTGTGTCGATGTTTGGGCATGGCATGATCTTCAGCGGATCTCCTGCCCGCAGCCGACATGCGAGGCGATGGCTGTGACAGTTGTGTGACGCAGTAGGCCCTCTGAAGTGCAGCTACCACGAGCCAGGGAACCGGAAAGAGTATGATGGCCGTGAGTGCCCCATTCGGACGTAGGAACAGCTCTCGCGCAGGTTCGCAGCCGGTTGTTACCATCTCGGAGGTGCGAGTGAGCAGAAGGAGTGTTTCGGCGTGTTGATGTTGCCAGCAGGGTCTGGCCGAATGGGATGTGGCTCCAATCTGCACTGCGACACGGCAAGTGGTCCAGCCTGTTTGTGCCCTGTGCTCAGCGCAGGTCTTCCAGTCCTACGAGGCAGGGTTCCTGTGTGAAGAGTATTACGAAATATGAACTCTGTGCAATTCAGAAGCTCCGATTCGTGGGCCTCAGCTTGGCAGGAAGACTACAAGCAGCTGTCAGGCGCTTACAAGGTTCACCATGTCAAGGAATGTTGCACACTGAAGGGCGATGAGGTGTAAACTTAAAGTGTGTGTGTGTGTGTGTGTGTGTGAGAGGTCCGTCTCATTCTTGAGTTTGCTTCAAGTCCTTGACGAGTTCTTGTCCATTCAAGTTGCTACATCGTCTGCCTCCTCTCACAGTGATTGTTGCGCATTGCATTTGCAGCACCATTTGAAAGTTGTTGTCCCACCAGTCCTGCTGAGGATCCAACAGCTACGCAGTTTGGCGACCGTCGTCGAAGGCACTGCGGAGTTGCGACGAATTTTCGGGACTTGTTGGAGTTAGGCCTTGGAGGTTTACTGGAGTTTGGAGGCCCGGCGAAGCCCCGAGAGACACTAAGAGACTGGTCCAGCTTGGCAGGTACTGGCCCGACGCAGGAGCGCTGCAATGCCGGGCGGCGGCCTCGTTGAAAAGCATCAACACAGCCGCCCAAAAAAGCCCAACCGTTCCAACATTCCCAGGCAGGAAATGGTTGACGCCCACGAGCGCGCGACCCAGGCGCGACTCCGAGTTTTCTTGACGCGTTCCCTGGGCCCAGAGAATCCCAGCGACATCTCAGCAGTTGCAGAGGCCTTTCAGCAGATGGAGTTCGAGGTGAAATCCATGGGCTCGCTTGGCGCCGTTGCCTCAACCACTGGGGGGATGAGGGTTGTATAAGGCTTCAAGATCTCCGCACGGTCAACTGCCGCAAGCATCGAGGGGTTGTGGGCATGCTGTAGGCTTGCGGTTAGCAGCGCTGCGCTCCCAGGCTGAAGCGTCTCCTGCACCCCCAAGAGCCCTGAGAACCTCCCTAGGCAGCTTTAGTGGGCAAACTGTCTGGTCCTCGGCATGCCTGGGTTCCAGCTCAGTCAAACCAAGAGCTATGGATCGGGATGAAATGCACTGAGTGCGGAAAACCGACAAGCCGCACAAGCCCCTATCACTGACCTGAGAAGCAAGCCTTCAGAGTCCTAAGCCCTGAGACTGACAGCGATGTCCGCCAGAGTCTGTCAGTCCTCTGTTCGCCTGGCACTTGCCATGGCCTTGAGCCGCTTGAACATGAATCGCGTGGCAGATGTGAAGCCACGGGTTGACGGTCCTTGACAGAGAGCTCTGGACTGCTCTGCATTGTTGCCGAGGAAGGAGTACAAGCAGGAGCTGCTGGCCAGTAGGACAGCATGGGATCAGCATGGGAGCAGCATGGGGCATGGGATCGGCATGGGATCGGCATGGGTGCATTCTGCTGTCTTGAAGTCATGTGTATCATGTGTGCACCCGCAGCCTGAAGAGGAGGCACCTAGAATACCCTCACAACGCACGGCAAGCAACTGTAGTAGGAGCTTGGGGTGAGCTGACAGGGAAGATAGCTAAGTCAAGACCGCCCACCCACACACCCACACACTCATGCACCCACACACCCATGCAACTTCTGCGGCAACTGTCAGCATCTTTCAACAAGCCACAAAACGGCAGAACCCCCTTCCATTGGCATCGCCCACTGACATGGCATGTGCCTCTGCAGTGAAGTTCCGCCCGACGGCATCTGCTTTCAGGCAGGGAAAGGATAAAAGATCTGTTGAAATGAGGCAAAGGACGAAGTTCGAAAAGCACCCGAGAAATCCGAAGCGCTGGGATGGAGAGATGGCGAGGGTTTGCAGAGTGGAAGACCGAAGTTTGTCAGGCCATCCCCAGCACCTGTCCGGCTCTGCTCACCTCATTGGGGCCCTTCGCTCTTTGCGCCCTCGTGGTGCTCGCTTTCTGTGGGTGTACGGAGCGCGCGGGACGCGCCGCTAGCGGGCGGGCAGCGCGCGCGGCTTGCCTCGCGTGCCGGCCCCCCCGGCCGGCGCGAGGTGCTTGGAGAGCTGCTGGACTTGGGATTGCAAGGCCTGTTGGCCATCACCACCCTAGCTCTCTTCTTCGTCTGGGCTGGCAGCACGGCCTTCCAACGTGGTCTGGTGGAGCTGTCAACACAGCTCTTCGATGCGGCATCCAGGGTGGGCTATCCATCGACACTACTCTGGCAGAGGGGCATCGCCCTGTACTACGCAGGTCGCTACGAGGATGGGGCGGCACAGTTCCGCCAGGATGCTCAAGTCAACTCCAGCGACACCGAAGAGTCTATCTGGGCCATGCTGTGTGAAGCCCAAGTGCTGGGTTTTGCAGCAGCACAGAAACAGATGATGCTCGACTGCTTCCAGCTCTAGCGGATGCCTCTCAGGGACAATCTAGTGTTCCCGTGTTCCCAAATGTCTTTTTGGATCCTTTGGGATCCCCTGAACTCCTCGAACCCAAGGCTGCGAGTCGGGAAAGACCCGCGTGCCATCATGCGGCTCGTGTCAGAGCTCTTCGAGGGATCGAGCAGTGCGCAGGGCCAGTTGGAAGCTGTGGCAGCTGTATCGCCCGGGGACAAAGACTCTTTTTATGCAGCCCTCTACTTGGGTCTTTTCGAGGAGTCGCAGGGTGGCTCGGATGTGCTTGGCAATCGTTCCGCACGTGGTGCATCATAGGCGGGGTCAAAGTGTCGAAACAAGACCCTGCATGAAGGTGACCGTATCTGCCTCAGGACACCCAGAGGCATCGCTTCGGTGGATCCGCCGTTCGCTCGACACCCGTTACGCTGGGGGCAGCTTCGACTACATGGTCGACGTAGCTCGAGTGCACCTGAGCCAAAGGGTGGTGCATTGACTGGTGAGCTGGCTGTGCGGATAAAGGATCTCTTCATCTCTGTTCGGCACGTGGATAGAGCGAAATGCAAGACATCGAACAAGCGAGGACCTTGGTTCGCAACGTGCAGGCGAGGCTGAACCGAGAAGGCCACCTCTGCCGTTGGTTTAACTTGGTTCAATATCCCGAAGCACCTCAACCAGATTTCCTGCAAGGCGTTTACTCTCATCTTGCCGTCTGCTCAAACATGCTGGGAAGGCTTGCTGCGTGGCGCAAGCCCTGATGATAAGGCACAGGGGATGTACAGTGTGGAGGAATGGCGCCGACTGCGAATCCGGGACCCCGACGAGCGCTGCCAAACGCATGTGAATTGAGATTGCTCAGTATGTAGGGCTGCTAGTTGCCCTTCTACCCGAAGCCCTAAAACTTGTGTTTAGTTACGAATCGTTACGAAGCTGTGAGACCTTGAAATGCCCATGAATCGCAGGTGCAGAGAGACTCGGCTCAGCGAATGAGGGCCGGTGCGCGCCGCCTGGAGGCAGGGTATTTCTTCGTAATGGCGACCGGCGACAGCGTTGTTCCATGGCCAGGCGGTCAGGTCTAAGGACACAGGGGCTGATCACTCAACTCGTCTGCAATTAGTGCAGCGGAATACAACCTCAAAGCAACTGAATCCTTCGACTGTCGGAGTGGCCATACGGTGGATGGAGGAAATTTTGCATCGCCGACTTGATCTACTCCAAATGCACCGTCTGATCTCCACCCTTTTTAACACTGGGGATTGTCACGACGGAGCGGTGCAAGAGTTACGTCATGGGGCCTAATCCTGAAAATCTGCTTTTCGCCGCAATGTTAAATGGGGGGCAAGGGGAGAAAATGTTACGTGCCCTTGAAAGCCTTGAAAGTGATGCAAGGTTTCCCCCATCCACAGTATTATGAGCATCTGTGAATGTGGTGCCGGGCCAAGAATGAAGGCTTTGGCATTCTGAACTATGAATAGACTACAGACACTAGACGCTCGGCCATGCGCTCAGCCAGGACTCGCGGCGAACGGCTTTAGAGGCCACTGGGGCGGTGGGTGTTGGAGTTAAGGTACTCGTCAGGCAACCATGTCCTCCATGTCGGCCAAAACACTTTACAAACCAAGGCAAAGCAGCCGGAAACCACACAGGGCACAAAACGTCCGCAATAGTCCACAACATCCCACGGCCGTGCTGCAAGGCCGAAAGCATTGGCATGGATGTCATGTCCGAGCTGACTGACCAGCGAGATGCCCTCAAACGGAGCAAGGATGGAGCCGAGGTTTAGTCGTGATTGGGGGATATTGGGGGTGTGAGATATTGTGGGATCATGAGCTTCTGACATCGACTGCGTGCACATTGCTTGCGGTATGGCTTGAGCTTGAATAAGTTGAACCGGCCTCGCTTGGAAGCCGCTACTTATTCTGTGGTTTGCAGTATCGAATTCTTCAACCATCGGACCACGAGAGTAGAACAGAAGGCAATGAATGTACATTTCTCCAGTCATTGGCTTCATCGTAGCAATCATTACTTGAGGTCGCGGTGAACCGAGCGGCAGTCAGACAGTCGAAGTGTTAGTCTTGGCGTCGCCCTGGCTGCCTGACAGCATTCTCGTGTTTGCTTCATCTGCCCATCTGCTTCTTCAGTTTCGGTCCACAAATCGGACACTCTCCTTCGGATTGACTCCAATCCAGCCATCCTGTTGGTCATGCGGTTGTTTGACATGCAGTGGTGAAATCGCCCGAATTCTTGTCAAATAGGCTGACTTGCTGTGGCAAATCATCCCGGTCCTATTCGACGTGTCCGGTCGTTTGAACTGCGGTGGCTGTATTCGACTGTCTGGCTGTCTGGCAATCTGCCATGCAATTCCCCACTCGCAGACAGTCTGACAGCCTGCTTGTCACGCGTCTACTTTTCAGTTTCCGTCCCAAATGCACGCCCCTTCACTCGATGGAGCACATGTATGTTCTGTGCGCAGAGTCCGCGCGGTAGCATCATGTAACGCCGTATCATTCCATAAAAATCCAACGACAGCCTTCCTACCAGTCACCCGATTGTCCAGGACCATCTGCATGACGTGGATGGCCACCTGGGCACATCCAAGATGTTCTTGTCGCTGATGTCCCGGCGCATTCAGACTAGCCAGGCGTGCCATGTTGTTTCTTGCGAGTTCTTGACAGCACCGAGGCATTGCAATCTGGGGTGGAACATTGGCAAAGTATTACTGGTATCAAACGGTATCAACTGCGCTTGGCAGGGGCAAGTTTTGACAGTGCGCCGGATGAAACCATGTTCCATCGAACCGCACCGAAGGCCATGGTGTGGTGTTTAGCCATCGTCCTTTTCATCATTCTTGCCCCGCGCCCGCACTAGCACTGGAGTGTTTTCCGAAACAGCTGCTTCCCAGGTGCATGGCAGTGGCCTGCGTTGTCCGGGCTGTCAAAATCGTACCAACACGCTGACTTGTCCAGGTTTTCCTCATCTATCTGAAGCTGCAGAAGCTCATGGCTTTCTTTAGGTAGCGGAGGTGTGGCGAAGCCACTCAGCCACAACGTCTTCACATTGCCATGCCCTGTACAGCCTCTGTGCAGCTGAATCTGTGGCTCAAGCAGGATGCCGGGCTCAGCGAACCAAACTCGCAGGCGAAAAAGGGGTCCCGGTGCTGAGGCAGAAGATCTCGCTCTCAGCTTCAGAGCCTGCTAGGCAACTGGGTCAGCACCCCCAAAAGTCGCAGCGCAGAAACACCACGGAGCGCGAGAAGTCACCCAAAGCAACGCCATACCCGGCCAGAACACCTGGTTGCTCAACAAGGGCCCCCCAAAAATGCTTGCGCATACTCTTGCGCATACATGTGTCCAACGGCCCATGCGACTTGGACTCCAGGCTGGAAGGCCGAGTCAAAAGCTGCAACCACCAGAAGCGTACCATATGCAGGAACGGAAGCCGCGGCCCGAGCGGACTGAAGAGGACGGCCCCGCCCCAGAGGATACAAGGCGGGACCTAGCGGACCACGGCTTAAGGAGAAGAAGAGGCTTGAGCCTGCGGCATGTTTCAACTCTCGATGCTTCAGAGTTAGTGGGAGAAGAGTCCGAATAAGAGCATGCGGCAAGTCAGGAACTGGTGTGGCTGCATTGACATGACATACTGTGCATGTATTCCCGTCGGAGCTTTTGCAGCAAGTTTTGGGATTTGAGGGCAGCCTTGCAACATGGGGGCGCGGAAGGCCTGCCCGCAATGTATTTGCTGGGGTGAAGCGCTCATGCTGCTGAGACTTGAGCTTCCAGTCACACCGCAGTCAATGCAGCAACGCTGACTGCTGGTGGCGGAAGAAGCAATATCGCATGGCCACCTTAGTGACACTGCTTGACACTGGGGCCCCAACAAAGGTGGGCCTGCTGTGCGCAGCGGGCGCGGCGGGCAGCTCAAGTTTGCAGATGCTTGGGCCAAGGATGGCTTTGTTTTCCGAAGGCTGTAAGAGCTCAGGGATCAGGCACCTCCAGGCCATGCAGAAAGCTCCGAAATGATCCTCCGCTGCGAAGTACTGCGGACAGGTGGTTATAATTATTGGGCTCCTTTTGTCTTGAACACCGCAATGCCTGGGTCCCACATCCACTTTGTCAAATGAAGTCCGAGGTTTTGCTTGCAGCACTCTGTTCCGCGACAGGCTGGTTGACATTGCTGGACACTGAAGCCACATGGTCTTTTGTATCGAGAAATTTCCCACATGAGACTGCATGTCAGCGCAGATATCCAACTTTGCGAACCATCGTCCCTCTGCAGCTGCCGTGTCTTTTGTGTCCTTTAACCCATTGGCGAATCATGGGGCTCTAGACTTTCGTGGGTGCTCAAGGTGCTTGAGGCATATAATGTGAACGGCGGGAGCTTATCCGGGCTTCTCATTGGACAGGCGCTTCGACGTCCGGGTCTCAGAAGTTGGCGTTTCGCATGCCGTTGTTGGCCATAGCTGGGCTTGAACGTGGTGTGCCGGTACCTTTGTGCGGACTCTGAGCGTTTGATGCATTGACACGGATGTAACAGCGCTGCGCTGGTGCATCAATGTGTCCCTGAACGCCCCGAAGCCTCCCAGGTCAAGCAAATGCAACAAAATGCAAAACATGCAAACACGGCGTACAAAATTAAAGTATGCCACTGAGAGGTTCCTTGGCCCGGCGAGGGCCCGAAGTGCCCCGCGCCTGAGTTGGCTAGGGCGACGATTCTGGGGCCAGAAGTCCCACTGACAAGGCCTTCAATGACTCAAGCGCAGTGATAGTAGCACTTGCTTGCCAACTTGACGTCTGTGCAGTCGAAGAAACAGCACATAAGAGATGGGCATAGAGCAGCCCAGAGACCGAACAGCCTACGAAATAGGAGCAAGATCCGCTCTTAGGCGCATCGCATCGTGCGTCAGGCAGCTGGGCTGGGAGCACTGAGAGCACGGGGAAGCAATAGTTTGGCCTTGCGTCCGCAGCCAGCGTGCAAGTTGCCAGTACGTGCCGAGCTTTCTGCATGGCACCGTGGACTACTGGTAAGTAGTTGTATCTACAGTGTTGTATCATCATTTACCAACCAGCAGTGACTCCCAAGACATGCATTGTGTAGCAGCTTAACGAAGAATCCAATCAAGCCCTGGTACCGCATGGTACTCTTATCAAACCGCACCGGGCCTATGTACCCCGTCAGCCTCTGTCAGGCAGCACCGGCCAGTGTGGGGAAGCCCTCAAAGGCCGGACCCTCTCCCCGCAGTGCTCAGGAAGCAATAAGCTGCTTGCTGCAGCCATCACTCTTATACATTCTTGTACGGGTTGTGTGGAGCCTGCTCAATGTTACTGGTTTCGGCACTCCTGCGGGACAAAACCCTTCTGTGTCATTTCACTTCTTCGTCATGCTTTTGCCTGTAATAGTTTCTGGCTCTCGAGTATTGCTTTGCAGGTTCAGGACGAGGATGACTTGCTCTATTCGGAGGAAGATGAGGCCCACCACACGCGTTAATGTTGATCTCTTCTGTTTCAACGATGAGTATGATGATGGTGGTGATGATGATGGTGATGGCGATGGTGATGAATTCGAGGAGGAGGAGGAGAAGGGAACAAGACGATGACAACGACGATTTCAGTGATGCCAATGATGTTTGCTGGTGGGTTGGCCGGGGTGGGGGGATTGAGTGAGGATGCAGGTGAGGCTGCGGATGATGCTGCGGATGCTGCTGCTGCTGCGGCGTCTGCGTGAGCAGTGATGAGCGGGACAGATTGAGAGGCGGAGAACGATGACTCTGATGCCAGCATACTAGTTATCAAACTCAGATGCTGCGATTTGGCAATTGTGCTAGGCACTCGCTTCTAATATCCAGAAAATTTGCTTTAGGATGCGCTTGGTTGTTCTCGTTTGTACGGAGATTTGAAAACTTGGCAGCTGCTACAAATTCAAAGACTTCTCACCAACTCACACGATTCAGCACAGGTCTTAGTGAAAACGTGCAAATATGAACAAAATCAGACCTGCGCACGCAGAACACTGTTGCTTCCAGCAGTAGGAAGAAGCCACACAGCCTCTGGGCCCTAACTGGGTGCTTCAAGAAGCCTTCGATATCTTTCTGCCCAAAGTTGCGCACTTGGTTCATGAGAGTTGGAAGACCACTCAGGCAGGATGGTCTGGGAGTCCGACGAGCACGCGGTGTTGGAAATAATATGAATTCTCAAGTGAACAGTCTGCGCTTCACAAAAAAATCAAGCCTCCGCAAGAGCACACTGCTTCAGTACGGCGACGAGTTTGACGAGGAGGAGGGCGACTACATGGAGTTGGACGGGCCTTGGACACAGCGGCAGTTGTGCCCTGCTCCTGTCAAGCGCGATCGAACGCGTGTTTTGCCAGATTGTGGTTGGGCAGTTGCCTTTGTGCCGTGCGACCCATGAGTCGCATGCGGTAGGGATCGTCCCCTTCATGACTCCATGCATAGCTGACTACGTCCTGACTACGTCCTGACTGCGTCCTTCTGAGGCCTCCCGCAGAAGTCCTGGACGGCTGGGAGAAGGACGGTGGCCGGGGTGGGGGCAGGAAGTGAAGGAGTCCCGGATTGAATTTCTCGGGTGTCGGGTCTTGAAGTTCCTTCAAGCCCCCATCTCCCGAAACCTGGAGGATGAGATGGCCATGGCCATCCTCGCGCAGTTCCAATCTGAAGAGTTCGAGGGCAAGGCCGGGCAAAGTTCTGCTTCTTCCCTAAACCCTAAACCCTAAACCCTAAACCCTAAACCCCAAAACCCTAAAACCCTAAAACCCTAAAACCCTAAAACCCTTAAACCCTTAAACCCTTAAACCCTTAAACCCTAAAACCCTAAACCCTAAACCCTAAACCCTAAACCCTAAACCCTAAACCCTAAACCCTAAACCCTAAACCCTATACGGGGGGACAACCAAGGAAGGAAATCAACTCCCCTAATCGCCCTGAACTTATATTTCCCAGATCGAACCAAGAAACAACCAAGAACACGGATAAGAGCAACCCAGGGGGGAAGGAAAGGGGGAAGGAACCCACACCCTTACCAAACCCTAAGAACCCAGGCACTTCTTTTTGAACTTGTGGCTTTCTGTTCAAGCCCATCTTGAGCCAAACATGATTTCCGGGTTCATTAACCCTTCCAACTTCCAACACTAACTCCTTTCTACAATACCAATTGCAGCTCCGCACTCCCCCTGTCCTAGGATTTCCTAGGACACATTGGAGATGCAGATCTTTTGGCCAAAAACTGCCATTACGGCAGCAGCCAGCTGCTTGAAATGCAAATTGTGGTTTAACGTCTTCCAGGACGGAATTATAGCACATTGGCTAACCTACTACCCATAGAGAATCTTTTTTCACCTTGATCCTCTCATCACTGAAGACTCCTTGGCCTTCTTCACCACAAACCGTGGTCTTCGCTACGCGAAAAGCTACTGACTCCTACTATCAGGGATTTCCATACCCTTAATAGTAACCACCACCTTTGTCAGCACATTGGCTGTTCCAGCGCACCGGTCTCCAGAAAGAGAAAAACCATCCCTTCATCCATACCATCCAATCACTTCTTTTTCCGATTGTTGGCAATCTTGAGGTGAAGTTGCAGCAGAATATACTCCAGGTCCGAAATCGTAAGAATAGGATCCTGTATGCCCCTTTGAATTGAGGATACCAATCCTTCTCTCTTCGCATCCTCAATCGCCTGGCAAGATTGATCCAGCTCTTCATTCGCATTGGCACCGACATTTGACTTTGTGCGCGCTTTTGAGGCTTTCTCCACTGCAGAAACCACCACATTGGATGATGATCCACCCTTCTCAATGACCGCCGGCATCTTCTTCGGCTTTGGAACCATGAGGGTATAAGGATCTTCGATAGCTGCAGCTTTCCTCTTCTTTTTTACCTTTTTCTTCTCCTCCTCAACGGCAACCTCCGTCTCCGAAGTCTCAACCACTTCTTTTTCGGCAGGAATATCTTTGCTGGACTCCCCTTCTAGGGACCTCTTTTTCCCTTTTTTGGGATCCTTTTCTTCTCCCAAATTGGCTCGCTCATACCATATCCTCAGGTCATTGACCCATTCTTCCACCTCCGCGAGCGAAACATCGTACGACTTCACTACTTCGAGAAGTTCCAGCACTGACAACATTTCAGTGGTCCACGAAACCCATACTTGATCCATGTAGTCAGCATCTCCAGTGATCTTCAGGAGTTTGAACAATGGGTCCGCCTCTGCTCGAGCCAAATCTGATTTGCCATTGGACAGAAATGAAATCGCCTCCATCAACAGTTCCGTCATCTTGGTCTCTTCGTCATAAACCATAAAATCCTCCTCATCATCACCGAACTGTTCAGGAGAGATCTCCTTTTTTCCACCATTTGCACCAGACTTTCTCCTTGGACCATCCCTTGGGGGCGTCCTTGGAGACCTTGGCCTCTGTTTTTCCAACGGAACCTCATGTCCAAAGACACACCTGTCACCAAACCGACACTTCCCAGACCGAGCAAACTGGACGCACCTCACACCAGTTGCATCATGCGAGAACTCACAATCCTTTCCAGCGAAACATTCTCTCCCTGCCACATAGTACTTGCACCAATATGAATGTAGCACCACATCATCTTCGGAATGGATGAATTTGCAGTCGTCACCAAATTTGCAGCGATCTTTCCCTTTGCCAAACCAATAGCAGAAACCCTTCTTCCTCTTCTCCAAGCGCTCTGCCTCATACCGGTCCATAGGGCGACTGTGCTCTACATGAACATTGCCATGTACCTGGGGACTGCTCCCTTCACCCGACGTGCTATCAGTATTTGGTGCTTGGAGTACAGCTGGAAAACCTGGCCTTGGTCCTACCACCTTCATGATCGGTTTTCCGCCAACTCCTGAGCCATGCTGAGACGATCCAAAAACATTGAACATCTTCATGAAGGCCTTCCTAGCGCCAATCTTCTGCACCCTTTTGATTGGACGTTTCATTGCTCCAACCTTGCATCCAGATGCATTCAAACGACGCAACCTTCTAAACCCAACTCTATGTCCCTTCTTCCAAAGAGCCATAAGAATTTTAGAGGCAGTAACATTCTCCACCTCTACCTTTTCCAATGATCCCTCACTTCCCGGAACAAACCCATCCATCTCTGAAGACCTTTCCATCTTTTTTGACACCACTTCGTCGAGGTAGTCTTCTGAAATCCAGGGAAAGTTCCCCTTAGAGGAAGGATTGTCATCATTGTTTGGTCCTTCACCAGGATATCCTTTGGTGCTGTCAAAGATCTTACCAGTAGTGCGGTCCTGCATAGAGAAATTCGAAGCCACGCGGGAGTACACTGACCACAAGAAAATCCTTGTGTCCGCCAGTCTGGATGACCCACTGGATTTCTCCTCTTCCGGAGAAACTTCTGGCGCTTTGCCCTTCCCTCCAGTGTCACCGCTTGTCTCACCTCCAGCATCTTCAATGGGAATAAGGGATTCATTGTTCCCTTGATCAAGCACCGCATCCTCTAGTCCAAGAACTTCCAGCATCGCTGTCGAAGGATCCACCTCCTCATCCGCATCGTCGTCCATCCTTCTCCAGAGAGCCTCCAATTGGTCCGCACAAGTCGCCGCTTGAAGAAACTCCATCAACCGAGCCCTCCCGCGCTGCCAGAGAAATTCTGAAACCATCACCGACCCTTGTGCTCCCAGATTCAGGAATGGGTGAACCATTTTGGCTACCCTCGCCATAAGTTCAATATGAACTTCCATGCCTGGACTGCGGCTCCAATCATAGGCAATTGCCTCCATAGCAGTACCAAACTTGTCCGTATTCTTGAATTCCCCTTCCAGACCAGGAGACAACAAGGCACCCATCACCGAAAGAGGGTAATTCCCCACCGCCGGCAAGCACGGGTTGTCACTTGAACCATTTCAGCACATATCCTCTGTGCCAGGTGCGCCATTGCTGGCCAGACGGTACGATCGGTCAGACCGCGACGCATAACCCAATCAGTTGTTGGCGACTGGATCAGCGTTCCTGGATCATACACCATAACCATTGCACCGTCTCCCATTGACTGATCAGCATCGTCCTCCAGTGCCAGGTTCTCATCCTGTTCGCTTGCACCCTCGGATGACATGCTAATAACCAAATTTCGATCCATCTTATTGGACCCTTTTTGGCAATCTCTTTGCCCCATTGGCAACTTGCCAACTGCAACCTTCCAATAAATTCGAGTCAGAAGGCCTTTCACCAGCAATTGCTGAAGGTCACTCCTCACCGGACCACCATCCAACATCTTCGCATCATTACCACGGAGATCATTGCTCCCGCCTTCTCCTTCTTTTTGGTCGGTCTCCTCGCCAGAAATCTGTACTGCTCCTTCCGGCGCCGTCTCCTGTCCAGCCACTTCATGCCCAGGAAGAACTTGAGCGCTTTCAGAGACATTCACCTGTCCAGCAGCACCTTGCCCAGGTAAAACCTCATCCGTGGAGCCCACCGCCAGCGAACCAACCATAACTGAACCATCCCTTGTTCTTTTTTGAGACCGTTCAGCTCGACGAGAAGGTTGTGGTAGCGAAAAAACTTGTGAAGTCACTTCTTGGCGGGTCTCCCCCCGCGACGCTTTGTCGCGCCCTTCGCCAAGGTGAACCGATTTTTTCGGCCCATCATTGGAGCCTGAAGAACCACTTTGTGGAACATTGCCACGACTCGCAGTTCTCCACGAATCCCTTTCTTGCAAAAAGAGTTCCTTCAGGCGTTGTACCGCATTGGTCTCCTCCTCGCTTGAATCGCTTGAGGAAGCGGCATACGAGACCAAAGCCTCCGCCTGGTCATCATCATCCACCACATCTGCCCACGCTCTGCTGAATGGATACGACAAACCACCACGAGGTTTCACCGGCTCCAGTGGCTTCGGTTTTTCCACCACTTCCGCCAGTTGCACTCGTCGTTGTGACCGAGATCGTGGCACCTGTCGCACCTGTTTTTTGTCCAGCAAGGGCCTTCCCCTTCTTACAGGGTTTGATCTTGACCGATACTTTTTCGTTGGTGGATTCACCGGCGGCATTCCAACTCCCACCAACCGCAGCTTCTGTACGCACAACGGAGACCTCTGCGCAAGCGTCCAACCATCACGGTACCTGACCTTATCAAAAAGCTCCCGATAGGAACCTCTCGGCATAGTTTTTGCACCGGAGTCTTCAGCTTCACGCACCTGAGTGAGGGTTCGCACCGCCGCTCTTCCAGTCCCTTTGTTCCCAGAAGATTGTTGTACCCGTACAGATGCATCAGAAGGAACTGCCTTTTCCGGTCCTCCCGGTCGATATCGGACCTCACCCACCAATTGCAGAATTTTGCATGCGGTCACTTTGTTGATCCCTTTGTCAACCAAATCTTCCACAAAGATGAACTCTTGCAAGTCCGACACATTGGTCACACCAAGCGTAATCATCACCTCACTTACATGAGGGGTATACACCCACAGGTGTGCGTTGCGAGCCATCCAATTTTCAATCGGCTCCTCCGGATTGTGAAGCTGAGTACTAGTGGATGCAGCCACCGAATTCTTTTGCTCATCAGCTTCTACTTCATCCAGAATACCTTTTTCACCATCTTTTTGTGACACATTGGTCATTTGCAGCGCTTTTGGTGCCGAGGATGAGGAAGATTCAGCTCCCCCACTCGCAGGTGGCTGAAAAGTGCTTCTATCCGTAAGCTCCCATCCTCTCTCTTTTTCAAACCGGACCTGATTGGCCACCTGTACCAAGTGTTTCAGGAGCGACAGCCGCTCCTCTGACATCTCGTCATGGGAGTACTTGCAGAAATTTAACCCTTTCCGGCAACGTCCTCTGAGGTAATAATCGAAACAGCAATGGTGGAACCCTGCGTCCCTTAGTGACTTCCTGGAAGCATTGTCCCAAGCTTTGCCGGGCTCCCAAGTCCCTTCCAATGCTATGTCATCGTTGTGAAGATACCTGCATGTAGTCCCATATTTACAACCACCTTGATTGTAATACAGACACAGACGACCTTTTGGCTCACCCGACGTAGGCTCACCCTTTGATGCACCTTTGCCAAAATTGTACTTGGCCCGGAAGGCTAAATCCTCCCGCTCCTGCTGTGCCTCATCCACTGTACCTTCCTCTGTGGGAGGGTCACCGATGTTCCCGTCCTCATCATCAGCTTCTTGGCTATTCTTTGGATCAGTTGACCCCCCTTCTGGCCAACCTTCACCGTACCGACGATGCTCATAGGGACACCCATCGCCATTGCGACACCTTCCCTTATTGAAGAACCTGCACAGCTTGCTGTAACCAGGTGACAACACCGTCTTTGGTGTCATGTAAGCCTTTTTGTACTGGTCAGGATCCATGTAGGCTTCCATTGGCTTGTTCTCCCTTTTGCTCATGGATTGCACTGCACCATCAAGCTCCTGCAAAAATAGCTTGGTGTCCAACCAAAGCGCGTTCCAAAACTCATCTTCCCCTTGATTCAGCACCGTTGCCACCGCTTCACCCACAACTGGTCGAGAAAATCTCCTTTTTCTGCATGCCAGTTCGAAAAGCGCGTTGTGGTACTGTTTTCGGGAAAAAGTGGTTAACTTCCCCAAGCCTGTGCTTTCTGTACCATCAGGCTTCCAACCATCATTTTGCAAGATGCCATACGCGCGCCGAGCTTCCGCATTGAGGAATGCCTGATCCGCAACACACTCCTGTAAATCTTCCATCGGCCGACCTAACAGCATCCCAGTAATTTTGCCAACATAGGCTTCCTCTTCATTTCCATTCTCCAGAAGAGCTTTGTAGATCTTTTCTCCATAAAGTTGCCTTTCTTTTCGTTCTTCAGAAGACAACTCCTGTACCACAAGCTCTTCATCGGATTGCTCTTCCTCCTGTTTCCAGTCCCATTGACCGTTGGAATCTTGGTACCATTGACCAGCATACCATGAATCCGTCCACCACGTACTCCAGCCGCTGGGTTTCCACTTCCGCAGCGTCGAAGAAGAGTCCTCCACGTCCTCTTCCAAAACCAGAAAGGTGTCCAAGATTATGGTACCATCATCTTCCACTCGTTTCACTGTTCCATTGACAGTATCACCAAACTTGAACTGATATGCATTGTTCCCTTCTGCAGGAATCAATACATTCATATCCCCATGGTCCAAAAAGGCTCCATACCCATTGATGCAGCGCACTAGACCCATGATCTCATCTCCCTCTTGATAGCAATGTGGCCCAGGTGACTCCAAGGCTCCCGCTCGGGGCACTTTCTTTACACGCTCTTCAGAAACCATCTCTGTATCATCGGCTCCTGGCGCATCCTTTGTCTTCACCTTTGGGTCACACTGCTCGTCCTGCTCCACGAGTCCCACAAGCTCATCTTTTTTGTGCTCCTGGATTTCAGGACCTCCCTTTTTCTCCGCCAACGGCTTTGCCTCATCTGCTGTAGTTCGCTCGGTGTCGACTTCCGGTGAACTTCCAGACGGCAACGCTTCTCCCTTCATGGGAGTGGACCCATCATTGGAGTCCTTTGTCTCACCTTCTGCAGCAGGCAAATCTTCTTCCACTGCAGGGCAATTGAGTCGATCATCCACGGCAGGCACGCTTTCTTCCACCGCAGGCTCCTTTGGTTCCATGGCCTCCAAAGGAGAATTTCCACCATCATTGACCACAGCTGCCTCATTGGCTCCGGTGTAGCCCTTGTCATTTCGTTCCTCGCTGCTAACTTCAGGTTGCACCAGTGCGTCCACCTGTGAACCTCCATCATCAGCTGCTGCGGAGACCTGCGCCCCATTGTTGCAGTCGCCCGTGGAACGTACCACCACATGCACCTCAACCCGTGCTTCCTTCGCACTCCAGGTAATATCTGGCGCATCAACCCGCGCATCATTGGCGCTCCAGGCCTCATTTTTCAGATCATCCGTGTCTCCAGCTATTCCAGAAGCTTCTTTTTCCCCTTGAATGGCAGAATTCTTGGCACCAAACGAAGAGACCTCCTCAGTCGTAACACACAACTTTTTCTCTCCATCCTCCGAATCTCCAGGACCACCTTCCTGAACAACAGGTACCACATCCACCACTCGCTCTTCTGCAGCCGACACAGTTCCGATCACCTCATTGGGCATTTTCTCTTCTGGATCCACCAATTCCATCGCTGCCCCACCCTCAGAAAGCGCTTCTGTTTCTTCCCGATCCAGGTGTTGAGCTCCAGCGATGTTGGCTTGGTTCCCAGGAATCCCTTCCTCATCAGGAGAACCCGAGGTCGGGGCGTCACCATCAGCCCTAGGACCGCTATCCCTGATAGTAGAGGAAAAATCTTTTTCACCTAAACTATTTACACTACCCTGGAATGCCCTCGTAGACTCAGTCTTCGGAGTAGAGGATGAAGAATCCAGTGCCGCCTCCATTTCCAGCTCATTGCCCAAAGGAGACCCAACCACCTCGTCACTCTTCACCTTTTCACCTACCACCGGCAATGTCCACTTGGTTTCGTGCGTATCCAGGCAGTAATAATATTGTCTCCCATCTTCATGGAGGTGCAATTCCCACATTGTGCCATCACACGCTTGGATCAGATGCTCGTCTTTCCGAAAACCGTCCCTTTCAGAAACCTGTCGCATCTCGTCCTCTTCTTCTGACAGCTGTCGCAACCGTTCAGCCTCCATCTGTAGGATCTCCTCCTCCCCCATGGCGTATTCAGCAGCAGGTGCAGCTTCAAAGCCGTCCGCACCCTTCTGTTTGTGACCGCTTCCACCACCTTGGGAACTCGAAGATGGACCCTTTTTGATCTTGTTCAACGGCCTCCTGGTCGCTTGTAGCACTTCTCCAATCAGATCGGTCTGAGACTCTTGGTCTACCATTCGACCCGAAGTCGAAGACGACGGCTGGTACCCGTGTTTGTGTAACACTCGTAAAACAGTCACCTCCATTTCACGATCTATGCCACCAGTCGCATCCCAGTTCCTTTTTTCACCAGGCTTTGGCGGTACAGAAACAGCACGTCCTTCAGCTTCAGCATTGCTAACCATATCCCTATTGGGATTCATACCCACATTGGGGCTTTCTGCAACCAAGGCCTCTTCCAGATGTTCTTCAGCGTCGGGAATCACCTCTTCCAACACCGCTCTTTCACCCAGAGACTCAGCTGCACCATTTCCAGCTCCACCATCTTGTCCACCATCCGAGGCAAGTTGGAGCCATCGCTTCGGAGAAGGCATTGCTTCTTGATCCCAAAACCTTGAAAGAACACTTAACCGCAGGGAACCTAATTTGGGCTCATAACCTACGGGGGGACAACCAAGGAAGGAAATCAACTCCCCTAATCGCCCTGAACCTATATTCCCCAGATCGAACCAAGAAACAAACGAGAACACGGATAAGAGCAACCCAGGGGGGAAGGAAAGGGGGAAGGAATCCACACCCTTACCAAACCCTAAGAACCCAGGCACTACTTTTTGAACTTGTGGCTTTCTGTTCAAGCCCATCTTGAGCCAAACATGTTTTCCGGGTTCATTAACCCTTCCAACTCTCAACACTAACTCTTTTCTACAATACCAGTTGCAGCTCCGCATAGGGTTTGGGGACCTTTCTGCTGGGTTTTTGTTAGACTTCCTTACATCGCCTACGAAATTGGCGACCCGACGCCAAACCCCATGAAAAGTTCGCCATCCAGAGCAGTGAGCCCTAAAACCCAAAGCCATGGGCCTTCACTGACCCCCTAAACCCTAAACCCTAAACCCTAAACCCTAAACCCTAAACCCTAAACCCTAAACCCTAAACCCTAAACCCTAAACCCTAAACCCTAAACCCTAAACCCTAAACCCTAAACCCTAAACCCTAAACCCTAAACCCTAAACCCTAAACCCTAAACCCTAAACCCTAAACCCTAAACCCTAAACCCTAAACCCTAAACCCTAAACCCTAAACCCTAAACTGCCGAGAGCGCCGTCATATGCAGCGCTCGAGGCTTCGACCGAGGTCCCCGACCGAGCGTCTCCACAGAACGGTGAGGGAGGGTAAAGCCTCCCGGTAGACGAGACGGCAGTGACTCGCTACGCCTCAGACCTAGGGCGTCAGCCCCAATAAAATGAGGACCCCAAACCGCACTGTTGGCGTCTTTGTTGTGGGTCTGGGGGTACCCCCCCCATGGGGGCCTGGGGTCCCAGGCTGGCAGATTCCAGGGACCCCCCTTCTGTGGCCTTTTTCTGCGGTAAGGGTTTGATTGGGGTTCTGGCAGGCGCTTGGGAGGCCCCTGCAGACCTCTGAGAGGGCTCTTGGAAGGCCTCAAAGATGGGATCCCCGCACAGACTTGCTGACCTTCTAGAATTCCTCCCTATCCTGGACAACACGCTGGACCCCGACCCACCGCAGCCTGGCATTGAGGATCTCTGCATCTTTTCGGCCGAGGCCCCTGCTTCCCCCTAGCGTTTTTGCTGGCCTGGGGAGCCAGACCTGAAGTTCTAGGATTGCAATCGATGGTTTTGGGCACCCCTCCATTTTACTCCGTGAAAGCTCCAAGAAGCCTACGAGCCACTGACAGGCTCCACAAAGCTCGGGAGGCCCCACCCTGCTCTTTCTTTGTAAAAAGCAAGA
>CAJNDS010002614.1:0-27500 GCA_905221605.1 Symbiodinium natans | reverse complement strand
CGCAGACACTCTACCAACATTGCAGACACTCTACCAACATTACCTACAAAGCTTGAAATTGACAACGCCCAGCGATGCTGTTATTGGGCATCTTTGCGAGCTAATCAACAGCCCAAAACGGCTGCATGCTACAGCATTCAGGAGCCTGTATCAAGCCGCCCGTACGTGTGCAGATGTATTGATTCAAAGCACCTCTTCAAGCCCTAGTTCGACCTGCTGTTACGGCATTCGGAGCTCGCCAACAGCCAAACACTTATTTGCAGCCTTCGAAGCCCAGGCCAGAAATGTGGTAGTTTACAGCATGCGGATCAACAGCCCAGAAGCGCTGTAATTTGCAGCACTCGGAGCCTGTCAGCAGCCAAAAACCATGAGTTTCCATATATCGCCCACAACGAGGCTCTTTCCTTTTCTTCCTCGCTGTCCTTTTGAGTGCATGGCGCTCTACTATAGACCTGTCAAAGAAAGTAAAGGCAGTTCGTTTTGTTTCTGAAGGCTAGTGAGGATTCTTTCGACGATGAAGAGCTTGTCATTCTTTCTTGGCTTTTGTGGAATTGTAAGCGCAATCCATTGGGACATCAGCGCATGTTTCATTTGTTATAGAGCGAGGTTGTTGTTGTGTCCCAATGTGTTGCTGTCAAAACGCCGAAACTTTGAGACAACGCAGCTCACGTAGCCAGAATTCAACAGACCTTATGACCACCCAAAATGGCTTTTGGTGAAGGGGTGTGGGCAATTTTTTAGCATGGCCGGATATGAGCAAAAAATGTGGCCAACTTTTTTGAGATGAGACCAGGACCAGCCATATTCCCAAAACCGTACTGTTTTGTTTTGTTGGCAAGGCTTTGGAACATGTTGGCCAAACCAACATTTTCTCAGATTGCGCTCAAGGCCCTGCCATGGTATCAACAAGGAGTTCTTTGATGGTTTTTGCTGGCCAGTACAGTATGCTCCGCATGTTCCTTAGAGAGCTTCACAGTGCAGGCGGAGGTGGCCGAGGCCGGCAAAGCTATGGTGGCGGAGGGCGCGGAGGAGGCGGAGGAGGCGGAGGCCTCGGGGCGAGAGTTTGAGAAGGTGAAAGCAGTGAAGACAATGGGGGTGGGAGTCAATGCTTTGTCTGCTTCCACCTGCTGGACCATGATTCGTGTCTTACTACTAAGCGGTCCTCAGCCCCATCTGTTGAGTCGTTGCAAGAGCCCGACAGCTTGACGTGTACCCAGAAAGTCCTTGCCCCTTCCCCCTTTGGCAGGCCGGGGACGAGGACGGCGACCCTGAGGCCCGGCGAAGTAGCAGAGTCTCCAGAGCTGACATCGGTCCAGAGATGTGAGCATCTACAGTCAAACTTAGTGTGTCCACAGTTGTCGCGATGGTTGTTTGTGGAGCTAGGATGTTTTGATGCATGTTGCAGCTTACTGAGTGTCTTGATAAGTTCTTGGACTTCGCAGCGCAGATGCTGGGCAAGAGTCTTGGTACTGGTGGCTTGATGCTTGAAGGCTTGGCTCCATCCCTGTGCGTCGAAGTCTGTCTCACATGGCGGGGAGCCTACGGGTGGGGAGGCCCCTGTGAAACCCCCCAAGGCCACAAGAAGGGTTTTCAGACGCCCACGATTGGGGCACCGCGAGCCTGTTCAGTTGCTTCAAGCCTCTTTTCTAGCTTCGATCCTCATGACAGCTCAATTGCACTTGAATTTGTTCCATCACATGTCGGGATCCGAGGTTGTAGGGTTTCAGCTTGGAGGTCAGGTGTCTTACCATAGCTCGCAGGTCTTCGTCTCGTGTATGTTAGAAAGATTGGGAAAGCTCTGAAGGTTCTCTGATGTCCTTGGTTTGCGTGGCCCAGATCCACCTCGGCGTTGCAGCAGAGCAGACGATGCAAAGCCCCCTGCATGACGCTTCGAAGCCGAGCGTTGAGATGGAAACCGATTCAACAAGAATACCAACAGCGCTGTCAGTCGTAGCCGTTTAGAGAGTGAGCCAGCGAGCTAGCGAAGCCTGCGGTTTCCCGTCGATGCTCGGCCGAACCTCTGCAAAGGCTTTGGCCACAGAGGTGATTATTGATCGAAGTGTGCGACAGTTGTCTTACAAAACCCTGCATTCCGAACCAGCACATCTGAAGACGACTGACGTGCAAGCAGGCGCGTGCATCATGTCCAATAGCATGGACGGCTGACACAGCCCACCGGCATTTGCCATGTCCAAACACGTGAGCGAGGTGCAGCCAAGTGTGACAACGACTGTCAGTGTATAGCTTAAGCACCCACCGACGTTGAGCCTGTCTTAGGCGGAAAGCCATTACTGGGCATCGGCTAGCTGGAGAATTTTTAGGGCGCTGTGAAGTTCATCCACTAAGACCTTGTCTGTCAAATGCCTGGATGTCATCATTCCTTTCCCGTCAGCCCTCGACCCATCTCAGCCACGCTGCCGCGACGGGCAGGATGCCGTGGTACGGTGGAGATTTGCGAGCATTTGTGAGCATTGAAGCATCCTGGGAGAGTATAGAGGCGAACCATAGATGAGAGTGGGCTGGAGGCTTTTGCACATTAGGCATGGTGAAACCTGGGCCCAGCTTTCTTCTTCGTGTTTGATCATGAGACAGATGCAAACTAGCAGCTAGCGAGGCCAGTAGGCAGGAATGGATGGCGGCTTTCACTCTGCCGCATCTTGCTACCAGTTCGGCCCGAAGGGCCGGGAGGAGTCAAACAGTTCATGAAAGTTCATGGACGGTCCAGGTATCATTGCTCAGCACCCAGACAGCCCACAGACACAGCCCACAGCCTACAGCTGACAGCCCACAGCCCCCAGCCCTCAGCAAGCTCAAGCATGTTTAGAGAAGACGCACTCTTCATCCAAAAGACTCTAGAAGCGGGGAGTTCCTGATTCCGGGAAGTGCCCGTGTTTTCATGGCCGGGATGGTCAGCTGAGGCTACGGTCTCCCTTTGTCTAAGCTCAGGGTGTGAACATGCGTGAATATGCACGAAAGGTATGTGAGTTCAGAGCTTCGCAGCGTTGCAGGTGGCGGGGCGGATATGGCACAGCCCGCGCTGCAGGCAGGAAGAGTGAACAAGTTCGGAAAGTTTCTTCAGGGGACTCCCCACCCCCCCACGGTGCCTGAGAAAGTCTTGGTCTCGGCCGCTGGGTATCGAAAGGTGTCGCAAAGGAATGCAATTCAGTCAGGGGGGCGCGCCATCCACCAAGGAAGGGAAACGTACGGCGGGGAGAAACAGCCTTGAATGCGGCCACTCAGCATGCAGAGCGGCAACATGTGTAGAATGAGATTGATCGAATGGGGTCGGCGGATAGTGGTTCCAGCTACAATGGGGCAATGCGTGAAGAGTGCAGACCAACAGGAGTCTTGTGAGCTTGCAATGGGTCCTCATGAGTTCACTGAAACTCCATTGTTACCCAATGCTTGCCAGCCGCATTCAAAACTCAGTTGACCCATCCTTCTTTGTCAGAGAATGTGAGCTCAGACGTGCTTAGACATGCTCAGACATGCTTGACCGAAGCAGGATGACCCGGTTGTAGATCTCAAAGAGCGGCAAATGTCCAGCACCGCCTCGGCCCCAGAGGGTCCCAAAAAGCCACAAACGAAAGGCTCACGGAAGATTCGAAAGTTACCTGAGGCAATCAGAGGCAAGATGCCAGTACACGTGGAGACTCAGGTCAATGCGCAGAAGAAGGTGGAAGACGAGGTGCCGAACCATGCACTGGTGCATGTCGGAATCTACTAAAAAATCGCTAGCTGCCAGACGCAGACCGCAATAGTTGTGCGCGGTCCAGGCCTTGACCCGCCAGCAAGTGCAGGCCTCAGGCAGCTCTAGTAGGCCGAACTCTTCAAACCTGATGGCTGTCCTGGATGACTTGATCCATCAAGCGAGAAGGGCTTGAGGCAGCCTGCATGAAAGGTTTGGTCTTGTCGGATGCGGACTACGTGTCTGTTGTCTCTGTCTCTGCCTGTACATTTTGCACCGTGATCTTCATCTCCCTCTCTCTCCCTCTCTCTCCCTCTCTCTCCCTCTCTCTCCCTCTCTCTCCCTCTCTCTCCCTCTCTCTCCCTCTCTCTCTCTCTCCTCCGAGGCTTTCCTTCCAGCATTGGTTGTTTCGGGAGCTAGGCTTGAGTTTAGTCTTGCTGTAGCAAGTAGGACCAGACAAGGTCCCGCAAGCTGCAAGCTGTTGATTCACAGGCTTGCTGGCTGTTTCCATTGGGTGGACCATGCCCGGGCAGACGTTTGTTAGGTGCTTCTGCCCTGCCGAGGTGCGCGACTTCCTGGCCTCGGAGCGGGCGTCGGCCTTGTGCAGAAGATGGGCTTCTGCTCACTTCCCGAAGCCCTGAACCTTCAGCGTTGTAGAGTCCATCAGTGCGGAAGAGGAGTTGGATGTGGCACAAGTAGCATCGCAGCGCTGATTGACAGAATCAGAACATTTGGCGTGCAAATCGAAGCGCCATTGCCGGTTGCGCCCATGCATTCCTGATCGTTCCTGACTCCTGAGAATTGTGCTGAGGACCGTGTCCGCTTCTGTGGCACGTTGCCTTTGACCGTCTGCGCTTGGCCCCCGAGAGTCGATTCGATGTTAACAAGGTGCAGTTTGTTGTGAAGACCTCTACGATATCAGATTGGGCATGCTGAGTGCCGACTCGGCATCGTGCTGTCTCTGCCAAGATATGGTTCGTGTTCACGGCCACCGCATGGCCTTCGGCTCAGTTTCAGCTCATGTGTTAAGATATACAATGCCAGAAAGCAGCGCATCAGGAGCTTCCTTGCGTCTTGAGTCTTGCGTGATTGGTTGGCCTCCGATATTCCTACCCATCTTTTTGCAGGTAGGTCCTCTTGGAAAGTCATGTGCCCTTTGGGCCTTGAGGGGAAGGGCAGATGCGTCACAGATGAACTGCTGTTATTCTACGGTAGTCGGTAGTCGCACACCAACAACATACAGTATCTACAGGTCTCATGGCAACGTGGAGCAGACGGCCCGAGCGCAGAGCATGATCCGCAACGCGATCGAAGGAATAGAGGTGCGGGGCTTTCGACATCTCGCATGCCTAAGGCCCGCCGATCTGCCACAGAATCAGAAGCGACTCTCCTTGGCCTGACAAAGGTGCAGCACCAGATCTCTTCACTGCAGGGAGAGCCAGTCGCCAAAAGGACCGGGAAAAACACACACAGAGACACAGAGACACAGAGACACAGAGACGCAGAGACACAGAGACACAGAGACACAGAGACACAGAGACACAGAGACACAGAGACCCAGAGACGCAGAGACACAGAGACACACAGACACACAGACACACAGCGACCGATCAGTGTGGTTGAATGCTGGACCGTTGGACCAAATGTTTGGCTTAGGATAAAGCGAGTCCTTAGATTCAGAACTGCCCGCATGCTTTCCTCGCCCGGAGATGTTGCAAGGTTCAGACGGTCCAGATCTGTTGAAGTGTATCTTGCAAGGATACGCCTTGCGAACATCAGTGTGGTGGAGGAGGCCTCCAGCTCGCGGACTTTGGATGCAGCCGAAGCTGCGTGCAAGTTCGCAATAATAGTCAGCGTCAATGTCAGTCCCTCCCGAATGCCAGGTGTGGACGTGGATGCTCGAGGGCTTCATCCCCCTCTTCGCAGGCAGCCTCGAGGAGCCAGGTGTGCTACGAAAGTTCAACCAGGCCAGGCCTCCAACGTCAACAGCAGCGCATTCAGTAGTTGAGGGAAACTCAAGACCCTTGCGGCACCATTGGCCAAGAACCGATCCGTGTATCTGTTCAGGTGATCCGTCCAGGAATCCAGCTTCGCCAGAGACGGGTAGCAGGCGCGGCGCTCAGACTCTCTTGAGCGATGCTTTTGCGAAGTTGATGCTTAGGTCTCTCATTCTGAAGGTTGCATGGCTCTGTGGGGATCTATCAAAGGGGGTCTGCAGATCTACATAAGACAGGTGTGTCGCCAGAGTCCACAATGACGTAGACTTAGATTTCCTGAAAGTGTTGCGCAACCTATGCTTCGTGCAGGCTTTTGTTGGCCAGTGTTGTTCTATGTTTTCATGCCTCCTCGCAACCGAGACGTTGACTGCCCCGTGGTGGAGGAGCTGCGCCAGTACTTCAGGCTCGTAATGACCTGGGAACATGCTCAGGGTGAAGTCGCCCTCGTTGTTTTTCTAGCAGATTTGGGGTCGATTGGTAGTTTGTGATTTTGCAATTTAAGCCACAGCACCACCGCATTCTCAAGGCAGTTTCAGCTCCGCGCTCAAGCTCTGAATCCGGTTGTGTAGGTGCTGGGCAGTGAGGATAAGCTGGGTTCCTGGGTTGAAGGAGGGTTGGGGGCTTTTTCTGGCTTCTTGTTTTATTTGGAGGTGGGGTGGGGGGAGGGGGGGTCGGAGTGTGGGGTTTCTGGAAAGCCACACGACGTCCCGAGTCCCCAAAGCCGTCCCAAGAAGGAAGAAAGTCAGAGCGAAAAGAAAGAGGAAGAAAATGAAGCAACTACATGAATTTACTTCGAACATCCCCACCTTGCAGGCAAGAAAGTTGCTCTGATTCTCTGTAGGATTGGGGGGCTCTCTTCCGGGGTCTGGGGACACGTTGGGGATTCTCTGGGTGTCGCTGCAGTGATTCTCTGGGGATACTCCGGGGTTGGATACTCTGGGGTTGGGACTCTTGGGACTCTATGAGGATCATCAGGAGTTGTGCACTCCGGGAAGATACTCTGGGTTGCGGCTGGGCGCTCCAGAAAATCTCTTGGAGTTGGGCACTGGTTGGGCAAGCCAGAGAAATTCCGAGAATACTGGGGTTGGGGGACTATCTTCCAGGACTCTCTGACTCCAGAGATTGGATACTGGGTTGGGCACTTCAGGGACTCTCTGGGGACATTCTGGGGTTCTGCTCTCGGGTTAGGCACTCCAGGGACTTTCTGGGGATCCTCTGGGGTGGGATACGGGTGATGGGCGAGGAGTAGACCGGGCGAGGAGAAGAGTTTGGTTTAAAGTTGAACAACCCACTCCGAGGGTGGTGAACAAAAAGGCATGAACGGCTGTATGGACGAGTGCACGGGCTGATGCAGGAATGCATGAGTGCTCTTGTTGCTGCTGCTGCTTTTGGTTGGTGATGGTGGCGTGTGTGGAGTCGGCGTCGGTGTTGGACGCGCTGAAATCCCCAAACCCCCCAAACTACACCCTAAACCCTAAACCCTAAACCCCAAAACCCTGGGTCCGCAGGGCGGACTGCCGGTCTGCCGGCTCGTTGGCGCTACGCTTCGGCCCGGAGGTTCGGCCTCAAGCTTTCGGGAAGCTGCATCTTTTAGGGCTGTTTAAGTCTAGTAAAAGGTTCAGGGGCTTAGGGAGAGGGGGACAATGGCAAGCCAACTCGGCACTGAGGTGAACAACACCGGCCCCGACCTCATCGACCGCTCCTTCGTTGCCGGAGGGGACATCCAGGCAGCAGAGTGGGGAAGAAATGGAATGTGTGTTCAGGCGGGTTCAGGTTGCTGTCATCCTAGTGATCCTAGCGCATGTCCCAGCTCGACAGCGAGTAGCCATGTTGATGCCACCCCCCAGAACCAACCAAGGAAGCCCACTCCTGCCCTTCGTCCGCAGGTGTCTGTGCCTACGTGGAAAGCTAATCCGGAGGAGCTTGTTGCAATACAAGTCCGCGCACACCGAAGTCGCAAGCATAGTGGCTGGAGCTCAGCGTGCACGCACAGCTTAGCGCAAGCCTGCCGCGACCCGCAAGCATTGCCAGTAGGCGCTACACGACGGCAAGACCTTACTGTCTTAGGGAATGAGCTGCGAAGCCCGAAGCCCCAAAGCCGCAGCCTAAAGAAACGCAGCCATCATGGAAGGAGCTGTTCTATGCCTTCCTTCGGGCGGCTGGCTCTGTGTGAGGGGTTTCAGCACCACTTCAGTTCCTCAGTGATGAGGGAGGAGGATTGAAATTTGAAAGAAGTTGAAGGAAGTTCTCCTCAGTGACGAGGAAGTTCTGAGGAAACGAGCAATGTGGCAGTGATCCTTGGCGCACCTGCAGTGGCCTCCGTGTCCCTCCCGCTGAGATCCACCGCGTGGAGTCCAACAACAGCATGATGGACATTCATGGCCGCAGACCCGGCCAGGGGTTAAAGTGCTCAAGTTAAACCAGTAAAGCTTCCAGGAGAGTCATGGTGGCCAAAGCTGACCCGCCAGTGCTTGTTTGTTTGTTTGTTGGTTGGTACAGAGTACAGTGCAACATGCTTCGTTAGCGACTCGTGAGCTGCGGCGGGCCTCATCATCCTTCATTTGACTGCGTAGTGCTGGTGTTGTCGGTGTTCGGGTTCTGTTCTACACGGAGCCAACAGTCATATCATATTCAAATGAAATGAAAGCTCTGCAAGCGCTGGCATCCCCATGGTGAGCTTTCGAAAAGGCAGGACAGCAAGTTCTATCCACAAGGGACACGAACCATTGCTTCAGTCGACACGCGAGTTTTGTTGTGAGGCACGTCATCATCACATGGTGGAAGCATAGCCTCGCCTGCACAGCATTCTCCCGCATCGGGCAAGCTTACTTCAGTACACCGTCAATGGGGCTTGTACATGAACATTTTGGCCAGTGTTATGAGTATTCAGTAGGATACTTGTACTCATATCGAAAATGAGGCGGCCCCCCCTCCCTCCCCCACAACGTGCCTTCTGCGACTCTGTTTTGAGAAGTGACCCATGCCTCCTGCTCAGGAATCCTCCGTGCACGAGAGCTCCAGTCACAAGGGTGGCTGGACGACGCCACGGACTACTTGCAGGTGAGGGTCGAGCCAGAGGGTTGTACTCGTGGGACCCTCTTGCAATAAGCGCTCCGAACAGCCTAACATCAAGTTGAAGTCCCCAACATATGCGCTTCACGGTTGAGTGGAATTGGCGCTCAGATTTCGCATTCACACAGCTTTCAGACTTACTCGACATTGATGGCTCCATGTTGCAAGGTGTCCGTGACGGTCCTCAACCCGGATATCAGAAGCTACATTCATGTGCAGGCACAAGTTACCAAGCCGAAAGCTGCCCCTAGTGCCGTGACATGAAGTTGCAGGACTGTACCCATCCCATGGCCCCCCCTCCATCCCATGGCCCCATCCGCAAGTAGTTGTACCCGAAAAACTCTGCAGCTGTTGCAAGTTCAGCCTTGCCTTGAAGCAACTTGTCACACTGCTGGAATACTTGCACAGTTGATGATCAACTTCGTTCGGGGTGGCTTGGTGCAGCCCGGCCCTCAAGAACGAGACGCGTGAGAACTGCCCGCATCATGTATGCATGCCTCGCAGACCTGAGAAGGGCCAGGATGTCTGGAGTCGTTTCTGAGAAGGCGATCACAATCACCACGAGTTGCCCTTTCGTTGCCTTGAGCCCTCGCCCTCTGAACACAGCATAGTTTCAGACTTTGTCGGCGATAAACCACTGGAAAAATATGCCACCTTCGAGGCCTTTGCTGGATGTCCGGTCCTTGCCGACGCAAGTCTGGATCTCCGCGTTGGAGGCGGGCGAGCTCGCAACGAATCATGAGCCACGGCTTCCAATGGGGCTGAGTGTAGAAGTCCAATGCGCGCATTCCGTCACAGATCGTCGTGGACATCATCTGGGCGCAGAGCTTGGGATGTCCAGCCGAGGGTTTCAGAAGGATGCACCCCTCCCCTGCAGTCTGCAATGGTGCATGAACCCGAAACAATACCTATTCTAAAGCTGACCCCTCACTACTGCCTGCTCAATTGTGAGCTCATGTGGTTGAATCCGTCCATGACCAATACGCATACATCAAATACAGCCACCCCCTCGTCTGTGCCTGTGCCTTTCAGGGCCTGCTCATCATCTTGCTCTTCATCTTGGCTTTCCAGGACATGGCTGAGGGCTCTGGCACGGAACCCGGTGCTGAGGGTGATGCTGATCATCGTCGTCGCTGTAGATGTGGAGAAAGTCGTCGTCAGCACCGGGTGGTTAGGGCTAAGGGTCGGGGACGCCGGGTATCATGTCGTAAGGCTCGTGCCTAAATGGATGTTCCAACGTTGCGCTGCGATGCGTTGTGGAGCACTGTGAAGTGGCTCGGGCGCGTCTTTGGTGTCGCCGTGTCGCAAAGCTTCGGCTTCAGACTGGGCGATGTGAAGGCCTTCCAAAATTTGGTAGGAAGATGCAGGGTAGTTGGTAGAGGGCAGCTGCCCCCACCTCCAGAATGCTTTGAGTTGATACAGCCGACGTCCGGTGAGGATGCAAATGGACGTAAACAACCAAATTACTTGAGCTGGTCAAAGTGTGCATGTATGCTCTTGATTCAGCCGCATATTCGTGACCACCGCAAGACCAAGGTAGCTGCTCGCACCGCTGCTGCCGTCTTCTCAGCTCTCGCACGCTGAGGTTTTCGTTTTGCGGCGCTACGGGTGATCCAACAATCTCAGCTCTACAAGCACCTGTTGGATTGGAAATTCTCGCCATCCCTGGCCTAAGAGATTGTGGCAGATTTCGGTTAGTTAGACTTCTTGTTGCGGAGCTGCAGCCGACTTTGAGTGCAACCCTCCGGCCCACTGGACATGAGTGTTTAGAATATGAAGAGTAACAATGCTAAAATAGTAATATTCATAATAATCATAATAAGAATAGTAACAACAACAATACTGATGATGATGCTCCTGAGGTGGCAGCTTCTGGCTCCTTGTGGACTGGGCCAGCATGCTTGCACCTGTCTCAAGGATTTGGGAGGCCTTCTGGTTCAGGCTGCCTAGGAACAGAGGTGTATAGAGGTGTCGGGATTGCTGATGATTGCTGATTGTTGGGCTGTGGAAGAGGAGAAGCGTTTCGCAATGGACTTGAACCGCGGTTGAGAATTTTCAACCGCCAGGCATGAGGTGTCGGCGTCCCAAGAAACTGCCAAGGTTGGAGCCACACTTCTCGGCTTCTTCTTTGCCGGGGCCCTAATCCCAAAAAACTCTCCCACAGGCCTTGGGGCCGAGAGCTCTAAGGCTTTGGCGACCAGGCCCCAACCCCAACAGCGACAGAGACAGACAAGCAGAGAGAGAAAGAGACAGAGACGGGGAGAGACAAACTCAAGAGGTCTACAACGCCGGCATGGATGGCTTGGACCAGCACATTGCCTGGGCCCTCGGCGCATGGCAGACCAACTCGAAGCCTCCAGGCACTTTTGCCAGAGAGCATACCGCAATGTAAACACCGTGCATTTCCCAGGCCAACTTGCCTGTGGCATTGTCCCAGGCAGGACGAACTGCGCTGAGTTTGGGCACACCCCCTCAACTTTTTACCACAAGCCCAAAGCCCTGACAAGCCTTGAGCTCCAGAATTCTTTGCTTCCTTGTCCTTCTTGTCCTGTTTTCCTACCGCTGGGGTGTGGCCGTGGTGAGCTTGATCCGCCTCAGGGCTTGAGTTACTTGAGTCTTCTAGGGGAACTCGGATGCACTTGCTGTACTCAGAAGGGTCTGGGAAGCTGAGCCCCTCTGACGCAGTATGTGCCGACGACCACGTTGATCCCGATCGACCCAGTCACCTTGGCCGCTTAGCTGCCCACCGTTTGTGACAGTTGTTTCTTGATGTTCATGGCACGCTGTGAGAGACGCTGAGCCCGCCCATGTCATTGCTACGTTTGCAACATGTCCACTAGAAACCTCTACTACTGTAGTACAAGCTTTCTGAAGCACTTCGCTGGGCCTGGCTGCATCAACTTCTGCTTTTGTCTGGTTCTTTCTGCTGCCTGGGGGCAACGTTTACGATACTACCAGTAGTATAGCGTCAGAGTGTTTACGAACATGTATGAAAGCAGCCCCAGATGCGGCGTGTGGACCCATTCAGGAATGTCTAGCCAAGAGTTTCTTTTATGTGGACGTTCGTCCAAGGCCGAGCGGAAATACGCCCAGGAGCGAAGCTCGCCCAGCGCCGATGTTACAGGGTTAGGGATGATTGGGGTCCCGGCACCGTACTGTACCTGGAGAACAAACGATGGCGAAGTTCAAGATGGAGGGCTTTTTGTCCTTGGGCATGGGGCTTTCGATCGATGAAGCCCTCAGCAGCCTCAGGAGGTGGTTGCATTTAGCCAGTCGCCTGCATTCCCCTGGCCAGCCGAAATTTTCCTCCGACCATCCTCAGACCCTGCCCGGTGTCCGAAAACCGCGTCTGTGGCGAATTGAGACCCTCAGCGGTTTTGGGATCTTGGTGGGCGCAGGAGCTGACAGAAGAGGGCTGGCAGGTGCGCGTGCGGTCCATGTTGGCAGCAGTTTCCTTTGCACCCGTCCGGCAACCCTAACCGTCCTACCCAACCCTACTCCTGGAATCTTAGAATCTTTGGAGGGTTGACAGTTGACACGACTGTTGGCACTCAGACGGTCGGCTCTCACCAAACGATGGCAGTAGACAGGCCCAGTTCCAGGAGGACCTGGACCTGATGATCTTCTTACGCGTGTACCACAGGCAGAGTAAGCTTGGACTGCGCTTTCTTGATAGCACTGACGGTGCTACGGGCCAGGGGCTGTTGGCAGGTGTCTTGATTGGTTTGTCGCAGTGTTCTCACAGTCATAGCTGTGGTGATGCACCAACGAGTGATGCGACGCATGCAAGGCATGGCCTTGCTCTCATCTCTCACGACATCCTAAACTGACGTAGGAACCGCTTGTTTAACCTGCGAGAGCAGATCGACGTGTTGTATATGCAGTACAAGAATGCTCGAATTGCGCCATGCGCTGTGAAGCTCGAAGATCACAGGCTTGGCATGTTTTGGTACGTGGCGTTCCGGCCTGAGAGCTGAAGGGACGGGTGGCTGCAGTGATTACAGGTCCTCAATTTTTCCATTCGGCATGGCAGTGAAATGTCTATTTCCCGTTCATCCTTATCTTCCTCCGGCCGCGCTTGGGGGGCAGATCAGAGATGTGACGCTTGATTGCCTAGGCTAATTCTGCTTCGCTTCTTCCGGGGCTTCGCCGGACAGCATGCGCCTTAGACAGAGGCGGCTTCTCAATTTCACTTTTGCTGACAGCACAGTGACTGCAATGTCGTGGCTCGCCTACGGAAGTTCTGGTCGGCGTTGAAATGAACAGGCTTTGACATTGAGGAGTCTGGACTTTGGATTGTCTTCAGGCTGACTCCCTGAAAAGATTCCTTCAAGAAGGCACACGATTAGTGTTCGCATCGCACGAAGATATGGATCTCATCCCAGCATGAAGCGACCAAACCGAGCCGAACCTACCGAGGCCGCGAATTGCCATGATCGGGAGAACCATTGGCCAAGCAGTCGGTGCCTTAGTTTCATCATAATCGTTGCGACATCTGCTACTGCTGCTTGTAGAATGCCAGCTGCCCCCTTGCATAAGTCCAACTGCTGCACCTAGGGCCCAGGCTGTTGTGAGGGTATGCTGCCCCGATGCTTCAGGCCTCGGATCTGGGACATCTCGCGATGATGGCATCTGGGACAGCGCTTTATCCGAGGAAGAGTCAGGCGTCAAACCGGAATGGAGGAAGTTTTGCTGAAACTCCGTTCTCCATTTGCCGAGCTGCGGCAGCCTCCCTTATTGGTTTTACAAGCCTCAGAACTGTGAGAGGTTTTGATTTAGGCGACCCGATAGCTTTCAGTGAAGTTGCCCAAGGTTGTCGTGGCTTTCTGCAACCTTGCCTTGGGAGGCGCATGGGTTCAGAGTTCTGCTTCATCTGGCAGCGTTTGAATGAAAACCCACAGCGCCAATATCTTTACAACTTAGCAAGCCCCTTCAAGTTTCTCGCAGCTCTCGCGCTTGACATGCTGATTCCAGAGGGCGGTGGGCACACTGGAGCTCAAAAGCCAAGAGCTCAGGCTACTTGGTGTTCGGCCCGGAGCTAGAAGAATGGCGGCGGCCTTATGCTCTGTGGGAAATCAGGCAGCTGCATTAAATGGCTCATGTGGCTCATTGGGCTTCTTTTCTGTATACCCCTCAGCGGCTGCAGAGCTATTGCTGGTGTACATCTGGTGCTGCTCATACCCAGAATCTCACCACCAGGCTTTACAGTTGTGCAGACCTCGTCTTCATGCCTCACAGCCACCCTGACCCTGACCTGCGGATGGGGCTGATTAGCAGGATAAGGCACAAAATCAAACAATATTCTGGTAATACAAAAACACTACCTACCACTATCCTTGCTGAACATGCGCAAGGAAGTACAAGGATATGCCGACTGCAGGTCCACAATTGAGACCGCGATCATGACCACGCCGGCACCTAAGCACTTAGTGCCTTTAGTTTTTCGTGTTCTGAAGACTTGCGAAAACAAGTTTGCCTGGTCATGTCTCATCCTATATGCAGAACGGTAGACTTAAAGTTATGCTGTCGCGTGTGATGTTTGCGACGGCAGCGCTTTGGCCTGGGAAGCCTGTGAGTCTATCTGAGCTGCAGCTGAGGATCTCGATCCTCTTTGGCCAGGGCGACCTGGGATCCATGTGCCCCAGTTTCGAGTTTTGAAAGTCTGAGGGTGGGGAAGGCCTCGCTGCATCCCGCATGCAACCGAGTCTCGAGTCGATTTTGCGTGTAGCTTGGATCTCGATTGATTTTGGGACCCTCGCATTCTTGGGCTAGGCTGGGGCAGAGTGTCGGGTTGGCGCATCACAGCTACTTCGCGCAGCCACAAACCACGTTGCTAAACGGGCGTCAACGCAGTATTTATGGGGTACAAGGTGCAACCCCTAGAAGAGACCCCCCGGTTGGGGGGTCACAGTAGCGTCGGTTCTTGTGCAAAAGGGTCATTTGAACCCTCAACACCATTCTGACTGCCCTGAGGACTTCTACGTAAAGCCGCCATCCCGGACGAAGAAAAGCAGAAATCCTCCACACAGACCCCTCAACCCTAAACCTCAAACCCGCAGACCCGTACAGATCCCTTAGCTCTTGACCACGTCCCTGAAGCCTGCAGCCCCCGAAACCTTCACATCTTTCAACTCACAAGCTCTTGGTGTCCGGGAATCGCAGGTACAAGATCGCGCCCATCTCGACTCTGGCAGCGCCCTCGGCAAACAAGGGCTTTGCGGAGTTCTAATTGGGGCTTGTGAGGTAAAGTAAGGGTTTCGGGACTTACAAAATGGCCGTGAGTTTGCCCATTTTGGCCCCCCGGGCCCCAGCATATCAAGGCCAACACGTCCCGAAGCCACATACCCCAAAAACTCCAAGCTCACTGCAATGCCCAATGTCCTCCTTGCCCTTTGCACCCTCGTCAGCTCTGGGGATCGGCCTACCTGATTTGCATCATCATCCTGATGATGAGCATGCCGGGACCTTACCACGTTACGTATGTTGGCCGTACATGGCCAGAGAGTAGATCTGGGCCCGTGCGTCACACATCCCCACGCACCTCGTTGGAAGCGTTCGCGGCGCACAGGATCTCGGCCATCTTGATCTCCCACCACCGAGAGGCCTGTCAGGGCTTTTGCTGGGTTTGCTGCCGCACTCTAGAGGTCTTGTCCACCTTGTTCATCAAAGCAGCACGCAGACCCGACTAACAAAGGCCTTGAGCGCTGCTCGCCCCGCCACTCGCCCACAGGGGACCCCTGTCGGAAAGTCAAAAGGATCTCAAGGAGGTCCCAGGAGATTGCATCAACACCTTGCATGGCAGGTGCGCAAGAAGCGTGGGCCGATAGCCCAGATAAACAGCTGAAGCAATTGCGATGTATCCTCAACGTTCCGACGCCCTCAGCCTCAGCCGCTTCAAGTTGCACAAAACACAGCAAAACGACAAGGAGTAGAAAAAACACAGCAGGTGTTTATGAGCCCTGAAGAGCCCAGGCGGGCGCAGCAGACACTTCCTCAGCAGTGTGTGGCCATGCTGGAGGACTTTGTGTGGAAGGTGCACCGGCCTGCAGGGATATGCCATCGAGACCATTACTTAGTGCGGCTGATGCGGTCAAAGCCAGGGGCCGGGCCCCCTGGGCTGCGAAGTGGTTTTTGGCTGTTGTTAGAGTATCCCTTGCCTCCTGGAGTATCGAGAAGCCTGTCATGCTTTGAGATCCGTGCGTCCCGACACTGACACTCCCCCCTCCATCTCCCCATCTGTCGCGCAGCGGAGCTACGACCTGCGCATGCTGCTCCGGTTCATGAAGTCCAGGTCGGGTTCCTCCGAAAGCCCAAATGACCAAAAGATGCCTCGATATGCCTTGGTGCACCGAGTTAATTCATCCAAGTGTTGAGTGTTGTCATTCCCCCTGTCCGGAGATTTCTGGAGGTACTGCTTCGTGGCTGCTCAGAGGGTGTAGGGTTCGAGTGTATGTTCATGTTTGGAAGAGCCTCCATAGTGAGCAGGTACCCAAAAGGACACACCCAGAGCCACGTTGTACTCCCTCATGTAAATGCCCATGACGTGCGTTCTGGTGTCGTCGCAAGCGTGCGCCGCTCCCCCGATGCTTCTTTAAGCGCCCTTATGTCGATATGATGCTTTGGGGCATAAACACCAACCTCAGGCAAAAACCGTAACAGTTTACCGTAAAGCCCCCAGACACAAAGAGCGAACGCAGACCGCGCCTCAAACTGTCCTGCAGATCCGGGCCCCGCAGCAAGCTCCTGCGCGTGCTGCCGAGCCTAAAGCCCTGCACTTACCGGTTTTGCGAGGTTACTCTCATTTGCCTCTGAGAGTCCCAAAGGTTTGGGCCCGGAATGCAGTCTGGGCGTGTCGGTTGGCTTCCCTTCAGAATGACTCTGCTTAGCTGGTCTTCTTGAAGCAGCTAGGCAAAGCTGCGACCTTCCTCGAACCCCAATGATGAAAAAAGTGCCATGGCAAGGCCAGAGACGAAGCGGATCGCGCGGATCCCCTATGTGGGGCCACCCGGAAGTTCGGAAGTTCGCTGTCTTCAGCGCTGTGTTTGATGCATGTGGTGCTGTTGCTTTCAGGACTTCAGTGTTCAGATTTTTAGCTGCGCAGGGGAGGTGATATATCTGCATCAGGTTGTGATTTTGAGGCTTCGGACATGATTTCTCTGTTTGTTGTGCGTGTCAGGATGATTTGATCGAGTTCTTCGAGTCTTCAGGCCACAGACTCTCTGGAGCGCACGGAATGCCTGACATTCTGCCATTCCCGTTAAGATTTGCCTGTATCATACTGTGTTCTGGGACATGTCGAAAGATGTCAAGAAGCTGCAGCTTCCGGGTCGGAGGATACACGGCCCGTTCACCAGCGCTTGCCGCCATGGCTCAGTAGGCAGACGGCTACCGAAGCATGGTGGGCAAGGCAAGGCCGATGACGACGAGGCTGCGGATGAAGATTGCACCCAGCTCCTCATCATGGGAAAGCTGTGTACGGCAGGTGGGCAAGTGCGCGAAAGACACGCAGATGAGCCCACGAAATCAGTTCGAGCTGAACACCACCTTAACTGCTCTCAGAGATGTTGGTGAGACGGATTCTGCCTTGGACTTGCTGCAGACATGCGGCAGCCAACGACTCTTCCCAGATCGCGTAAGCTACAATATCACGTTGAGTGCCCTTGAGCGCTCCTCACGCTGGAAGGAGGCGCTGAAAATTTTCGATCGTATGCTGCTGGAAGGAATATCTCCCAATGTCATTTCTTTCAATACCCTGTTGGGTTCCCTTGCTCGCGGCAAGAAATGGCAGGCGGTTCTTGGCCTCCTGAACTTCGAGAGGCTGCCCACGAGCCTTCGGAGAGTGCGGGTGGCTCCCGACCCTGTAAGCATAGGTACCGCCATCGCTGCATGCGCACGTGCTGTCCGCTGGTCCATAGCGTTGGCCTTGCTGGCTATGCCGGATCAGCTCGGCGGCGCGGGCCACGATGGCCACGCTGCCAGGCGAGCAGAAACTTCGGCCGCGCGCTGTATGGTGCGTGGTGCACACAGGATGGCACTGACGTCTGCGTTGTGGGCATGCGGACGCGCATCCAGGTGGCAGCAGGGCCTGCAATGCCTGGGTTTACCGGGCTTTGCCAGTTCGGGAGTGGAATCAGTCGATGTTGATGCGGCCATGATGGGCGCCGCCGTGAGCGCCTGTGCTTTTGGCCAGGCCTGGGAGCTGGCCATCGCTTTCTTGGATGTGGCCGAGCGCCGCAGCCTGAGCAATGCGGCCGTGCAACGATCTGCAATTGCTGCCTGCGAGCTTGAAAACTGGCCCGTTGCGATGCTGCTGCTCCGCTCGAGTGACGTGGGTGCCGCGGGCTTCAGCTCCGCCATCTCCTCCTTGGCAAAAGCCGCCGCGTGGGAACTGGCACTCTGCCTGCAAGAGGAAGTGCAGCTTCCGCCGGCGGGCCTGCACGCGGCAGTGGAGGCCATGGCACAGGCTGGCAAGTGGGTCAAGACCTTGGAGCTGCTGCGTCAGCTGCGTCACTCTCCCGGTGCCTCTGGCAGTGGCCTCGCTCTCGCTGCCCTGACGGTGGCCTCAGGGGCTCAGCTCCGCTCCCCCTTCTCCGTGATGAGTCTCTATGGCTCCGCGCTTCGGAACTGGCATGCGGCAAGAGGCACCCCTGCTCAGGATGGCCACTTGGGGAATCTCGCAGAAGCTATGGATGCAGCAAATGCAGCATCTTCTTCCTGGAGCTCCCAAACCCTCTCCACCCTTGTAATGTACAGCTGCCTCTCAGAGTTGCGGAGAGCCGAACCGCTGGAGGCCAGCGAGCTCCGGAGCTTGGGTCCCTGCTTGGTTCGGTCTGCTCTCGACTTGTCCCTGGACCTGGAGCCAACCGAGCGCTTCGAACACTTTGCTTGCTTTGCTCCCGAAGCCCGACGAGAGGTCTTGAAGGGCTTTGTGGACAACAACGACTTCACGGCCAGCAGTGCATCAGCCAGCTCGCTACTCATTTGGCTGGAGTTTGAAGTCAAACTTCGACAGAATCTCGTAGATCTGCCAGCCGTGAGTTCAAAAGCCATGTTCGACGTATCTCCGCACTCTCCGGACGCAGCATTCAATCCCAAAGGCCTCAATGTGAGAGCTTTTTTTGTGGAAACCACTGGGTGCGTGTACTTCCTTCTGCTGGCCTTTGCATATGCTTGCGGCCCCTCACGAGCCGCAAAGCTTGGATATGCTTGAATAAATTTGAACATGTCCAAAACCATGCCCATTCCCAAAACCATACCTTCTCTCTCTCAGGCCCGGAGTGAAACCAAGCACCCTTGTACTACAGGGCTGCTATTGAAACCGCATGAGCTTCGAGCTTCCAACACCGCAAGCTTTCTGCCAGATGAATCACAGTCAGCGATTCCTAGCTGGGCTCCCGTGAAGAAGGCGGGCTTGCAGGTTTGGTTGCTTTCGGAAAAGCTACAGGGAGCTCTGGACAGTTGAAGCGCACGGAGCATGTGGTAGAATGTCTAGAAGGGCTGAGTACTGTATAGGTAGCCGGGCTTGATTCCGGCGGAAGATTTCCTGAGGGCAATCAGAGTCTGGGAGCAAATCAATGCCCGAGGAAGACTTCTACCGCTTCGGAGTGGACTCTGCCACCACGGCGCGAATCATCAAGAAATGTCGTGCCGGCACCTGAGATGCAAGTCGAATGTGTCATCGCCCTGCGACACCAGAAGTCGTGACGTTCACGCTTCTTCTCATGCAAGCTCTGGAAGCCCTGCAAATTTGCACTGTCCCGAAATCATTAGAAGTCACAACACAAAAGCCTGGCATCCTGCTGGCCTCACATGCACTGTGAGAGGTTGCCACTTCGGCCAACCCAGACCAGGACCTCGGATACCCAGATTTTGGAATGTTATGGGATTTTTCGTTTGAAATTCGGCTGGGCTGATTGGACGTGGCCAACGCTTTGATGATGTTGGCCTGTGACCTGTGATGCGTGGGTTTCGGTGGTTTCGATTGAACTTTCTTGATAGTCTTGGGATCGGCATGGGGGATGAATGTCTTTCGCACTGGCGAAGAGGAAAATGGCAGGCTTCTGTGTCTGCAGGGGCCCTTCAAATTTTTGTCGGAACTTGCACGTCTCCCGCTTGACACGGCGCTGCAGGTTGGATACAGACTCCGCGCATCGGGCACATCGGGCCCAATCCCTGTGATGCACTGCGCCAGGAGATGCCTGTGATGCGCTTGTTCGAGGCGGATGCGGCTTCCAGGGCTTTGCAGGGCTTTGGGCATTGGGGTTTGGGACGATAGGAGGTCTGACTTCGACGAAGGAGCGACCACCCTGAAGCCCAAGACCCTTAGGCTGCAAGTCCCACATCCTAAGCTGCCCTTCGACACCAAGATCAGACCGAGAGCCGACGGGCCCTAAAAAGCCTAGAGCCAGTCCAAAGACCAACAAAGCAAGACGAAAAAAACAAAGATGCCAGGAGTTCCAAACCTCGATCCAAGACACCTGCGCGGTGCTGGACTTTGCGGGGGCTCCCAGCATCTTCACGGGCTTGTGAAGAACATTTCAGGATCTCGAGAGGGCGGCTTGAAGCCACAACCAGCCCTGCAAGCATCGGCACGCCATTGACACCTTCCATGAAGAATCCGAGAGAAACGGTGGTAGATTCTCTTGCTATCAAGCCATATGCTGTCTTCAAGCAAATCAGGAAAACATGCCCAAAGAACACCCTGAACTCCAGGCACCATGCAGTGTGGGCCTTGTCACCCAGCAATTTCTCCCCCTCTCTCCTTAGACGGGCGAAGAGCTGAAGAGCTGGGTGGCCGAGCGGCGCGTGGACATGGCCAACGTGGAGCTGGGAGCCGAGAGAGCAACCAAAATGACTGGGGGGAAAATTCCTCCTGCTCCTCCTCCTCCTCCTCCTTCTCTGTTGTTTTTTTTTCCATAGGGGCTGTTAGATTTTAAACTCACTACCTGTGGAAATCCCAGTAGTGGAAATCCCACTACCCACAAGTGCCCGGAAGCTCCCTCGCCTGCAGCTCTTCTCCTCGCCCGGTCTACTCCTAGAGACGCGCTGGAGTGCCCAACCACTTCCTGACACCTGAAGTGCCCAACCCCAGAGGCCCAAATTCAGAATCTCCCTGCAGCGCCGCAGGGTCTCCCTGCAGTGCCCAACCCCAGAGTCTCCCCTGGAGTGCCCAACCCCAGAGACGCCCTGGAGTGCGCATTTCAGAGTTTCCCTAAAGTGCCCAACCGCAGGATCTCCCTGCAGTGCCCAACGCCAACCCCCAAAGACGCCCTACACTCCACAATTTCGCTGGAGTGCCCAATCCCAGATTCTACCTGAAGTGCCCAACCCGACACGCCCCAGTCTGCCTGGAGTGCCCAGCCCCAGAGTCTGCTAACGTGCCGAACCCCACATTCCCAACCGCACAGTTTTCCTGGACTCCCCAACCCCACAGTCTGCCTGGAGTGCCCAGGCATACTAGTAGTATTTTTCCGACTCTGCATTTGGGCACTCCAGGCACCCTGTGGCACTTCAGGAAGACTCTGGGGGTGGCAAAGCAGGGAGACGCTGAAATTGCGCACTTTAGGGACTCTGGGTTGGGCACTCCAGTTGGGCTGGGCACTCCAGGGAGACTCTGGTTGGGCACTCGAGGAGTACGGCGTGTCTCTGGGGTTGGGCACTCCAGGCAGACTGTGGGGTTGGGGAGTCCAGGGAGACTCTGGTTGGGCACTCGAGGAGTACGGCGTGTGTCTGGGGTTGCTCCCTACGTCCCTACATAAGTATACTGTAATGACCCCCAAAACCCTATTGTATTTGGTAAGGCCCCTACATTAGGTAGTGGGTCCCAAGATGAGGGGGGGCTGCAATAAAATTCGAGCCACTCGTGCATATTGGAGCTTCTCATGCATGCCCCTAAATGGGAGTGTCGCAAGATCAGGGTTCTTCTTCAGGTTCCCATACTGAGGATTGGTATTTTGGTGTGGGGAACTGCCTGAAATGCCCAACCTCAGACAGAGTCTCCCTGGAGTGCCCAACCCCAGAGTTTTCCTGGAGCGCCCAACCAGTGCCCAACTCAGACTCTCTCGTGCCCAACCCCAGAGTCGCAGTGCCCAACCCTTGAGTGCCCAACCCTTCCTTGAGTGCCCAACCGCTCCAAGAGTGCCCAACCCGGGAGTGCCCAACCCGACTCTCCCTGGACTGCCCAATGCCCAACCCCCCAACGATTTCTGGAGTGCACTTCTGGAGTGCCCAACCCCAACAACTCCTAGTGCCCAACCCCAGAAACTGCCTGGCGTGCCCAACTCTAGAGACTCCCTTGAGTGCCCAACCCCAGAGATTCCTGGAGTGCCCAAATCCAAATCCCTAAGGTGGGGATGTTCGAAGTAAAATAATTGTTAGTTGCTTTTGTTCAGTCGCAGGCTCCGCATGCGCAAGACCCCCACAAGACCGCGCCAGTGGTATCCATGCCATGCGTCGATGTCTGAAGACACCAACGATGTCTGAGGCCACGCCAGAGAAAGCTGGAAGGGCTATCACGCCCAAGACTCAGAGAAAGCGTGCCGTCCAGTAGCCTAGTTCATCAGCATGTCTCGGCAGAGTCAGCATCTTGGGCATATGATCTGGAGGGCTAAGGCTCACGGCTACCTGGATCGGCTCAAAGCAAAGCAGCGCGGAGCTAAGTCCAAGTGGCTCAGGTGCCCTCGAGCCCGCCGAACCGGTCTTTGCCTTGGAAACGTGCCGCCCTGAGACGCGCTCTCTTTGGCACTGGTGGCGTTGCGGTCACACAGTCTCAGAGTTTGGGCATGCTTGGGCCACCTATACCTACTCTCTCGTCCTTTCCGAAAGCCGAAAACAGGGCAGGGCACAGTTGGCTCCCAATGCGGAGGCATTACGAGGAGGACGAGACCCCTGCATTGGAAGAGGCAGCTGGATGTCATGGGCCGTGTGCTTGTGCTGAAAGCAGCAAAGCAGCTCTGACTTCACAGGGACAGTGTTGCCGTACTGAAGGTGTGCAGGTGTGCGCAGGGTCCAAGGTCTGGCTCTGGAACCCTGGAATCCTTGGAATAATCTGGCATACAGGAGGGCGCTATGCCTATCTCTGCCTTAAGAACTTGGGTTTTGCCGCACCCTTGACCTTGAACTTTTGAGCCCAAGGCCGCCCCGAGGCCCCCCCCCCCCCCCCCGAAGCACTCCCCTGGCATCCGAATGCAAAAACGCTGCAGGGCCCCGGGAATGGCCAAGCCATCGCCGACGCCCGGGCCCAGAAAAGGGCTGAGGATGATTGAAGACGTGCTTCGATTAGCCTTTAAAAGCCGAAACATTCCGCTGCGCTGTGCTACGCTTCGCTCATGGACTGGCAGCTTCACGGAGTGCGTTTAGGTCCTCGTTGGGTCTCTAAGGTCAGTCCCAGGCAAAGTCTGAAGTCTCCCCGCAAGCACTAGCAGTAGCACCATAATCACAGTTGCTTTTTCAGCCTCAAGACAGCAACTAGGCAAAACCGCGTACTGTGTCTGGGAAGATACTAGACGATGTGAGAGAGCGTGTGAGCGTATCTTCGGGTTTTTATGGCCGTGCATGACGTCCGGCCTTTTAGCACTAGCCGGAAATGCAAGTACTCTTCACCGTCTCTACTTTAGAATGCGTTCGAGTTCGAGAGAACGAGTGCTTGAATTTTGTGAATTTCAGTACGAAGTGTGAATGATGAACGAAGTGCATACCACGAGCTCACATACTCGTTGCTCGCGTAAAAAGAAGACAATCTGATATTTAGTAGTGTGAACGCCGTGAGCAAGGGGAAAGCAACATAGAACGTAGTGCGTTTGTGAGTCCACGTACGAAATTCAACTTGTTTTCTGGGCGTTTCTACAAGAGGCTCAAAAAAGGCCAGGATCTCCAGGCTTGAGCCGGTTCTGGCTCGACCCTTGTAGAAATAAATGCATAAGCTGGACTCCTATCTTCCGGTGGCAAACCCTGAGCAGCGCTTCCAAGGTGAGCCCGCATGCAGCGCTTGAGAATGGCTCTCAGGCGAATTAACACAGAACCTGTTCTAATGCACATTCGGTGCGGTTGCCGAGTTGACTTTGCACATCTGGTTGAAGTACACATAGAATTGAGGAATAGTGATGGTAATGAGGGATAATGATAGTGACTATGGCATTTGCTCCCGTAGCTAGCGCATGCCTCTTGTTTCACTGAATCAGGGATCGAGTGGGAGAAATTCGCTCGGATGACAAATGTGCTGCGTCCTGCACCGGAGCTTGGGGATTTCCTGACGTGGAGAGGGGGGGGGTTATTTCATGACAAACTCAGCCAGAAGCCTGAATGCAGAAGTGGCCTCTAGAAGGGGGTGCGGTAACATGCCACCCGGACGCTCTAAACCCTAAACCCTGAACATCTTTGTCAACCGTGCGGTGTTGAAAGAAGACGAGCGCCAAGCCGCCGGTGAGGGTAGCGACACAACTCTAGCCTGATACTGTGCTTCACGGTTCTGCTGTCAAAGTTATCAGAAGTCATGCAAAACCATTGGGCGTTGGCCCGGCGTTGGCTGGTCTTTTGCAGTGGAACAAACAGGTGTCTGCGTTGCAGAGTCTCCTCATAGTCCGGCCATCAGAGTATTCGCATGTCCGAAACAAACCTCTTGATTCATGGAACCCCCCAGGCGCGACCAGTTTCCCTAACTAATCTCGCACAGCTGCCCTGTCCTGAGTATCCGATCACCGCATGCCCTCCTTTACGGCGCATTTATGCCCTGAGCTGTCGTCCCCCCCCCCTCTGTGGGCGCAAGTAATACTCAAAAATGTGAACTACTCTTTCCTAGAACTGTATATAGCCGAGGTTGCAATGCACCTTCAGTGGCTGTGGCTTACAGGGCCCTTGAACATTGTTCAGCTGTGGGTTTTTTCACCTTAAGTACGTGAGAGCTTAAAGATTCTGCAATGGTCTTGCAAGGGTTTCTAGGTAAAGATCCTAAGGACCCCCTTGACTGGCCATTCAGGTCAAGCTTGTTGGACACCCCGCCCTCCCCCCGCCCCCCCTTGCACGTTATAAGTGCCATCCCCTCGTAATGGTACTGGGGGGGGGGGGGGGGGGCTACTCTGAGTGCCACCTATTTCCGGGACCCATTTTGTCAGAGTGGGGTGGCAAGAAATAGGTACCGGGAGTCGGTTGGGCAGTCAGATTCTCAGATGCGCACTCTCAAGGCCAAACTGCATATAATGCATTTGCAAGATGCCTACAGTACAGGCCCAGTACGGGCCCTGTGCGAACTTAAAATAGGTATTGCAAGGCAGGGGTTCGGGCGGCTCTTACTAGGTTTCATAAGAAGAGTGAAGGGTCAGGTCAGGTTGCGGAAAGACCAAAAAATAGGTACTGGAGGGGGGTTTGAGGGCGGTTTTCATTAGGTTTCATAAGCAGAAGAGTGGAGTCCCCCCCCCTCCCCCAGCAGGTACCAATTTCAGATGCTTCGCTTTGCTGGGAAACCCACAGTCCCGCCTGAGTGAGGGGTCAGGTCAGGTTGCGGAAAGACCGAAAAATAGGTATTGGAGGGGGGGGGGTCAGGGCGGTTTTCATTGGGTTTCATAAGCAGAAGAGTGGACCCCCCCCCCTTCCCCAGCAGGTACCTAATTTCAGCTGCCTTGCTTTGCTAGGAAACCCACAGTCCCGCCTGAGTGAGGGGTCAGGTCAGGTTGCGGAAAGACAGAAAAATAGGTATTGGAGGGGGGGGGGGGTCAGGGCGGTTTTCATTGGGTTTCATAAGCAGAAGAGTGGACCCCCCGCCACTCCCCCAGCAGGTACCTAATTTCAGCTGCCTTGCTTTGCTAGGAAACCCACAGTCCCGCCTGAGTGAGGGGGAAAAATAGGTACTGGAGGGAGGGCTTTCGGGCGGTTTTCATTAGGTTTCATAAGCAGAAGAGTGGAGTCCCCCCCCCCCCCGCCCAGCAAGTACCTATTTTTTGCTTAACTGGGGAAACCCATCCAGCCCCGCCATTACGAAGGGTCAGGTTGCGGAGAGACCCCGGACGCTGTGAGAGCATCCTCCCAAGATCGTTTTGTAGTGCATGCATCTTCAGGACATGTGCTCATGTCAGAGTGGTCCCCCCCCCTCCAACGTCAAAAAAAACGGAAAAGGTACGGGTACCTATTTTTTTGGGGGGGGAGGGGGGGGGGACTCCCCCCCCTCGAGGGGGTGGTCGTACGTTACACCAGGAAGTCGCGTCGCAGCTGATCGATCTGCTTACCAGCCGAAACTGGAAATGAGCAAGCTTGCCAGAAGAAACACGTGGTCGTGTAGCATTAGAGACAGCCTCTGTTGCGTCGAACACTACATCAGCTCCGCGCATGCAGCATTTTGCCACCTCAGCAAGCTGGTACCGGCTGCTGTTCCATCCCGTCCCAATGCTTCGGACGGCGCTGCGTTCGACTGGAAAGCGTTGGATGACGCCGAGGAACTGCAATGAGCTTCCTTTGCGTGCCCGACCCAAAAGCATCATGCTGCTGTTCGGTTCTGGGTTTGGGTGTTTAATCCTTGGTGGCGGTATTTGGCTGAGTTACTTGTGTGTGCCTGGCCCTTCTATCGGAGCTCCGTACAGGAGAGGCTGCATGTGCTGGCTGTTGAAGAAGCTCAACGACGAAAGGCACAGTGCAAAGTTTGTTTAGCAGTTGCACAAGTTTGTTTAGCAGTTGCACAAGTGGCAGAGGCATTTGCCACGCTCTTAAGGCCCTGGACCTGTTGACTGCAAGTAACAAGCGTCAGGTGTACAACAACACTCTCCTCACCGACCTCATCCGGCATGTCGATCACCAGAACGAACAGGTCCATTGGTGGCTCCCAATGAGTCGAGGTGTCATAGGCCGGGTGCTGTTTTAAATTAGAAAACGTCAGCTTTTGTTCATGAAACAATGAACAGGAACTTTTTCCCGAGTGCGCGATTTCAAGACAAAGCGCTTCATGCTGTATAGTCCATGCCTAAGACATGTCATGTGCCTCCTTCATAATCATTCTTCAAAGCATGCTTACGACTAAGGATTCGAGCCAATCGTGGATTTACGCTGAGCTGCTGCAGGTGTTGCGCGGCGAGGCAAAAAAATGCCGAGCGAGTTGCATGCGCCTTCACGCAAGCTGTAGCCAGGACCCCTAAATTTACACATCCTTCTAAGAACCCCCCTTCACTCGTACCAACTTCATAAGCTCCAAACCCTTAGGGGGTGCCCCCATGCGTTCACAAGCATCATCTATTCTTTGTCATGCGTGCTACTGTGCTGTTCCCACATGGTCGTGCTCATCTTTCAAGTGGCCCGTTATGTGTGCTACTGTGCTGTTCCCACATGGTCGTGCTCATCTTTCAAACAGCCCTCATTCCCCAACAAGACGTAAACTAAAGAAATAGTTTGCTGAAAGCTTCATCCTAAACCCTTCAACTTCAGAAACCCAAACCTCGAATGAAAAAATATTTGCCAGCCAGGGCCTCACAATCATGCGCTTAGGAGACAGAGGCCCACGGGATACGAGGCTGGGGTGCCATCTGCGCCTCACAGCTGAAATTCTCCCGAAAGGGATGTCAGGTTTAGGGTCCGGAGCGACCCTGATTTCAGCATTGAGTCACGCTTAACGTGAGAGGGTTTGTTTTTCTCGCTTAAAGTTGTTTGAAACGAGCAAAGGGCAGCATGAGCGGTCCACCCGCGGCAATCGTGCCTGATGATGAGGAGGCAGAACGCAGACGCGACATCCGCGGACATGACTCGCGTGTCAAACGCGAGCCCTTGCG
>CAJNDS010002613.1:215000-341872 GCA_905221605.1 Symbiodinium natans | reverse complement strand
AACGTGGCCTTGCCTGGCAGCTTGCTGTCCTTGGACTTCGGACACGATTTCAATCAGAGCTTGGAGCATGTTGCCTTGCCTGGCAGCTTGCAGTCCTTGAGCTTCGGAGCTTTGTTCAACCACAGCTTGGCGAATGTGGCCTTGCCCGGCAGCTTGCAGTCCCTGAGCTTCGGAGAGTCTTTCAATCAGAGCTTGCAGAATGTGGCCTTGCCCGGCAGCTTGCAGTCCTTGAGCTTCGGAGGAGAGTTCAACCAGAGCTTGGAGCATGTGGCCTTGCCTGGCAGCTTGCAGTCCTTGAACTTCGGAATGTTGTTCAACCAGAGCTTGGAGAATGTGGCCTTGCCTGGCAGCTTGGAGTCCTTGATCATCCGAGGCGATTTCGATCAGATCTTGGCGAATGTGGCCTTGCCAGGCAGCTTGCAGTCCTTGAGTTTCGAAGGCGGCTTCAACCAAAACTTGGACAACGTGGCCTTGCCTGGCAGCTTGCAGTCCTTGAGCTTCGGAGATTCTTTTAACCAAAGCTTGGAGAATCTGGCCTTGCCTGGCAGCTTGCAGTCCTTGTGCTTCGGACACGATTTCAATCAGAGCTTGGAGAATGTGGCCCTGCCCGGCCGCTTGCAGTCCTTAAGCTTCGGAGACTCTTTCAACCAAAGCTTGGAAAACGTGGCCTTGCCTTGCAGCTTGCAGTCTTTGAGCTTCGGAGGCGACTTCAATCAAAGCTTGGCGAATGTGGCCTTGCCTGGCAGCTTGCAGTCCTTGAGCTTCGGGGCTTCTTTCAACCAGAGCTTGGCGAATGTGGCCTTGCCTGCCAGCTTGCAGTCCTTGAACTTCGCGCCCGCTGCTTCTTTCAACCAGAGCTTGTCGAATGTGGCCTTGCCTGCCGGCTTGCAATCCTTGAACTTCGCGCCCGCTTCTTCTTTCAACCAGGGCTTGGAGAATGTGGAGTTGCCTGGCAGCTTGCAGTCTTTGAGGTTCCTAGGCGAGTTCAACCAGAGCTTGGAGAACGTGGCTTTGCCTGGCAGCTTGCTGTCCTTGGACTTCGGGGCTTCTTTCAACCAGAGCTTGGCGAATGTGGATTTGCCAAGTGGACTTGTGTGCTTTGATGGATTGGGTTTATCTGTTGTTGTGCACGCGTCTGGTCAGAAGAAGGGCAGTGAAATCTGAAGTCGAAATGCTTCATTTTAAGTGGGCTTCTAGACCCCACACCATACACCTTAAATCGTCAACCCTACAATCTCCCCTACCCTACACCCTAAACCCTAAACCCTAAACCCTAGACCCTAGACCCTAAACCCTAAACCCTAAACCCGAAACCCTAAACCCTAAACCTTAAACCCTAAACCCTAAACCCTAAACCCTAAACCCTAAACCCCTAAACCCCTAAACCCCTAAACCCCTAAACCCCCAAACCCCCAAACCCCTAAACCCCTAAACCCCTAAACTCCTAAACCCCTAAACCCCTAAACCCCTAAACCCCTAAACCCCTAAACCCCTAAACCCCTAAACACCTAAACCCCTAAACCCCTAAACCCCTAAACCCCTAAACCCCTAAACCCCTAAACCCCTAAACCCCTAAACCCCTAAACCCCTAAACCCCTAAACCCTAGACCCTAAACCCTAAACCCCTCTCCTCCAATGCCCCCCCTCCCCCTCCGAATTTTGGGGTTTAGGGCTAGGGGGCTTCTCCTTGCCTTTCACTCGAGAAACCCTCAGCCGCGTTAGGACCAAAAAGCATTCCTAGGATACTCTTCTTGAGTCTAGCCCCAAACCACATTTTTGATAGCTGTTTTTTTTTTTTTTGGTGGGGGGTGGAGTGGCGGCGGGGGGTGGGTTGGGGGGGGGGTGGGAGGGGACTGGGAGGGAGGGCGTCAAGAAGTAGACGCGAGCGAGACGTGTAAGGGGGGGGGGGGGGGGATATAATTATATGAGGTTATTTTTATTATCTATTGTAAAAGAATCTTATTCAATTAGATGTGATTGGATTCTTCTTTTTAATATAATCGAGAGATTATTGGGGGGAAGTTTGGTGGTGAGGGAAAAATTATACTCTTTTATTCCAATCTCACACCATCGTATTATTCAAGAGAAATGACGAAACTAAAGAATTACTTCTTAATCATACGATTTATAGATCATTGTAATCTAGAAATGAATCTATATGATATAGAATATTTATATTTATATTCTCTTTCATCATTCCAAAGAAATTTCTTCCAAGAATGAGGAAGAATATCTTCCAATCGTAAAGCGAATTTCTGAGATCTTGAATTCTAGGATAAAGAAAATATAAAAGAAAAAATATAATGATTTTGATCCCCAGTTCACATCTGATAAGATATGGTACGTATCCATAAATCTATTCCAAATATTGATGATAATAAATACGGTATCAGTGCCCCAACAAAAAGAATTCCCAATCGTAATCTGACAATCTCTTTCAGCAACAACCGACAAGACCTGCGTCAGCAGGACGCCAAGAGGAATTTTGGCACCGAATGCATTCGTGGCAGTTGCAAGGGTGCTTGGTTCAAGAAAGCGTGTATTGCACTGCAGAGTTGCGCAGAGGGGACAATGAGCTTCCAGGTGTGGGGACGTGGCCATGCATTTCAAGAGGAAGGGTTTGCTGCTACGACCGCGAGGATAACGCGCACCACCCTAAACCCTAACCCTAAACCCTAAACCCTCAACCCTAAGTCCAACTTTCTTCGTCTCGGCGCAGCGGAGAGGTTGGTCCCATGGCAAAAGCTTTCGTTTGAAACGCTTAGGCTTAAAACTGAAATTTTGTGCCCTTTCGCGGTGTCAAATGATGGCGCTTCCTGCAGAATGCATTGCTTGCACTGCTTGCAGACTTGTGTTGCCGATTCCGTCTGTGCATTGTGCACAGAATACCAAAACTCTCAAACAAGACTGTACAGTAAGGAATGTTGCCTGCTCTCTGCTGCTGTGAGCGGCATGCTATGAGCTCTGCATAGCAGCGCCACTACACATCAAAGAACACAGGAATGTGTGCTGGTCCAGCACGACGAGAATAAAATGCTAGCATCTGCTGCAGAACCAGGGCCTGCACCGGTGCTTCATCCTTCAGGACACGAGCTTGTGCAGGGCCGGTTCCTCGCTAAATCGGCTCAAGCCACCTGGCGGCATGTACTGTAAGAATGCTTCTGGCCACCCTTATGTTGCCGCTCTGCTCTCTGAACCCACCCCGCACCTTAAGTAGGCAGCTTTGTCATCAGTTCATCTGCCGATTTTTGGATGCTCTCCTCAGTCCAAGGTCCACAGCTGATGGCAGCACTTTTTTGGGAGTGCCTGCGTGCGCATGTTTTTCTTCACTTCACGTGGCGTAGCAGTTGCGCCATACTCTGGCAAAGCCTCCTTCCACGGACGGTGTGCAGACGAGCGGCCAACTGAACAGCAAACATCCTTGGAAGTGAGACGTTCTTGACAGACTCAACTTGGTTCCTTGACTACACTAGACTGCCGGTACATGTTCAGGACTCAGTCTCTAAGTTAGGGTTTAGGGTTTAGGGCTTCGGGCTTAGGGCTTAGGGTGTAGGGTTTCTACCCAGGGCTTCGTAAGGTCGCAGCGACAAGCTCTCGCTTGAGGAGCCACAGCTCGTGGAGCAGCTGGCCTCGATCTGCTACAGTATACAAAAATGCACTACTTGGAGGTTCATGGTGCTTATTAACCAATTTCTCACCGTGCTTATAACCCACTTCTAACCCCTTAAGTCCCCTAATATGGTTATAAGTGCAGGTATAAGTACAGCTAGAATTGGTTCATCAGTACCATGAACCTCCAAGTAAACATTATATGATACATGCATATGCCACATTCAATGCTATATATGTATATATATATATATATACACACTGTATACTGTCTCATTCTCTATGGCATATGATTTACATATATAGTGCTTGTTGTATAATATCTTGTGTACAATATACCATATTATCTGCATACATATTGCAGATGATGTATAATACATTATATGGCCTGATTGGATACTGTGTTTTTATATGTCGTCGATTAAATACACTTCTCTGCATATTCAAGATCATGTATTTTAACATCTATAACATATTTTCGATGATCAGCTATATGTGCATATTATATACTATATAGAACATGCTTCATGCCGCATGTTTTATATGTTGCATTGTATCTTGTACGTCTCCCTTTCACTCTGCCGTTGCATCCGGAGGGTCAATAGCGCCAGGCAACGCATGAGGCTTAGCCGCTCTTAGGCCCCTCAACATGTATTATACAGTGTATATTCTCATGCTTGTTACATACTGTATATAAAAATCTGACTGCTAGATGCGCTATGGTATTTCTGACGTATATATATATATACATATATGTAGACATAGTAGGCATTTATATAAAACTTACTAAGTATTTCTAGGTGCAACCCGAGGTCAACGAGGCAAGATCCAGGTTTGCGGAGCTCTCCGAAGCAGGCGCATGAACATGCGCTCATGCGGACCGGGATCGGCGACAGCGATCTGTAACTCAAGATCCCTGCGTAATCCTGGGCCCTCGAAAATCCATTTGCGGCGTAATTTTGCGGCCGTAACCCTCAAGTCTACCCAAAGGTCGTGTTGAACCATTCAATACTGAACTTCTCCCCGTAAATTTTAAATAATAGTGACACCCCCCCCCTCTCTTCCTCGAAATTACCAACACAAGACAACTCTGAGGGGATTGGTCGAGAAGCCTGTTCAGGCAGAGGTAAACACACTCTAGCTATGCTAGCTGTCGTGATTCCATGTACATTCTGATGTCTTCTCGAAAATACACTCTGCTAAGTATATACGTCTATACTAGAGTAAGCATTATATATCGCGCCGGCAGCTTCCAGCTCCAACACGATGGCAGTTGGCATACGAAGAACCATCTTCACAACCCTATACCCTAAACCCTAAACCCTCAAGCCTAAACCCTAAACCCTGAACCCTAAACCCTAAACCCTAAACATGCGGATCTAAGGATGCCTTTGGCACGCAGCAATTGAGCTCGAGGCTGAGCAATCCTTCAGGTCATCCAGCCTTCGGACCGGTTTGAGAAGCAAAGCGGGGTCTGGGGTTTAGGGTTTAGGGTTTAGGGTTTAATCGCTCACACTCGGACGAGGCACACACTGAGGGTTTCATGGCATTTCATGGCAAGCGAATGTCCCCGCATCTCTCGTGTGGCCCAAGCTCGGGAAGGGAGCTGTGCTTCCTCCTCGTCGTAAAGATTGCGTACATTTTCTGGGGTCCTGAAACTATGCACTACAGAGACATGGGTAACGAGTCACCTGTAGCAAATGCCAAAGCCGAACATTACAGCACTTCGTGAATCCAGCCCTGTTGATGCAGTCAAGCTGTGCGTCAGGCTTCTCTTGCAAGGCAGCCATGTACTCCGTCGAGCGCCTTGGCACAGCTCTCAATGCCATCTCCCTTCGAAACAGCGTCTGGTGCAGTTCTCAACGTTGCTCTCGACCAGGTGATGTTCTGAAACTTGGATACTCGTGCATGCAACACCACCATCGCCGCAAAGCGGCTCGACTGCATGCACCCTCTGCTTGAAGCGATCACGCGCCTCTCAGACAGGTGCCCACAAAACAAGGCAAACAAAACCCACCGCATGAAGCCATGGTGCTTCAACCCCTGCCTCTGCTAAAGTAATAAAGCTCCGCTTTCCAGGCCTTGGGCCTGCAGCGAGTTTGTTTTCACTGAGAAGTGGAGCTTTACATACGTCCGCTGGGTGGATGCTCTAGACGCTGGCTCAGAGTAACATATGCTGCGTGTAGTCATAGTTGTCTGTGCCCACACAGGCAACCCGAGCCGAGTGATGGCTGTGACCAAAGTGGGGGGGGCGCCAACAGTGTGCCCAACAGTTCTAGTCTCCCAAATTTCCGAGGCCGCATCCGCGGGGAGCATAAAAATCCTCTTCCTTCTCCTTGGGTAGACCAACAAGGCAGAGGTTCAGCAGCATGAACGCAAAAAGGGCCATCTGAGCTGGATGCTGGAGCGCGGCCTGCCAGTGTCTTCTAGGGGTAGCTGGCACCAAGAACTGCTCAGAGTGACTGCATCGGCTCCGTGGACTCCCATGATGCCGGAGATGCTGGTGAACCCCAAACCTCGAGCAGCAGCCACGTACGCAGCAGCAAGGTCCTGACTTCTTGTGTCATTCCCCGAACTGCCCGGCCCTCTTCCCGACTTCTCTGCGACTCTGCTCCTCCGACCGCCGGCGTGGCTGGCCGAGGATCCCTGGCCGTGGTCTCGCCTGGCAGCACTTGAGGCTCCAATCTAAGTCTGGTCACAAGAAGCTTTTCTTAAGTGCTTGACTAACCCAGCATCTTGAAGCGTTATGCAACACACAAGAGGGACCCAATGCGTGCACCCTGCAAGGTCCAGAGTTCTCGCCTCGCTCAACATAGCATCATCCTGTGCTCGCAAGCGATGGAGCATGCTCACCTGACAAGCAGCCACTTGCAACACCAGTCTTAGCATATTCATTTCGATCCGCGCCCCCCCGCCCCCGCCCCCAACCTGGCCTGGCCCCCCCTCCCCTGCCCTGGGCTTGACCGAGGCAGGGCTGTTTTGACTTTGCAGCCATGGACCTCTGTAAACAGTGCATACCTTAAAGGACAGACCTAAAACCCTACACCCTAAACCCTTGAAGCCTCCGCACCGGGCCGACGCCGGGCCAAGCCAAGCCAGGGCGACGCGCTATGTTAAAACATGTGGGATAAATCATGAGACAAAAGAAGCTACAGCTAGCGCTCCATCCGTACATGGCCTACACGAGCAGAACCCTGAATTGCTAAGTGGCCAGCAGCATCAGCACATCTCCTCTGCAAGGCTCCGCCAACTGGCCTTCACACGGCATGTACAAAAGGGCCAAGACAACTGTGCGAGCCATCCGCTCTGTCTCTTCACGGCTGACAACTCTAGCCTTTTGTATCAGAACGCAGACTGCTGCAGCGTATCAGTGAAGAATGCGCCCTCGCTTTAGCTGTGACGTGCACACTGATCAGTCTGCTGAACTGAGTGGCTGGCAGGGCTGGGCTGGTAGATACCTGGAACAACGTGGAGCTTCGTGTTCATCCGTAACTACTGTCCGCACTTATTGACCTTGAGTTCTTGCACTTAAAGCCGAATCTTGGATGTTCCTCCGGTGCGAACTCTGTGCTCGGGTAGAATCAGGTAGAGGGTCGGACTGGCTTCAGACCATGGTCTTCGAACACACCTGCTCTGAGTACCTACAATATTTAGGGTTTAGGGTTCTTTTCCCACCCGTTTAGGGTTCAAATCTGTTCACCGCACCTTTGGGCTTGGGATCCTCGTGGGCAGTGGCCAGCGAGGCGAGATCGGCGGCCTTGCAAGCTGCAAAGTTGCCTAAACTCAAGTCTCCCTGAATTGGGGGTTCACGAATTTAGGGGTACCTTATTGGGTCCTTATTAGAAGGGATCCTGCTATTTGGGGGTCTATATTAGGGGTCCCTTATTTTCGTGAAAACCCAATTTCTCCCGACTGAGCTCTTGCTGTGTTTTGCACTCGCCTTTTCGCCTCTCCACGGCAAGTCTTCGCCCCAGCAGGGCCTGGGTCACACAGGGATGCCTGATTCCAAGCAACCAGAAGCGCTGCAACAGATTGTTCTCAGCAAAGCAAGAAGCACTTTAAGAGGCGTGAGCACAAAATGCAGCCTCAAGCAGGTTGCTTCCGGCTTCAGTCAAGTGCACATACTTGCATGACGCGGGAGCCATGCAGCTGCACCCAAGGCTCCTGGCAACCTTGAAGAACCCCTCTTAATTGAATTGAACTCAGGAATTTCAATACATTATTAATAGCAGGGCCACACAGGTGAGTAAGTTTTTTGGGTGCGTCTCTGTCTCAGAAGAGTAGTTTCCTGTCCAGTCTGCTGTGTCGAGTGCCCGATCCAGTTCCGATGCCCAACTCCACATGCTGTACTTATACCTTTTTCTGTGGGAGCACTCGTTCTACAACTTTTTCCCCTAAACCCTAAACCCAAAACCCTAAACCCAAAACCCAAACCCCAAAACCCTAAACCCTAGAGACCTTCCTTCCAACTGAGGCAGCAGCTACGGTCCGATGGTCTTCGAGATGTTCGGGGTGCCTCAGCGCATCATCGACGCATCGACCTCTCTGTAGGAGTATGCCAACTTGTTTTGTCAATGTCAAATGTTCGTATGAATTCTTATCATTGCGACAAACTTTATTGCTTCGATGACTTTTGATTGCTACCAGGTCCTATGGTGAGCACTGTGGATCCAAATCTCCGACAGCGGTTTTTGCTCGGCCGATGGACACTGTAGAGGTCAAGGCTCTGCATCTATCTAGCTGGTTCCCCCTTGCACCAGTCTGAACCATAAGCCAAACACACAACACTATACAACACTCATGCAGCGGAACGCGCTGGAACGCCGCCTGGCAGATCGAAGCGATTAAGGTAAGTGAATATCATACTGAACGGGGCATCGGTGCTAAGACGGCGAATTATAAGAATCATTGGCTGAGGGCTCAAGCACCCGCGGCTTGTCGGATTCTCAACATCAGGCTCCAGCATTTCCAGATTGTTGAACTTTCAACATGCCTCCGACAAGCCTGCAATGCAACTGAAAAGGACCGTCAGCAGACCGTCAGCTGTCAGAGTCGCCGGCCTGTCAAGTCAAGTGACACGATGGTTGTCAGAAGGCTCGTGGCCTGAATGCTCTCAGTGTACTTCTGTACACGCTCGTGCAGTCGAGACCACGGCCGCATCAGTGTCATGCACGACCAACACACACACACACACACCCATTGATGCCAGGGATGTGCTTAGGACATGTCACACCTTATACGCCTTGCAGGCTTCGACTCTCACACACACAGGCAGGCCAGGCACACCGTCTCTGTCAAAAAACTACTCACAAACTCCGACCAGAAATCTCACCAAACAGACACGACCAAACTAGTAAGCCAGGGCATGCTTGCTGCACCTTCAGGAAACTGGAAATCTTCCAACCAGTTTCTGCTGTCACGGCTTCCTGCGGACAATCAACAACTGTCAGTAGTACCCAGCCAGACTGCAACTCTACAATGGCTACACAATGACCAAGTTGAGGAAGTGACCTTCCCAGCAATCAGATGTCTCAATGGCTTGAAGCCGGCTGCCAGCACTACGTGAGCGTGCGATTTCCGGATGAGCCGCTTCAGTCCTTCTTCTTCTTGGACGACAGCTTGCCTTTTGCTTTGGGTTCGCTGCTACCGCTGCTGCTGCTGCTACTGCTGCTGCTTTTCTTCTTGTCCTTTTTCTTCTTCTTGGCCTTCTTCTTGTCTTTTTTCTTGTCCTTCTTATCGTCCTTCTTCTTATCTTTCTTCTTGTCCTTCTTTATCTTCTTCGGCCTCGTCGGATCAGCTGGGCTGAACGCACATTCCACACATTCTGGCATGCAACTACTCTTACGAACTACAGACCCTCCTACCCGATATCGGCCAAGATGCGCTATGGGTCCAGCCGCTGAACTGAGCTCACTGGGCGTTTTGATGGCACCAGACGGATTGTCGGGATTGCCGTACTCCTCTGAAGAATAGGATGGGGCATTTGCTTGTGCGTGCGGCATCTTCAGGGGCTCCGGTTGTTTTGGGTCTTGAATTCATGCGGCCATGTTTGTGTTGTTTCGGTCATCTTGGTTATTCTGTGTAGGCGGGCTCCAAGCGAGCACCACATGCAAACTGCAGAAGACTTGTCTAGCTCCTTACTTAGCGCAAGAACTGTCGCTCCCTTGGTTTGGGATTACCCACAAGCGTTGCTTTGGGACACTGGTGTGGTGCATGCCAGTGACGTTTCCGTGTTGTGCAAAAACGTACTGAACTTGCCCATGGAGTCGAGCAGGAGTGAGGGCAGGACGTCGAACACTGATTTTGGCTGTTGAAAAGAAAAGGCTTTGGGACCGTCCTTCTCAAACTCTGCAAGCTTTGTGCTTCCTTTCTTCTTGAGCCGCTCAGCCTCGCAAAAGGCTGTGCGGTGTTTGGGCCATGGATGGAAGACCTCGCAGCAGAGCAAGCGAAGCGAAGCTTTCCGCCTCCTCCTGCTCCTTCATCTCTGCTACATACTCCGAGGCAGTCTGCACACGGCACAACAGGGTTTAGGGTTAGGGCTTAAGCTGAGGCTTCCTGGAGCACTGGCAACTGCCTACTGCGCGAGTGTGGATTGCAATGCTTTGACATGGATCTTTTCTGCTACCGCATTTCCGCTTTTGGGGTGGGGGGGGGGGGGGTATACGATGCTAGGGGTACCTTCTTGGGGTCCTTATTTTCAGGTGATCCTAGTATTGGGGGGTGTATTTTAAGGGTCCCCGATTTTCGCAAGCTGCCCATGTGCAAGGATGCCATGAGGAGCCTTATCCATCCTCGGTTTGGGTGGGGTTGCGGCGGGAGGGCGCCATCGCTTCGGCATGGCCTTCTTCCGTCTTCTGCTTGCTCTAAGATTCAAGGGACCAAAGGAGGGACCCTCAGAAGGGACCATAGGGGTTATTTGGGGGTTACTCGAGGGCTCTCTTAGTCTTGGGTCCGCGACACAAGGGTGAAGGCTGGCTCTGATGGACATGGGGGGAGGAAATGTCTGCGGGTGCTTATGGTGAACACCTGAGGCGTATCGCGCTAGCCGTGCTAGCTTCTCCGTCTGAAAGAGCAACCGACCATTCAGAGTCGTCCCGAATCGTTGAGTCGTATGGCTGCTTGGCTAGGGGAAACGCATCGCATGATGCATGAAAGGTATGTCAACATGAAGGCTGAACAAGGCTGCTGCAATGCTGTGAGGTCTAACGGGATTCTGCCCTGGTCCTCGTCCTGCGCTCGCGCTAAAACTCTCAAGAAAGTGAGGCCAGGGCCGCCACAACCTCACCTCAGATCTGTCCCCTCTCACTGGGCATCTTGCAGATTGCAGGACTCATGAACTGCATCGAAGTACATTGAGGGCGCGCTCCGTGCTGCCTACACCTCCGGAGGTTCAAACTGGCTGGTTCTCAGTAGGGAATGAGGGAATCAGGGCTCTACAGAATCCCCTTTTTTTGTATCACATAATACATATAATTATAGAGAGCCCTCATGGCACAAACTACTGGTAGAGCGTGCCCGAATCGCGGCCAAAGAGCCTGTCAGGGGCGCCGCGGACCGAGGCCTCACAGGCCGCCGCGCCTCGAAAAGTCAGAGCTCTCCCTGAGGGGTTAGGGGTTAGGGTTTAGGGTTTGGGTTTTGGGGTTTGGGGTTTAGGGATTAGGGTTTAGGCTTTAGGGTTTAGGGTTTAGGGAAGTTCGGAGCTTGGGTCGGGGACTTTCTCGGGCTGCGGGTCCGTCTGAGGATTGGGACCAGGGTTTGGGTTTGTTGAGGCGGCCTAGGCTTAGGGCTAAGGGTTTAGGATGTTTAGGGCTCAATTAGGCTCTTTCAGATTCTGATCTTGTTAAGGTTTCGATCGGTCCACAGGTTTAGGCTTCTAGGGCTTATAGAGTTTGCGTGTAGGCTTATAGGATTTTAGGGCTTAGAGTGGCTCCCCACCCCGACTAGAGCCTGCAATGGGGATGGGGCTGGAGACGTCAGACGACCATGATGCCACTGCATGTTATGTGTGTGGACGTTGGCTCTACCTCTCCCTTCCTCCCTCCACCCTCTTTGCCGGAGCTGGACCTGCCCAAGCATGAAATTCCGACGGAGTCAAGCCGCGCCTTCTGGCGCTCCATTGGCCCACCAGAAAAAAAAACGACTGAAAAGTTTGGTGCAGAAACAACAAGTCCGAGACATATTGCAGGACTGGCAATCTAAGCTCCTGTCTGCAGTGGACTGAATGGCCATGCCGCGTGGAAATCGGTCAATCTCCAGCACGGCCTGCAAAGCAGGCAACATGGGAGCTTTTGGGGGGACCCTTTAAGGGGATTCTCTTCCATTCGGGATATACAAGGGGTACCCCTATCTTGGGAACTACCCGAATTTGCCTCTCCAAATGAGCTGCAAGCTCCTCGTCTGCATCAGTGTGTCGTTAGCCCCCCCAATCCAAAGCACGCGTGGTGCCTGCGCGTTCAAGTCTCAGCCGCAGGGCACCAGAAACTAAATATGGGCACTGCCGAGCAGAACGGCCGAAGATCCTCTTTAAAAGAGAAGCCAACATCAGCAACATGACCAAAACACGCCTGGAAAGGAAGAACCTGTCGACAAGTTGGAGCTGAAGCTGCTTGTGAAGGTAATGGGGGATTCGGGATGCCTTCTGAAGTTCTCATGCATCTCTCTCTAGCCCTCCAGTCGAGCAGAAGTGCAACTTCCTCCTTTATAAAGGAACCTTTCAGATTCCAAACCAACTTCCCGATGGATATGGAGTGCCCCACCTTGCCTCGAGCACACCCGCAGGTACCAATCATGACCGCACCAGGTTCCACATCTTTTGCTTTTGCGTCTACCAAGCAGAATGCACAAGTCGGTGAAACAGTGCCAGAGCTGACTTTCTCGGATGCAACGCTTTGCTACAAAGCAGTTTCCGTGTAGGTGGGCTTTTGGATACTTCTAGGCTTGTGGATATCTGACGCCCCCCTTTCTACAGATCCTGCCTGTAGTTGTTGGCAATCCACGAAGGCACCCTCGCACCAGCCCCCTCACATTTCTTAGCCTCATGCCAACGTCCTCTTCATTAAGTGCTTCTGTTGAGTTTACAAGAAGCTGTGAGGCACAGCTGCGAGGTGCAAAAAGAAGACCTAAACCGCAGCAATTTTACGCAGCGGCGAAAGCGCTTGAAGTTCTTAGATGCCACCCGGCAGCACCCAACCCAGCCTGAAGGCTGACCACAAAGGCAGCACATGCTCTGGATGCTACAATTTCATCCCTGTTTTAATGTCTCTTCTTTCACCATTGCGAAGCAAGCGAAGCAGCAGGTATCTTTTCCGTGATGCAGGATCGGATCGGCAGAACCGAGGGCAGCACAAGTCATTCGACGAGCCTCAGGACGCGAACCTTCCGCATCATGCATCTTGCATTGACCGTGGCACCAGCACCGCCCATGAAACTTGCAAACGCGAAGGCAAACACAAGCGCAACAGAATCGTTGTTTTTTTTCTGCCAGGCCCTAACTGGTCTACACAGGCAGCCGTATGTCCCAGATCCAACATGCAAGCCTCTTGGATCTTCTTAGCCCTCAGAAATTATGTTTACACATACATATGTATCTGTACGAATCTTGAGCATAAGATGTCATAAAGGGGGGTAGTGGCGGCGAGTCACGGAACGTCGGAACTTCGTTGGATCCGGGGCCGTCGTCCCAAGCAGCGAAAGCACATGCCAGACCAAAGTCATGGCATGCGTTCTTACACGCTGCTAACTGTTAACTGTTAACTGCGATGAGCCCATTTACTTCCCGAGTGATGTGTTCGTGACAGGCACAGCACGCAGGAAAAGCACCGTCCTCTGACACTGTTCAGAGGAATAAGTCAGGGCAATGGCTTGGCCATCTCGCTGCCAACATACAGCATAGAACAGGAACCCCGCCATGTCTGGATTTAAGCAGTTTTACAGCTACCGGTGCCAAGTACTGGCACTAGGTTAACAAAGGCATTCCAGGGGTCCTTGAACGCCATGTGGCGAAGCAACCCGTTTCCATGCAACGTTAACGCTGAAATGCTGGGATGTGCACAAGCAGTGAGCGCACTGCCACGTCTCGTCAGTAATGCCACTGGCATGAATTCGGAGGGACTTCCGCATGGACATGTCGAGCAAACTAGTATGAAAGATTAGATGATGCGCGCAAACCCTCCCGTCTCTGGTCTCTGAGCAGAAACACCGCAAAACTGAACAAGCCGGCTCAGCCGGCCAGTTCATTGCCTAAGGCCATCCTGTGGCTTCCTACTCCTTACTCCTTGGCGGTGTTGGTCAGCGGCTGGCCCTCAACCGTCACGCCCGTATATGGGGTCCCAGCGTTGTCCTGCTTGTTCAGCTCCTTGGTAGAGCATGGCAAGACAGAAGGCGCCACTACTTTGAACATGACGCTTCACTTGGATACAACGCGGAGCACTCCCATTTGTTCCCAAGCTGTGCGTCATATGTGTCGAGCGCGAAGCGCCAAATCAAATACCTTGGAGTAGCACAAACGATGAGCTTCAGCCTATCAAAACACAATTCGGCTGCAGCATCTGCCTGCCAAGGTGCTGTAGGATGACCAGAAGCAGTGTAAGCACAGCACATGCGACGTACGAGGCAGCGATGGCAGAGAAGCCGAACACTCCGCGGAAGCACATCCCATCAACAAAGGTGAAGAAGGATGAGCCCATGAAGCCGCAAGTAACACCGTCGGCGATCCAGACGATTTTGTCGATCACGTTTGTTTCGACTAAGTCCCGCATCTTCGTTGCAATGTCTTCCAAGACCAAAGGCGTGACTGTGTCAAGTCGCTCAAAGGCAAGGTCCAACTGTTTTGAATAGCCTTTCACTAGCTCGGTGAAGTCTGCAAGTGTGCAGTCATACTCCATCTCCGCGAGGCTGCCATCACTGCGGAAGCCTCTGCAAGCAGAAAGTTTGATACGACCCCTTGTGCTCTTCGTGCGAACTCGGCAACTGCACAAACTTGCACAACTAGCTCAGAGCCGAGCAGTCGCTTTGATACGCGCCATCACCCGAATAGGTCATATTGACAAGTGTGCATGGCCCACTTTCATCTCGGAAAGTTTTGCACTTGAAAGTGTTGACCTTGTGGGTGGTCGAGTTTCGAACCACAAGTATCTGATAAGTATCTTTGTTTCAGCACCCCCCCCCCCCCACCCACCCCGGCCCAAAAAACAAAAAACAAAACAAAGGACCAAGGACAATTCTGCCAGTGCAGCATGGTTCGGTTCTCAAGCCCTGCTTCAGCTCCATGAAGCCTAGGCCAAGAACGGATCCGAAGGCTTGAACGTTGAACACGGTTGAACACGGTAGCAACACGGTTGCAACACGGTTGAACTTGTTTCAGCCATCTATTCTGCAGGCGAGGGGCTATTGGCCGAGTTGCATGCAGCTTCTGTTGCAGGATCACCTGGAACGGCAGTAGGAGCTCAGGTCAGGTCAGGTCCTTTGCCCCTGTCTTGGGAGTGTGTGCAATAATTTCTCTGTGCTTTCCTTCCCTGTGACGAGGCCCATCCCAGTGCCAAAGCGGCTAAGTTGCTGTTGCAGTCAACAAGCTGGCCGCAGCTTGCATGGGGTGGTGATCGTGGTGTGCCTTGAGCACGTGAGCGCATCGGTGTTTGTCTGTGTGTGTGTGTGTGTGTGTGTGTGTGTGTGTGTGTGGGTGGGTTTGTTTGTTTGTTTGTTTGTTTTGTACAGGCACAACTGAAGCTCCAGGCCCCAAAGCTCACCGCCAAGTTTCCGAACTGTTCCAGGGCAATGCTGAAGGATTCAATCCCTAAGGACAGTCAGAAAGACTCGGTCTTGCTTCTACATCTAGGTCAAGGGCACATCAACAACAATTGCACATCCCGACATTAACTGCGGGCATGACGCCGTAGGTCGAAGTCCCTTCCAACTCCCAGTCTTCGCAAGCTCCAGAAGACACGAAGAACTTCCGCAAAGTCTCGTTCAGCATCATGTTTCTGTATGGGTCCTCCGTTGCAACCTCCGAGTCTGGTAGCATCATGGCATCCATGCTGAAGTTCTGGATCGTTCCCAAGAGCATCTGGACAGTTGCCTATACTCCCCTTAGAACCTTAATAAGAATCTTTTTTTAATATCCTCTTGGGTTTTACATACACAAAAATACAAAAATAAATCCCAAGGGGGGTATAGTTGCATCTGAGCTAATCGATTGTCCCATGGAGCCGCCAGCGAGCGCGTTGAACTGGGCGGCGATCTGATCTGTGACTCCGCCCACCACTTTCTGCCTGCGCTTGTAAGACACACTGCGGCTTGCCTTACGGCTCTATGCCTCCACTTTGGGATGTCCCCCCTGATACTAACAGTGCTTAATAGGGAGTCTAATGGGGGTACTATAATCCCTGTTAAGGACCGGGACCTCATCGTCTCCGTGCCGGTACCATTGGACTCGACAGTGATGATGTCCAAGAGAGCTGCGTTTGAGGAGCTTTCACCGGGCCTCTTAAAGCATTGATCCACAATGCTCAGCCTCGGATAGAGGCCCCGCAGATTGATGAAGAAGACTCCATCAGACGAAGTATCCACTTGTGTACACATGACATGGTTCTACGCACATGCTCATGCCACAGCTTCTACACTCTTCTTTCGCTTGCGCTTTACACCTACACAGGGAGCCGATGCGGCCCAAGCATCATGACTGCTGTGTCAGGTCCTGCCATATCGAGGCCGAATACGCCAGACATGTCCTGCCAGACTCGCGCATGCTGAGCTGAAGGTGGTACAGGCGTGGTAAGTTCTGTCTGAAACATGTTGGTTTTGCTGCTGCAACGTGCCGCGCAGCCCCGTTAGCAACACAGGCCACTCTCGATCCTTCAGCGTTTGCCCACTGAAATCATCGAGAATCAAACCTCGCTTGCTCGGACCAACACTGACATTGCTTGCGGATGTACCGATCGTCTGCACGAGGGTGTCGACTGCGTGCATTGCTCATTCATGTTCTTTAGCTTGCTGTTTAGGGGCTTTCGAGCAAGTGCCAGCAACCCCGGCCAAGGTGTGCCAGCACATATGTGAGCAACTTAGGATATCCTAGTTACAAGTAGGGTAGGAGTTATATGCTTGCCAGCAGAGGTTCAGAAACTTGCGAGTGGCACGGAAGCCAAAAGAAGACTGCCGCCAACAAGGAAAGTTACCTTGGTCGCGGGCTCCCAACTTCATCTGCGAAAGTCGCTCTAGTGCTCACCTCCATCACCATGACTAAACACCCCCCGCCTGTCAGTGAAAGCAGGGTTCTGCGGCACTATGCCCTATGACAAGTTCGGCTCTACAGCACCACTCAGCCTGCAGATGTCGCAGCATGCCTTAAAAATTTCCGGCACATATTCTCATGTTACGTACATTTTAGGGACACTCACCATATGCTCATGTTACATTTTGGGGGCACTCACACTAACTTGTCTAAGACGCCCAAATGTAGAAGCACCCGCAGCACCACGTGCAGCATGCACACCGGTGTGCCGACGCCTTGCACTCGCAGCTGTTGCAAAGCAGGAGTGTACGGGTTGGGGTTTTGTTTCTGTTCTTTATGTTGTTATTAAATTATACTTGTTTTGCTTTCTTTTTAGGGCGGTGGTTTAGGGTTTAGTCGCTCACACTCGCACAAGGCCGGAGGTTCGTAGGTCTCTCTCTGGCGTTGGGGACGGTTTAGGCTTCAGCACATCCATGCTGGCATTAGGCTTCCCGTGCGTTTCCTGCTTTCGGACGGAGCCGTTGAGGCCACCCCTAAACCCTAAACCCTGAACCCGGAACCCTGAACCCTAAACCCTAAACCCTAAACTGGCCCTAAACCCTAAACCCTAAACCCTAAACTGGCCCTAACCCCTAAACCCTAAACCCTAAACTGGCCCTAAACCCTAAACCCTAAACCCTCGGGCTGCCTTAACTTCTCCACGCCCCGTGCGACACCAGCAGCACATCGAGGACAGGCCGCAAGACGCGAGCATACCCGCCTGGGCTGAAAGTTTAGGGTTTAGGGTTTAGGGTTTAGCGTTTAGGTTTTAGGGTTTAGGGTACGGGGGCAACCGAAAGGGGACCAACCAGGGTATCAACCCTCAACAGTTGCCTGAATGAATTCCCCAGAACGAACCAGAAAGACAAACACACAGGGTTAAAGTTCACCAGGTCAAAGGAAGGGGCACCCTTACACAGGTAGAGGGGCGCTAACCCAACCCTCACTCCTAAACACGAACTTTTTTCTTCGGACGGGCTGGCCATCCTTGAGCCAGATAAACAGCGGGTTTTGCAACCCTTCCAACACTACCTTTTATACAAACTGCAGCTCCGCACTCCCCCTGTCCCAGATATTGCTGGGACACCTTTGGAGATGCTGCAAAAACTGTCTTTTTCTGACAGCAGCCAACTGCTTTTTTGGACGTCCCATGGACATCGCATCCCTTTTTTGGGCATGCATATACTGGTTTTACGTCATCCAGGACGAATGAATTAAATCTCTCAAACCTCATTGGGAAAGACTTTCTACCATTAGGGATTTCCTAACCCTTAATAGTAACCACCGTACTTTCAGCACATTGGCTGTTCCAGCGCACCTGTCTTCAGAAAGAGAAAAAACCACGCCAGCATCCCTTCACACCATCCAGTCATCACTTCTTTTTCTTCCGGTTGGCGTCGATGCTTAAATGAAGTCGCAGCAAAACGTGTTCCAGGTCCGACACTGTAAGAACAGGATCTTGCACACACCTCTGAATTGAGGAGATCAACCCCTCTCTCTTCGCGCCTTCAACTGCTTTGCAGGACTGCCCCAGCTCCGCATCCACAGCGGTAGACGCTTGTGCATTCATATCAGAGGAACGATCCTTTTCATCAGGACCCTTCACTTTTGCCACCTCTTTCTTCTTTGGACTCTGACTTTTCTCCTTCTTTTGTGTCTTGTTTGAAACACTTGTCTTTGCGCGCGTTCGTGAAGAGGCCTTTTCTTCGCCAGAAACCACCGCCTTTGATGACGATCCACCCTTCTCAGTATTCACCGGCTTCTTCTTCGGCCTTGGAACCAGAAGAGTATAGGGATCCTCACTTGCCGCAGTCTTCCTCTTCTTCTTGGCCTTTTTTACCTCCTCTTCCACGTTAACTTCCGTCTCCGAGGTTTCGAGTACCTCTTTTTGAGCAGGAGTGTCCTTACTGGACTCCCTTTCTAGGGACCTCTTTTTGCCCCTTTTTGGGTCGCTCCCTTCTTCCAGGTTAGCTTGTTGAAACCATATCCTCAAATCATTGATCCACTCCTCAACTTCTTCCAGTGGAACCTCGTATGACTTCACTATTTCGTGAAGTTCCAATGAAGACAACATACCGGATGTCCAAGAACACCATTCTGCGTCCATCTGTTCAGCATCGCCCTTGAACTTCAGGAGTTTGAACACCGGATCCGCTTCTGCGCGGGCCAAATCTGACTTACCATCAGACATATACGAAATTTGCCTCCATCAACAGCTCCATCATCTTAGTGGCGTCATCGTACACCATAAGATCCTCTCCTCTTTGTCGTAACCTTCAGGAGAGCCTTTTCTTCCATCATCTCTCTGACCAGCGCCCCTTCTTGGGCTGTCCCTTGGGGGCGTCCTAGGAGACCTTGGCCTTTGTCCACCCAAAGGATCACCGTGCTCGAAGACGCACCTGTCACCATGACGGCACCTCCCAGACTGATAAAACTGGATACACCTTACACCAACTGCATCGTGCGAAAACTTGCAGTCCTCACCAGCGAAGCAATGTCTCCCAGCCACGAAATATTTACACCAAAATGATTGTAGCACCACATCATCCTTTGAGTGGATGAATTTGCAATTCTCACCGAATTTGCAGCTATCTTTTCCCCTGCTGAACCAATAGCAGATGCCTCTCTTCCTCTTCCCTAGGCGCTCCGCTTCGTAACGTTCCATGGGGCGATTCTGCTCTACATGAACATTGCCATGTCCCTGAGAACTGCTTTCTTCACCCAATGTGCTATCAGTATTTGGTGTATCTAGAACAGCGGGAAAACCTGGCCTTGGTCTTACCACCTTCACGATTGGTTTCCCACCAGCTCCTGAGCCATGCTGAGCTGATCCACGAATGATTGGCTTCTTCAAGAAGGTTTTTGTAACGCCAGCCTTCCGCACCGCTTTGATTGGAAAACTTATTGCTCCAACTTTGGGTCCAGATACATTCGCACGACACAACCTCCTATACCCGGCTCTATACCCTTTCCACCAAAGAGCCCTAAGGATTTCTCGGTAGCAGTAGCTTCTACCACAACCGGTTCAGGTTGACTTCCACTTTCCAACCCAAAACAACCTTCTTCTCCCTGATCTGAGGACTGGTCGACCTTTTTTGCGACCACCATGTCAAGATGATCCTCAGGAATCCAGGGCATTCCGTTTGTAGGAAGATCTGGACCACCACTTATTGGCCCTTCACCAGGATAACCTTTCGTGCTGTCAAAAATCTTCCCAGTCTGTCGATCTTGAAGTGTAGGCTCCCATAACCTTGAGTAAATCCTTTGCAGGAACAACCTTGTGGCGCTTAGCCTCGATGAACTGTCAGCCGCCTCCTCTTCAGGGGAAATTTCCGGCGCTTTGCCAGCAGCTTCTTCTTCGCTCATCTCTACGTTGATACCAGCAGGAACAATAGGAGTCTCATTACTCCTTGGATTCAAAACCGATTCATCATGTCCAGAGATTTCCAGCACACATCCCAGCGGATCCACCTCCTCATCATCATCCTCCATTCGTCTCCAGAGGTCCTCCAATTCATCGGCACATGTGGCCGCTTGAAGGAATTCTATCAACCGATCCCTTCCGCTTTGCCAGATAAATTCCAAATTCATCACCGTCCCTTGGCCACCCACGACAATGAACGGATGAACCAGTTTTGCTACCCAGGCCATAAGCTTAATGTGGTCTTCCATACCTTGAATACGGCTTCAATCGAAAGCTATTGCTTCCATTGCAGTTCCAAATGTATCGGTACTCCGGAATTCTTGCTCTAGACCTGGCGATAGCAATACTCCCATCACCGAGAGTGGATAATTCCCCACTGCCGGCAAACACGGATGATCATGAAACGGATGATGTAAATCACCATAATGACCCTGATCTCTCCTTTGAAAAAGGAGTTTGCCAGTTCCCAACCGAGCATTCATTTCATCCACAAAAATCATTTCAGCACATAGGTTTCGTGCTGACACCGCTATTGTGCTCCATAGTGCACGATCTGCCAAACCACGGCGCATAACCCAATCAGTCGTTGGCGACCGTATCAATTCTCGAGGATCATACGATGGCAGCAGTGCTGTGTTTTTCTCCGTCGAAGGACTTGTGCTTTCCACCAGCGCGAGGCTCAACTCCCCCTCGCCCGAGCTATCCGTAGACGTGCTGATGACCAAATTTCGGTCCATCTTATTCGATCCTTTCGAGCAGTCCTTCTTTTGAACCGGTATCCTGCCATCGGAGACCTTCCAATAGATCCTCCTAAGAAGACCCTTGGTCACTAACAGTTCATGCTTCTTCTGTGTCCTGAAAACAACAGATCTTTTCAAGCTATCGCCATGGAGGTCATTGCTCCCACCTTCACCTTCCTGTTGCCCAGTCTCATCGCCAGAAATTTGTACTGCTCCTTCTAGCGCCGTCCCCTGTCCAGCCACATCTTGCCCAGGTAGAACCTCATCTGTGGAGCCCACCGCCAGCGAACCACCAATAACAGAGCCATCCCTTGCCCTCGTTGAGACTGCAGCTCGAATCGAAGATTGTGATAGCGAAAAAACCTTGAGAAGACACTTCTTGGCGGGTTTGAGAAGACACTTCTTTGTCGCGCTCTTCGCCAAGGTCAATTGGTTTTTTCTGCTCTTCATTGGAGCTTGGAGAACCAATAGGTGGAACATTGCCACGTTTCTCAGTTCTCTGTGAATCCCTTTCACGCAAAAAGGTTTCCCACAGGTGTCGCGCGCTGCTGGTTTCTTCCGCGCTTGAATCACCCGAGGACTCGGCATAGGAGACCAAACCTCCCGCCTGATCATCATCGTCCTCCACATCTGCCCATGCTTTGCTGAAACGAAAAGACAATCCACCACGAAGAGGTTGCAACGGCTTTGGCTTTTCCACAGGCTCCATTGCCCCCCTGCGCCGATTCGAATAAGAACGCGGCACCTGTTGTACTTGCCTTCGATTCAGCAGCGGTCGCCCCCTCTTACGGGGTTTGACCTTGACCTATAACCCTTTTTCGGCAGGTTCACCGGTGGCATTCCAACCCCCACCAACTGTACCCTCTGCACGCACAGCGGAGACCTTTGCTCGAGTGTCCAAGCTTCACGGTACCTGCCTTTATTCAGGATCTCCCGATACGACCCCCGTGGCATCTCTTTTGTACCGTGACCTTCAGCTTCACGCACCTGAGAGATGGTTCTCGCCGCACCCCTTCCAGCTTCACGGCTTCCAGCAGATTGTTCCACTCGTACAGACGCATTGGTAGAAACAGCCACATCCGGCGACAGTGGCCGGTATCGGACACCACCCACCAGCTTCAGAATTTTGCAGGCGGTCACCTTGTTGACCCCTTTTTCAACCAAATCCTCCACAAATATGTACTCCTGGAGCTCTTTGACGTTGGTCACCCCTAGCTTGATCATCACCTCACTTACGTGAGGGGTGTAGACCCACAAGTGTTGATTGCGAGCCATCCAATTTTGTATTGGCTCCTCTGGATCCAGAAGCGGTATAGCGGTGGACTCTGCCACCGAATCCTTTTGTACATCCCGTTCCGCTCCATCCAGCGTATCAACCTCCCCTTCCTTTTTTGACACATTGGTCATTTGCAGCGCCTGTGGTGCTGAGGATGATGAAGATTCGGCTCCCCCAATCACAGGTGGCTTGAAGCTGTTGCGGTCCGGTATCTCCATTCCTCTATCTTGCGCATATCTCACTTGGTTTGCAACATGCACCAAGTGACGCAACCGAGCCAGTCGATCAGGAGACATTTGGTCGCGGGAAAATCTGCAGCCAGAGCTCACACGACACTTTCCTCTGAGGTAAAAATCATAACAGACATTGTGGAATCCTTCATCCCTGATGGCCTTTCGGGAAGCATTGTCCCAGGATTTACCGGCCTCACGAGTCCCTTCTAGGACAGCCTTGTCATCATGGATAAACTTGCAGGAAAGTCCATATCTGCAACCATCATTATTCGCCCCATAATACAGACACAGCTGTTTCTTTGGCTCCACCAATGTAGACTCACCCTTTGACGCCCCTTTGCCATAGTTGAACTTGGCTCGGAAGGCTAAATCCTCCCGTTCCTGCTGTACCTCATTCACAACTCCTTCATCAGTTGGAGGGCCACCAATGTCCCCATCCTCATCTCCAGCATTATGGCACCTTTTTCTGGCCACCCTTCACCAGGACGACGGTGCTCAAAGGCGCAATCGCTTCCATTGCGACATGTCCCTTGATTGTAGAACTTGCACAGCTTTGTATACCCTTTTGACAGAGTTTTTGGCGTCATATGAACCTTTTTGTACTTCATCGGATCCAGATAAGCATCTATTGGCCTTCCCTCCTGAATCCGCATAGCTTCAATTTCACCATCAAGTTCCTGCAAAAACTTCATCGAGTCCAACCAGAGCTCGTTCCAGAGTTCATCATCTCCTTTGTCCAGTACCTTTGCTATCGCCTCACCTGTGGCTGCTTCACTGTACGCCTTCCTCTGACGTGCCAGGTCGTAAAGCGCATTGTGGTACTGCTCCCGGGGGTATTTCCTTTTTTCCCAACCTGCATCTCCTTTACTACTGGGTGTCCAACCTTCTGTACGCAGCATGGAGTAAGCTGCTCGAGCTTCACTTTCCAACAGTGCAGGGTCTGCCACCAACTCTCTAACTTCTTCCATACGACGAGCCAGCAATACCCCAGTGATCTTGCCCAAATACTCCTTATCGTTTTGCCCATTCTGAAGGAGCACTCTATAGATTCTTTCTCCACAGAGTTGTTTTCGAACGCCTTCCTCCCATTCCTCAGAAGACATCCACTGGTCGGCATACCACCCGTCGTATTGCCAATCTTCCCTCTTCCAGTTCCATTGACCATCGAAGGAGTTTTTGGTCCCATTGACCAGCATACCATGAATCCTGCCACCACGTACCCGAACTGCTGTCTTTCCACTTGCGCAGCGTCGAGGAAGTGTCCTCATTTCCGTCGTCTTCCAGAAACAGGTAGGTGTCCAAGATCACAGTACCATCTTCTTCCACTCTTTGCACTTCTGATTGAACGGTATCACCGATCTTGAACAGAGGTGTATTTTTCCCTTCCGCAGGAATCAATACATCCAGGTCACCATGTTCCAAATAAGCTCCATACACATTGATGCAGCGAACAATTCCAGTGATCTTATCTCCCTTTTCATAGCAATGCTTGCCATGCGTAGCTGGGGTTACCTCATTGGGCACTTCGTTCTTTTTGTCTCCAGAAACCGGCACACTTTCTTGGGCTCCTTGAACGCCCCCTGCTTCCACCATTGGACCAAGCTGCTTGTCCTGTACACCAGTGAGTTCCGCAAGATCATCCACCTTGCGCTCCAATGATACAGAACCATCATCATTTTTTGCCAAAGGCTCTGCCTTTCCTGTTACAGCTTGCACGGTGTCGACTTCCGGCAAACCACCAGTCGGCAATTTCTCCATTTCCTTGGAGAGAGACCCTTCCATCGAGTCCCTTATTCGGTCATCCGCAGCAGGCACACTTTCTTCCGCTGCAGGATCCTTTGGCTCCATGGTTACCAAAGGAGAAATAACACCACCATCGGCCACAGCTGCTCCATTGGCTTCGGTGCGGCCCGAATCTTCTTGCTCCGCGCCACCAACTTCAGATTGCACAAGCGCGTCCGCCGATGCATCTCCCTCGTCATCTGCTGCAGTGACCTGCGCCCCATTGTTGCAGTCTACTGTGGAGCATGTACCATCTCGTGCCTCGCCCCGCGCTTCTTCTGCACTCCAGGTTCCATCCAGCACTTTTGCCCGCACCTCAGTGGCGCTCCAGGCCTCATGTTTCTTTTCCGGCAAATTAGCCGCATCTCCAGCTATTCCAGAAGCCTCATTTTTCCCTTGAAAGGTGGAATCCATGGCACCAGACGGAGAAACCTCCTCAGTCGTAACACACAACTTTTTTCCTCCATCATCCTCATCTCCAGGACCAACCTCCTGAATGCCAGATACTTCATCCACCACCTGCTCCTCTGTAGCCGACACAGCATTCACCTCCGCATTGGGAATTCATCCTCCGGATCCACAGATTTCACCGCTGCGTCACCCTCAGAAAGCGCTTTGCTCCTTTTCCGATCCAGGTGTCCTCCAGCCATGTCTTTTTGTGTTCCAGAAATTCTATCCTCCCTTGGGGAGCCCGAGGTCTTAGCAGCTTTACCGGCCCTTAGACCGCTATCCCCGACGGTAGAGGAAAAACCTTTTTCTACTAAACTATCTACACTACCTTGGAACGCCCTTGTAGACTCAGCTGTCGGAGTAGACGATGAAGGACCCAGTGCAGTCTCCAACTCCAGTTCATTGCCTGAAAGAGACTCAACCACCTTGTCACTTTCCATCTTTTCACCTTCCTCCGGCAGTGTCCACCTAGTTTCTCCCGTATCCAGGCAGTAAAAACATAGCCTCCCATCTTTGTGGAAATGTCGCTCCCAAGTTGTCCCATCACTTGCCTCGATAGGATGCCCTTCTTCCTGAACATCATTCTCTTCCGAGACTTGAAGCATTTCTGCTTCTTCGGACAACTGTCGCATCCTTTCAACCTCCATCTCTAGGATCTCCTCCTCCCCCATGGCGTATTCAGCAGTAGGCGCAGCTTCAAAGCTGTCCGCACCCTTTGTCTCCTGTTCATCACCGCCTTCATGGCGCATGGAACTCGCTGAGGGATCCCGTTTTATCTTGTTCAGAGGTTTCCTGGAAACTTGCAACACCGCTCCACTCAGATTGGTCTGAGCCCCTTGATCGACCATTCGGCCCGAAGTTGAAGTCGACGGCTGATACCCATGCCTCAGCAACACGCGTAAAACGGTCGCCTCCAGTTCACGGTCTATACCACCAGTTTCATCCCAGTTCCTCTTTTCCCCAGGCTTTGGCGATACAGAAACAGCTCGTCCTTCACCTCCAGCATTGTCAACCATGTCCGCATTGGGATCCGTACCCTCATGGGGGCCTCTAGCAACCGTTGTTCCCTCCAGTTGTTCTTCCGCAGCACCAGGCATCACTTCTTCTAGCGCCGCCTCTTCAGCCAGAGAATCAGTTGCACCACTTTCAGCTCCACCACTTTTACCACCATCCGAGGAAGGCTGGAGCCATCGTTTGGGAGAAGGCATTGCTTCTTGAACCCAAACCCTTGAATGAAACACCTCACCGCAGGGAACCGTTTGGGCTCATAACCTACGGGGGCAACCGAAAGGGGACCAACCAGGGTATCAACCCTCAACAGTTGCCTGAATGAATTCCCCAGAACGAACCAGAAAGACAAACACACAGGGTTAAAGTTCACCAGGTCAAAGGAAGGGGCACCCTTACACAGGTAGAGGGGCGCTAACCCAACCCTCACTCCTAAACACGAACTTTTTTCTTCGGACGGGCTGGCCATCCTTGAGCCAGATAAACAGCGGGTTTTGCAACCCTTCCAACACTACCTTTTATACAAACTGCAGCTCCGCATAGGGTGTAGGGTTTAGGGTGTAGCGTTTAGGGTTTAGGGTTTAGGCTGAAGGGCTCTGCGGTACTTGCTGTCTGATTTCGACAAAACGGTTGGGCTTTTCACTCTAAGCACCAGCCGACGTGGCACTAGCAACCTTCTGCTATTCCCCTCTCTAACCCCTGTATTTACCTGATATGTCCCTAGTTCCCTAAGTAGCCCCCAAATAACCCTTGAATAACCCCGAAGATCTCTTACAAGGGTCCCTCCTTCAGTCCCTTGATTCTGGGTCCCCCTAAGCCCTAAACCCTAAACCTAAACCCTAAACCCGAAACCCGCCTGCCACCCCACTCTCTTGTCTTTTGGGGTAGGCGGGCGCTGGTCGAGCGGTCAGTGAGATACTGGGAGGGAGTGCAGGCGGGCGACGAGCTGGCCTCCAGCCCGCAGGCAGGCTTGGGTCCTGCATTGGAGGGCCCCGGGACGGCCCCCGTGAGACCCCTGGGGCCGTTCTGGGGGTAGGCAGGGGTTTTGGCCAAAAACGGGGTGGCTCTGGATTGGCTGGTCTGACCCTGGGCCCTGGGCCCTGGGCCCTGGCCATGGCCCTGGCCCTGGCCCTGGCCCTGGCGCTGGCGCTGGCCCTGGTGGCCCTGGCTGGCCCTGACCCTAACCCTGGCGCTGGCGCTGGCCCTGGCCCTGGCCCTGCCCTGACCCTGGCCCTGGCTCTGGCCCTGGCCCTGGCCGGCCCTGCCCCCTAACCCTGACCCTCAAAAATGGCTGGGCCTTGATCCTGACCGCTGCCCCTCTGTCCTGACTAGTTTTGCGGCCCTGGCCTGTTCGAGTCATCTTACCCCCTTGCGCCAAGCCAAGCTGTCCGCGCACCAGTTTGTGTCCTGTTTCGGGGCGCTCTTTAGCCCCTTCGCGCCAACCCAATCTGTCCTGCCTCGCTTCCGTCTGCTACAACTTTGTGCCTGGTCCTGACCCTGGCCCGGCACCCCACCTTACCCCCTTCGCGCCAAGCCAAGCTATCCGCCACACCAGCCTGCCCAACCCAAGCTGTTCACTGCGTGTTCTTCCTGGCTGGAGCCCCTTCGCGCCAACCAAGCCTCGCTGCCTTTCTCTGTTCCTGGCCCATCCCTTAGCCCCTTCGCGCCAAGCCAAGCTGTCTTCACGGACCCTGCCTCGTTTCCGTCTGCTGCAGCTTTGCGCCTGGTCCACGCACCTTGTGGAAATCCCCAAAAAGGGTGTGAGTGCTGACTCATGTGATGCTTTGTAAAAAAAATAAAAGGTCTTAACTCCTTGAGAGTTGTAAGTGGGCGGTCTTGGGGTGGGTAGGTCTGCAGACTACCGCGCGCTCCCAAAGCGCGCTCCCGTCTGGCACGCCCTAAACCCTAAACCCTGCAGCCTTGTTGCAAGAAGAGCAAAGAAGCAAACTCCGACCGGACCGTAGAGTCGCAGCCTGGGCATCGGTTTTACAAGGTCCCCTTGTGAAAAATGAAGCGTTTAAAAGTCCCTAAACCCTACACCCTAAACCCTAAACCCTAAACCCGAAACCCTAAATCCTAAACCCTCACTTTGAAAGCCAAGAAGCCCATCTTCAATCTGCTGAAGCAGGTCTTGCTCCACAAAGGGCCCAAAGAGTCCTTACTTCTCCTATAGCCAAGGGGAAAAACGGGTTCAACTTTACTGTTCCTACTCAATCAGGAAACCCTAAACCCTAAACCCTAAACCCTGAACCCTAAACCCTAAACCCTAAACCCTAAACCCTAAACCCTAAAAAGTTCAAAGTTCATGTCTTGGATAAGTGAGAGTCCGTGGATGGACTCCGTGAACTCTTGGAGAGGCGCGGTGAACTGGTTCATGCTGCTCTGGAGCTCCTACGTACCCAATTGTTGTTAGGGTTTAGGGTTTAGGGTTTAGGGTTTAGGGTTTAGGGTTTAGGGTTTAGGGTTTAGGGTTTAGGGTTTAGGGTTTAGGGTTTAGGGTTTAGGGTTTAGGGTTGAGAGCTCAGGGTTTCGGGTTAGGGTTGTTTATTTGTTAGGGTTTAGGGTTTTGTGGCCACCCGTCTAGCCACAGCACAGCGGGGTTCATTGGTCGGACTTAGGAGAATCGGCAAATCGCCACGGCTTACGCCTTACTGGGGGGTCGCCTGAAGCATTCATATTGGGACACTGATGGGACAAGACCGGCGCCCCCTCCAGAACCACATGCTGTGTAAAGGAAAAGGGTTTTTTGCCACCCGCCGACTCTTCAACGAGAAATGCGGAGAACTCATCTTCCCTTTCTGTTTGTTGTTTCCAGCTCCCCCTCACTAAAGAAATGAAAAAGGGTTAGGGTTTAGGGTTTAGGGGGCCTAGCAGCCTCGCAACCACACTGCAGGGATGCAATACGTGTGGCTTTGGGCTTCTCATCGTGAGGTCACCGTGCAGACATGAGAAGACCTTGGACCACCACCTAAACCCAAAAAGCTCAATCATGCCCCCAGAGACTCCAGCGGACCTCACCCGGCTGGCGAGAAGGGCAGGCAACGCATGCCCCACTGCTCTAGTCGACGTCTTGCAAGTAGCTGAGTTTTACTTAGCCCGTTCAGCACGGGGACGTCCCTGGTTTAGGGTTTTTTGTTCACGCCCCAGAGCCCCCGAACCGCAAGACATGCTACTGCTCAAGAGGAGCAAGGGCCTGTTTTCTACTCGGGTCCTTCTTTGGAAACCAGATCCCACGTACCAGCAGCCGACTCGCAAACCCTCAACCACCCAAGCTACCAACAGGTTTCAGAGGCATTTTCCAGTAGACCCTCCTCACACTGACCCACACCTCCAAGACAATCAAACGCATATCCCAACTTGGTCAACTTCACTTTCCCTCTCCGGAATCCGGAGAATTGGACTATTATGTCCTCTCCTGCACCATATAGTAAGGTAATATAGTAATTTTGTCCTGTAGTCGCACTTGCCCCTACCAGAAAGATGGTGGTCACCACCACTGTGCTCACTGTACCAGCAAGCCATACCACCAATTACAGCCATCCAAAAGTTCCCGAAAACCCACAAGCCAAAAGGAAACCCAAAATCCAGAAATGTGACAACCTCAGGCTGCTGTGCCCACTTCGGGCTTAGGGTTAGCTTCTTATGGGCTCACTTGGGCGACAACATCATGCGCGTCCCGTCCTCGAGCTTGTCGCCGGTGAGCTGCTTGTTCACCTCCGGGCGTCTGAGTGTACCAGCATGTACCAGCCATACAGCCGCATGAGCCGCTGCTGATGTGCAAACTCATGTGGATGATTGCGGGACCTACAGCATCTTGCAAGACAAAAAAAACGCGGGGCCACGCCTCTGAACGGGCAGCATCCAAGGCAGTTCCCAGGCTGTTTTCGAGCGTCTCTATCGCCGGCGTAAGCTGCTCCGCGAGCTGCTCGCAGAGGCCACAGCTGTGGCGCAGCGAGGTGCCGTCCGCGCCTGGGTCTGAGTGGGGACATGCACGAGGACTGAGTCAAAAAGTCACCCGGAACTTCCTTCCTCCGCGGCCAATGGGATGTCCGGTCCAACCCACTCTGAGAACACCTCTCGAACTCTGACAGGTATGCCTCGTTTTGTGGCGAGCCACGTTTTGGCAGCTGGTTTGCCTGGCTTTGCATCATGGCGTTAAGCATTGACATTGTTGTCGATGCCAACATCACAGCTTTGGAGATCTTCTCAGTGTCATCGAGTATGCTTCGAAGGTCCTTAGCGCGTTGCATGCCATCACATGATTACCTCGCCCACGCCCTACTTGTGCGATGCCTGCTTTTCCTTCGCCAGAGTGCCGTCATGAACTTGCTGTCTTCATTCAGCGAATTCATGACACTTTCCACTTGCTGGAGGACCGGAATCCTTAGCTTGCCATCAGTGCTCACACGAATCGAAAGTACTCTGCGGACTGAGGTCTTGTTGCTGCTACGCGCAGACAGCTGACAGTCTCAAAGCAGTTCAACGCTGCTAGATCATGTTCTGACTCCACCAGATCTCATGTGAGCCGAATTTTCCCTTCCCTGCATCGTTGGTTGAAGGTGACAACCACCACTCCAACCACAGCAAAGAAACAGCAACAAATCTCAGCGAAACAGGGAACAGCCGGGGCCGGGCACATCATCATGAGTCTCAAATGGCATCCTGTCTCTTCCCTAGCAATGGAGAAGGACATCCGCAAGAATAAGAAGAACAGCAACTGCCACAGCCACTACAAAACGACAACGAAACTGCTTGGCTGCAAGGTGCAGGGCCACTTAAGGAGTCCCATATGTGTTAACCTTCTCAACATTTGTAAACGAAGGCCTGCAAGTCTGCACTGTTCATCCACGTTCATGGCGTCTTATATCGGCCTCCAGCGAACTTCCTAGACCTCCACCAAAAGCCTGCGACTTACAGCTGTGCATATAATGGCCAGCAGCGAACACAAATCCTGGGGCTGGGTTTATCCCACCCAGCGCTAAAGACTCTAGTAACATGATCTCCTGTGCGCCAAGCATCAACCCCAGAAATCGAGGATCCTCACTCCCGGAGAGTGTCATGTTCACAATGGTGGCCGACGTACACGCCTTGGTGGCACTCTGGGGTGTGCACCGCCCTGAACATCGTGCACGCTGAGATTTTCCGCAGTCAGGTTAACAAGCCTGACTTTCAGGAGACTTTGTTGACTAGCATTCGCAAAGACCAGACCCGGCCTTCCCAGAACCATCTCATTACCCAAACCAAAGTAACTATGAGGAAAACTCCGCAGTAGCTCTTGGGCTCCTAAGTACGACGTGCCTTCTCTTCAGCAACGAAGCTCGCGGCAAAGTCTGAACCGTTGGCCGTGCACCTAAACCCTTTTGCTGCAGGCTTCTCTTGCCAGGAAGTTGCCACGAAGCGCTTCTCACAAGGCAACTGTAGCCAGCTGAGTAGCCCATTCTGCCGTTCATCGCAATTATTAAAGGCCACACCTCGACCTCAAAAACATTGCTATCCACGGCCTTTAGCCAAGTGGCCGTCCGCGCTACACCATCTGCGGACATATCCAGCCCTCGCAGCGCCAGCAGCGCTGCCACGACGAGCCCTAGGCCAATAGCTCCTCGTTAGTTGCATGGTCCCTAAATATGGGCCCTTAAAAGAAAACCCCTTATAGGGACCATATTAAGGCCCATGAAACTACCCTTAGACGTGCTGAGCTTCTAGGCCCCCTAGGGTGGCACCCTACACTGGCAGAGATGTTTGCCCAGATGTTTCAAATTCCTGTAGGCAACAAATTGTGATACACGATGGCAGACTTTAAGATGCTATACTATAGTATACAAAAGTAGATTCGATGAAGAGATATAAGAATACCCACTAACTTGGAAGAAGGGTTCGGAGAGCGTGTTTGCACAACCCTGTCCCAGCAGAATGAGAAAGAACAGCTTGCAGATCGCTGGGCAGTACCACCGGCGTCGGCAACAGCGGCATTTGCGGCAGCAGGGAGACCAGCAGCAGCAAAGAAGCCAGATAGCAAAAAAACTTGGCTGACGTGCGCTCGCACAAGAGAGGCTACTATCAGGACGAACTGCATCACTGCACCACTTATGCGCAGGGGACACAATTGCGCGGCCTGCAGAAGTTTGGTTTGCTGGGATGATGAAGCTGCTGCTGCATTTCACACTCGTAAGAGACACTACTCATGTTTACACAGGGGTGAAAGCGAAGGCGCGCTGCATCAAGAAAGTGAGACTGTTCTGATCTAGCTGGTTGCCGCCTATTGCTAGATCCAAGTAGCACAACTGATGCCACAAGTGGGCCCGCCGTTTGAGCGACAAAGCGGGGATCTAGCACCTGCAGACGGCGAAATATCAATGCACTCAGCACAGAAAACTAACCACAAGACACGCTGGTCATGAAACCCTAAACCCTAAACCCTAAACCCTAAACCCTAAACATGCGCAGCAGGATTTCGAAGTTGCCTCAGACATCATCGCTGGGGCAAAGTCATCCCCCACGGTGGCGTTCACAGACCTGAAGACCTCGAGGAGGAAGTTGTCGTACGAAGCCGTAAGCCTTAAGGTTTAGGGTTTAGGGCCTATACTCCCCTTTATGAACCTCAATAAACACATACTATTTTTTGGTGTCCTCTTGGGTTTTTATATGAACAAAATGTATAAAATCATTTCCAAGGGGGATGTAGAAGCAAGTATTCACGAGCAGCCTCGCGCTCCGAGTCCTCCAGCGGCGCAAAGTCCTCACAAGCCTCGGCAGCCTTGGTGTTGGCTTTCGCTGCCAGCTCCTTGCGCATGCTGCATTCGATGGGGCTTAGGGTTTAGGGTTCGACATGTGCAGGAATCTTAATGTGCCGCCCGATGCCTCTCGCAGATTTTGACGTTCAAAAACACTCCCTACACCCTGAGCCATGAACCCAGACACAGAGGCCCTCTGCCAGATTTAGGGCCAAATTCTGACGAGTTGCCAGGTCTTTCGGCTTGATAATCTGTCCAGAAGCCTCAGAGCACACTGGGCTCCGCAAGTGCCTCTCTGAAATCACCTGTGGCCTTTTCTGCACCACTCGCTCCTACTACTCAGTTTTAGATGCTAAGCTTGCCTGACACCTGGGACCATGTGAGTGCTCTCTGTCTCGCTCTGCCTGTCACAGCAACGGCTCCTTTGCAGAGGGAAACTTGTAGATCCAATTGCTGCAGGCAGCTATCCACAAAGTGATTGTGAGCGTCCGCAGCATGTTGCGAATGGCCCCGAGCCTGATGACAACTGTGGACTCCTAGATGTATCAGCGGAACCCTGCCCTGGCAGCTTGATCCAGATCAACATTCCCAGCTCGCAACACGAGGCGCGGCTGGCCTCCCTTTCAAAGAGCTCCGGGCCACGGCAATTAGCAGCTAACGGACATCTAGCTGCAACAGCTTGTGCTCGGCGGCGGGTACAATCATGCCCTTTCAACCAGCACGTCAGGTCCCTGCTGGCATTCAAACTGATGAGGGGACATGATGCAAAGAGGCACCAGTGATAGCCGATCTCGCGAATTGATTGCAACGGTACTCGTGCCTTCTTGTGGGTTGGCAGGGCTACCTCCACACACGTCGGTCCACTACATGGGCTAATTCACTACCTTTTAGCTACTTGCACCACTGCAGGTTATCGATATTACCATAAATAAATGCGACAATGGATAATTTTCCACTCGACTTCCTATTTTGTAACTTCATCAGCATGTTGTAACTCGCAATTGCTAAATGGCTTATGAAATCATATATACATATATATATATATGTGTGTGTGTATGAATTCAAATACAAAACAAAACGTAAACACAAACTCACTTACAAACTCAAACTCAAACTAATACAAACAAAACCTCACAAGCACAAACACAAACCCATACTCAAATTCATCTCAAATTAAGACTATTTGAACATGTCTGCCTTTGCAAAGGCTGATTCTGGTCTACATTCCCAGCCTCTTAGGGGAATTGTGGGTTGTCTTATCTTCAGGGCATTCTTATTACATAACAATGCCAGCATCAACTCCCATCCGTTGCAGCCCAACAATAGAGGACTCGGCATGGTAAACCAGCTTACGACTTCGACATACGAAAAAACGCAAAGATGGGAGGCCTTTTCCACATCCTCCGGTCTGTCCATGGTCACCTGGCACAACTGCATGCACTTGGCGAAGCACACAGCTTCATGGAATGGACAGATTACAAACACGCTGTGCGGGGAAGGACAGACTGTGCCTCGATGTGAGGGAACTCATCAGGTTGCGGCCGAGAGCAGCTGTACTCCCCAAAGGTTCGGGCTCGCAGGACCTAAGCAGATGAGGAACACTGGCATGACAGCACGTCTTTTGGCCAGTTCAACACATTCTCGTCAGGCTTCCCCAGTCTCTGCCCGAGAACCGGTATCTTGACTGACACCATGTGCTTCCGTGTCACAGGTCACTCAACCACGTGGACCCCGTTTGTTGGTCTGCACTTGTGGGGGCCCGCACTTCCATGTCGATCGTTTGACCGACCCTTAGCTGAGGTAGGCTGAGGCGTGGCTTCTTGCACACATACATACGTTCTCAGGATCGAGCCGGCACGTCCCAACAACCTCGCACAGGGGCGAGTCATCGGAAACAGAGGTGTGGTGGGACAAAGAACGCCAAGATCACTCTAACACCCCTTAGTTGTTGTCCAGTATCCCAGGGGAGGTTAACTTTTGGGATCCAAAAAGGGATTCCAATACTACCTACTCTACGACTCTAGACTTTAAGGGCCAAGGCTTCTTCAACTTTTCTCCTCTGACACTGAAACAAAAGCCACCCTTCCTTCATACGCCTCAGTGGCCCGGCGCCTCCTTCAAAAGAGGCTATCGCTTTCATGAAACATCGGGGCCGTTGCGGCCCCTACTCAAACGGTAGTGATGAAGGTCGGTGCGGCGGCCTTACGTACGTTGAGAAGCCCATTCTTGTCAGAATAGAGCAAAAAACACTCCGCCCGCACCGCGCAGGGCAAAACTCTTGGATTGGCTGTGGGAACAGCACCGCTCGGAGCAAGTTCTCTCGAGGGCAAGAAGTTTCTGTTGCTCCCTTGCTCTTTTGCAAGGACTAGAGTGGAAAGCCCACGGCTCACCCAGATATAGCTAAATCATAAGTCAGTGCCTTTTGGCAGCACATCCTCAGTGGCCACATGTCACTGGTGCAAGGCTGCAAGCATCATGTTGCTTTCAGTCAAGCATCCAGTATCTCCTGGAAGCTGGTGATGAACCTGAGCAGAAGGGACGGTTGTTCGGCCTTCTATCCTGATGAATTGAAAACCTCATCGAAGATGCCAGCACAACTGAATGCCAAGCAACCAGTCCGCTCCCTTCTTCACTTTCGATCGCACCTGGACACCACCTTAATGAGTCGTCGTGCGTATCTTTGCTGCTGCCACGCCCGTGCACAAAGACCCGATTGTATACGCAAGTCTCCGTGCAGCGTGGGGCACCATACCCAATGAAAGCGCTGGCAGGTCCGTTTGCCCGCGCGTCAAGGTCCGTCGCTCCGTCTCCGAACATGATCATGGTCTTGTAGCCCTTCTTGCGCTTCCTCAGCTTCACCAGCACGGGCCGAAGGTTCAAGCATCACCAACAGGCTGATCAGCAGCTGGTTACCATGGAATATGGAGTGACGAGCAAGCAGGTTCTTTTGCAAGCTTGAAGGTTCTCGTGCGGTTCAAGAAAGACATGAAACCAATTGGAAGGCTAAATGTGATGGCGCATCATCATCTTCAAAACTTTCGGCTTCCCGCCAGAAGCAGATGTAGGAGCAGATCGGTCGAAGCCAGCATAGTTGCCCTTCTCATCGAACAAAATCTCATTCCTGCAGTGGTGGGCCCAGGACCCTGATAATCCTGATGCCAAAGCCGTCGTGGCAAGAAATGCACCAACGATGGCCGTCAAACACTTCACACATCTTGCTTGCGTGTGCCGCCGCGTGGCGCATAGATCATCTTCTGAGGGATGTGTAGCTCCAGCCTGTGTCTTGCAAGCACGTTCTGCTACCGCGTTGCATGCCTTCGAAGCTTCTGAGAATGTCGGGACAGGCGCAGAGCAAGTGCAAAGAGGTCCACATGTTGCATCTCAACGCTCTGTTCAACTTCAGTCTGCAGAAAGGCACGCGATCGGCTTGATCATGTTTTGGAAGCCTCCGGATACTAGATAGACCTCAGCTGCTCGACATGCAGCAGCCTCATAGCTTCAACCCGTGCAGCCGAGGCACGTCCGTTCCTTGCTTGTGCAGCATCTTTACCACCTCTTGCACGCCCGGCGACCACTGCGGCGCGCCTGAAACAAGCAGCTGTCACCGCAGGCAGTTTTCGGCGCCAAGTGATCGCACAAAGCAACGTCCTTTCACCTCCGTCATCCTCCATTGTAGAATTCTATATGTCTCGCAAAGGCTGACAATGACGTGAGGGTGACTCCCTGGCCTTCGGTCTTAACACACTCCTCGAGCTTGTCCTTCGTCATGCCATGATCGGCCATGAGCTGCAGGCGCTCTGCCATGGCATCCTGGGCTGTGCTGAAATGTTTCACTGGGACCAGGCATGCTGCACGCAATCCGATGCCTCGCCTGAAACTTCACGTGCCCGTCCATGGCTTTGTGGGTCAACTCCGAAATCTCTTTCATGATGCCGAAACATTTTCCGATCAGGTCGATGCCCTCCGTGGTGACCACCGTGCCTGGGGCTGGGCTTAGCTTTCCTGGCACTTCGAAAAACACACCTCACATGCAATTGTGTGCTCAGGCAAGCAGCTGTCCACATCGAAGAAGACAGCATCCGCCTCCAGCAACAGGCGCTTGGCCCGTGCAACTGGGTCCTCGCTGTCGGGCTTGCTGAAGGCCACCGGCGAGAGAGGCGAACCCTCAGTGGATGCGTGTGACACTTGGATTCAATGAGCTTCGCTACGGGGTTTGCTCAGGACGCGCTCCCTATAGGCCTCTGGATAGGCATTCCGACTTGAAAGTGGCGCTGCGCATGCAAGGGCGCTCGAGTGCGCTGCGGGCCGGCTGTCGAGTCACGGCAGGGCTAATTTGGAGCGGAGTTGGACAGTGCGCACATTGCACACGTGCCGGCACGCGCGCCCTCAAGAAAACACGGATGATAAGGTACAAAGTTCAAGGTACTCATCCTACAACGTACCCAAAGCCAGTGCTGCAAGACCATCCGAAGCCAAGATCATGGTTGTGAGAGCATCTGGCAATGGGCCAGGGACTACCCGTGACTACCCAAATCACAGGAACCATCAGCAAAAATCGCCTCAGGTGCCCAGACCAGCCAGAACATTGCCATGGGCGATGCCAGCCACAGCCACATGCAGCTGCGACTGCGACGAAGCATGTCTCCTGCAGGGGCAAGTCCTCTACACTCCAAGCGACCCAAGGATATAGCTTGATCCAGCCTACTAAGACCTCTCTCTCCATATGCCATCCTTCCCAAACCTCTTAGACTTGCGCGTCTCTTGTGAAACTGGGACGCAACCGTGTTCCTGGCCGAAGGGTACAGAAGATAGGACTACTGAAGCGACTTGCGCTTGAGCCCAAAGGTCGCACCCATGTCATCTGACGTGCTGCACGTGAAAAGAAGAGGCGAGTGGCTCTGGGACAAGTTGACAGACACCTCCCAGTCGCAGATGCTACCAAGTCTTGGGAGCCTCTTTCACATCGTCCGTGCAATGGATGGCGTTGACAGCCCCTCCGCTACCTAACATGGTTCACAAGGTGCGCAAAGCGGCGCTCGAATGCTCGGCCAAATGTCAGCCAAACATCAGCCCGTCGGCTCGGATGGACACTTTGAACCATTTGGCAGTCTATGCAGTCTCCAAGGTTCAAGGCTCTGGCGCATGGTCAGCAACACGTCTCCTGGCACCAGCCTTCCACCTCAAGCTATTTGTAACATAAGTGTTAACCGCTTCCCTCATTGGCTGTTCTGCAAGTTGACAACTTGAGGCATGGGGCCTCCATCCGACCTGTCGGTGTGACATCTGCGCATGGAAAGACTGCAGCAGGCCGCAGCATTGCAGCTCAGAGGCCTGGTATGCACGTTGCCCGGCATGGCCTGGCGCAGCCCACGTCCCTGCAAAGTGCCTACGTATGACAGGGAACTCCACCACAAACCAGCGCCTCCGTGACGACAACGGCACCACTTCGCGGCACCCAAGCCCTGAGATCTTCTCACGGCACTTGCTACGGTTGCCATTTTGCCATTGAGAGAGAAAAAAAGCGAGAGAGAGAGAGAGAGAGAGTGAGAGAGAGAAGGATCGAGAAGGGAGGCAGAGCGAAGCAATGGGGCTCCCACGGCGGGCGGCCGCACGCACAACCTATATAAGTGACATCCAAGAGATGACGTCGAGCGAGTGCGTGCTGCAAAGTTGCAGAGGCCACCCATGGAGTCGCAGTTCACATAAGGAGGACACCACAATCGGCACAGCAGCCAGGCCACCTCCGAAGCGATTTTTAACACATCTGTCAGGTCAGCTGTGCCGAAGCTGCTCGGCATAACCCTGGTAGAGAGATACATAGAGAGCACGGCTAGACTGCACTTCGATAGAAGAAAGCAGGTTTCGTTGAATCTTCCTGGAAATGGCAATCTTGTTAGGTCGCAAAGCCAGCTCTGTTAGCCTTGCTTCTGCAGCTCTCCCCCTTGCTGCCCCCTAGTGGCATTACTTAATGTTGCCATACCAAGAATAGGCGCAGGTACATGGGATGGCAAGGAAGTGCAGCACGACTTCGTGTTACCGTGCATCCTGCCCGGTCCTACCCGTACGGAGGAAGTCAGACACTCGACACAAGAGTCCACACACACACACACACACACACACACGGCCCAGCAAGTCATCGTTGTTCCCAGCAACTCTGCCCAGATACAAGCGGCCCCCGCCCCCCCCTGGTGCCATCGACAGGCCTCTCCACGAGAGCAGCATCTGTGAACATGTCCAACCTGCAAGGCAGCAAGCGGAGAAGTCAAACCGAAAAAACAACTTCCGGTTTTCCGCAAGTTGGGCATGTGAACCCTCACTTCTCATGTCCACACACACACACACATTGGCCTGGTCTTTTTGGGTGGCAGCAGTGGCACGTATTCAACCTACGGAACATCCAGATCGTCTGTCACGTCGGTTCCAGTGAGTGCTGTGACGTTTGGCTCCCGACAGGTTGAGGCTCCTGACGCATTGATTCTGGGGGTTTTCGAAACTAGGGGAGCCCCCGAATGTAGATCCCCAAATAATAGGATCCCCTTATTATAATACGCGCCCCAATGAGGTACCCCTAATTTCGGAAAACCCCATATACTCTCCCTCAACTTGTCTCTCATCTCAAGCGATCACAGAGATGACAGCGATGAAGCAAGCTCGCCACGGCATGCCGTTCACACTTCCAGCACTCCATCACATGTTGTATGTTGCATGCTGAACTGCACAGCCTTCTGCTCTCGAGTGCAAAAAGCAAACCTTAGGGGCACTGACCAGCACAGCCAACAAGAAAAGAACAGTCCCTTTGCAGGCAGCATGGGTTTTGAAGCCACACAAGAGCTTCAGGCCCGTACAGCAGGCAGCAGATGAGCAGCAAGAGCACCTCATGCTATCATCTACTAATTCCATGGCATGATTAGTGAGACTCTAGTGCCATAGTCGCAAAGGTGTTACGTAAATTTACAAGCAACCCTGGCGTGGTTGTGACTGACCATGCACGTGCAACGTGTCGCAATAAGCCCATCCCTGATGCAGTCTAGGGAAAGCTACGAGCTAGAGGGCGCAGCTGAGAGGCATTGCATCTTGTGAGACATGTCTTTCGCCACCGTCTGAGGAAGGAGCAACATGTACAGTTTGCTGAGTGGTTGAGCTCGCGGCTAGCACCACAAGCTGCCAGATGATCCACCAGGCTATGTCCTGGGGCTCCTGGGAAAAGAAGGACTGCAGCAGAACTTCGCAACAACCGGCCACCAATGTCTGGCACATTCGAGCACAAACGCAGTGCGGTCCTGCGGACGGGGCTCTTCCTTGATGTATACCTGAAGCTTCTGTAATGCTTGAGTGCCCGATGTGACCCTGAATACAGGCTTACAGGCAACTCAATCCAAAAAGTCTGAGTCCACAACATCGTAGAGCTCATCTTCGATCTGAATGCGTGTGTGTGTGTGAGCAAAAAAAAAACATCACATGTAGGACTTCTTGTCGCGTTCTAGGGGCACACACACACCCCCCAGCAGCAAAAAGGCGCCCCGAGGCGCCGACCAAGGATGTCGCGACGCAATCTGTGTACCGCTCACACCGGCCAAAAGCCTTCAGTCTGATGGACAAGCTTGGAGACCCTCGTGCTTCATGTCATTATTACGATTATCCTGATGATTATTACTATTATTATCTATTACTATTACTATTACTCTTCTTCTTATTTTCATTACTCTTGTTGTTATTACTATTATGCCGCAAGAGGACAGAAGCACAAAGCAGAGCTTGCGGGGCTTTCCTTTGGCAAGTTGGCACTCCTCTCCGAGGCTCTTGCCTTGGAAAACCTGAAGCATTGACAGGACCTGTCCATCAATGCAAGCAAAAAACTCGTCTCGCTGAACACAGGGACTTCTTCATGGAATGATTGCACATGGCGAACACCGTGTCATAATTCATTTATGTTCCAGACTATCTTTCACTGGGACAGCGTCTCTCTGCGGTTGGATAGAAGCGAGGCTTGCACACTGGATCTGTTGCTTATCAATATGAATTGCCTCGTCTTGCACAAGCTCAATGCTACTGCGCTCTTGTATCCTATTCTCAGATACCTTGCTTCTCTTGGTAGAGAACACGTGTCATACTCATCGTCCTTGCGTGCCCTGGACGCTTTGTTCTTGGCACTTCAGCATCTTGGCACCGCGCTTGCTCAATTCACAGCGGCGCTTGCAGGACTTTATGGTCGACGACCCATAGTCCTCGACAACTTTAGCTGAAGCCTTGGGCATCTGCAAGTTGAACTCACTCAAGACCGTCCTCGTCATCTAGCCGCAGGCCAGTCCTAGCAAGACCCATGGCTTCAGAACGGTAGAGCCCACATCTGTGCTAAAGTATGCTCAACCTGCGACGTCTGGAAACATGCCGGCGCGGCGAAAAGTACAAGTTCGAGCGCGGGAACTCTTTCCAAAGGAGGGCAGGGTGACGAATCTCCTGGCAGCTCGGGGAGCAGTGTGAAAATTCGAGGAGAGAAGCGGTCCACCACTTCAAGCGATCCTCTTCAACCGTCTCTTTGTTGGGCAACTTCACATAGAAGTTCTTGCCCACGGAATCCTGCACCCAAAGTGGCTCAGGAACGCCAGAACAGGAATTGAGAAGCAAGAAGAGCAGAGCACAAGCAACTAGCCGTAGTCATAGCCACAACCAATTAGAGGAGCTATAAGCAATACGAACCTTACGATGAAACCCAGTCAAGAACTACGAGTAAGTGGCTTAACTTCGCCTACTCGGGGGGCGCGGTCCTCAAAGTCGTGTATGGCTGTGGTACATGCCCTGCCTCAGGAGCTGTTGCCAACCCAAGGCGACATGCCGACCCCCAAGCATCTTTCATAACTAGTCGAGCGTCGGGACCCTTTGCGCCTCGACAGGTTTAGTCAACTGTTCCACGACTTCCTGACTTTGATGGTCCCATACAGGTACATAATTTTCATTCAAGAATGGATATTCATTTGTTTATCCCGTAATCATGCCGTTCGAGGGAGCGGCATAGGCAGCATACATCATGATCAATATAGTTGAAGGAAGGTGAAATAATCATCATACTGACTCAAGACGAAATAGCATCGGAATCTGCGACCTTGAGCTCGAAGACGATCGAAAACGGCCGGCAAGATCTTTGGGGTTGGGGAGGTGGTTGTCTAAGGAGCTTTCCTCGTCCCTGGGCACGGGATGGCGAGATTCTCATTTGTTGGGGAGTCGCCCTACAGACATCGGTGACGCCAGGGATGTTCCGTTCATCTTGGGGGGCCATTCATCCGAATCCCTAAGCCCTAAACCCCAGATGTGCTTCTAGCGTGGCTAACCCCACATAAACCCGAACCCTAACCTATGAAACGCTTCTGCTAAGCGACCAGTGGGTTGCCTGCATACTTTGCTGAGCTCGCTGCGTTTGTCGCAGTGCTGCGTGGCAGTAGTGTACCTGGCGGGTTGTTGCAATCGGTCACGGTGATTACGGCCGAGAACCGAAATCGCGGCATGTCCTTTCCAGCCTCGCATAGCCATGCCATCTTCTGCTCCGAACAATGTCCGAACAAGTTAGTCACCAGAACACCAATAGAGGACGAGGAAGCGAAGCCCAAAAAGCAGCTGAGCAACCTACTCTCAAAACCGCGGCTATTTGTGTGTCAGAGAGACACTTGGTTGGGAGTTCAGCTTCGAGGTTCTGGATTGCGCTAGATATTTTCCCCACAAACGCAGGCGCCCTACGGCAGCAGGAATGCACTTTGTTGACATCATCCCGACAACCACATAATTGTGTAAGGGGTTGCGGTAACTTCTCACGATCCCCATGGGATCCCTGGTTCAACAAGCTCCCAAGAAGAAACCCCTGATCCAGAATAATCCAGAGCAACACCACCCCCCCCCCCCCCCCCCACATCCCTTCCATGACCAAGGCCACGGCATGAAGCAGTCGCACCTGCAATCGAATCTACTGGCAAGCCCAGACCAGCCCTAGAATATTGTGGTAGGTTCCCTAAAAGTCGCCTCGGCTTCCAGCCAAAGGGCGTCTAGAACAAGCGGACCAGCATCTCGTCTCCTTCCGCCCCTTTACCCGCCCTTGTGGCCGCCAAAGAACCGAGACCTTTGGGTCGCCCCCCGTGCCAAGGAGCCCCCCTAAAAACGCGGCGCGCGCGCGCGCAAGCGTTTACAGTTAGAGCCCGTTCTTGGGTATCCAAGCAAAATATGGGCCGAATGACAACTCGTGTCCCAGAAGGATGAGCACCACTTTTCTCAGTAGTGCTTGCTCTTTCGAGATCATAGGGCGAATCTCTTGGTACAATGCAGGCTCAGCATAAACTGCACAGTGGCCAGTTGACGCCTCAAGGGGCATGACACCTTCCGCCTTCTGTAGCGCATTCATCCGCTCCGCGCTCCCTTCTGGGAGCATGAACGCCAGATATACCAATGGCTCTGCCCGTGGACACAGGCGGTGAGCTTCGAGGAAATGATGGCTGCACTGGGCTGCGTCATTTCCAAACAGATGCACAGCCTGGGCACATACTTGCCCAAGTCCAAGGTGGGCGCCGTAGCGAAGGTACGAGAACTGACGCCAAAGTGAAAGGTCCGAAGCTAAGTATCGCTCCCAAAGCTCTTTGGCAACATCTAAGTTGCTTAGGGAGCGGTGTGACTGAGCCAAATAGAAAATTGCCCTGGTGTATTGCCAGCGGTCGGAATGCGCATCCCGTCGATCCAAGAAAGCCTCCAATAACTGGACATCCTGGCGCAGGCGCGCTTGAGACTGTTCTGCAGTCTTCTCCGCGTCATGCGAAATCCAGAAACTGCCAGCCACCTCGTTGCGGAGCGGTGGCAGCTGGGACTTGTCCGTGTCTCCTACATAATTGATGAACAGATCATTGCTGAGAGTCCGCATCGGGTTGATGTAGGCTTCATGCGTCACGCCCACGTAGCGCCAGGTGGAGTTGCTTGCATTTGGCCATCCTGGCCCGGCATGGTTGTCCGCTCGTAAGAGCCTCTCGGACCAGTACCATGCCTTCGGCCCCATGAAAACACGAAGGTTGAAGACATCCTCAGTGCCGCCGCAGTAGCCAGAGCGCTGGTTTACAAAGGTTCGGAGCTCACCAGGGTTCCTCAGCGTCTCGTCGCCACTTAACATCAACACAAACTCAGTCCTGTTGCCCGCCAAGTGAAGCACGCGATTTCGTGTTGTGGCGAAGTCGACAAAGGGCTCCTCATGAATCTCTAGTGGCAGCTCGGCGGCTGCGGCTGCTTTCCTCAAGATCTGTTTCGTGGCATCACTGGATCCGGTGTCCAAGATCACGGCTGAGTCCACCGCACCTAAGGTCGACTCAAGAGTTTCGCGGATTCGCCTGGCTTCGTTCTTCACAATCATGACCAGGGCCAGCCGGGGCCTAGGAGTGAAGGTGCAACCCCCAGCTGCCCAGCAAGGAAGCTCGACCATCATGTTATTGGAGGACCGCAAGAGGGGTGCAAGGAAGGAAGGGAGGATCCAATGTGGCACTTCCTGGCCTTTGTCTGTCAGCAAGGATCCCAGCACCGGTACATCTCGGAACTGGTCACGCAACGTGGGTAGGCTCTCGAACTCGCCGCGGCGAGCCGCCCCATCCTGCCCCAACAGCACCGATGCCTGCAAGAAAAGGTTGGGCTCGATTTGGAGCTGCTCCAGCATGCGAAACAGAGCTTCCAGTGATGTGCTTCTGTCAAGCTCGATGAAACCCGGCCATCCTGAAAGACTGCTTTCGGGGCTTCCACCTCCACCTAAGGAGATCACCACTCGGCCTTCTCGCAGCAGCCAAGCCGTGATCATGGACGCATCCCCCATGTCCACAACTGGCCCTCTCCGAAGACGCGAGCGTAACAGCATCGAGCAACGTGACGCCTCCACGGCACTCGACCAGGCACGTAGGGCTTCGTCTTTCTGAGGATCAATCTCACTAAGCCGCCGAGCCTCTGCCTGGAGTGCTCTCCCAAGTTGGTGCAGCATCACTCTGCCACTGGCACCAAACCGGAAAAAGCAAGAGCACAAACTCAGGAGACAGACGCGCAAAGTTGCCCTTCCTGAGCACCCCATTGCATCTGCGACGCTGTGACCGCATGTGCCTCGCTGGCTTTGCAGCCCCTATCGCTGGGCTGTGAGCTGCAAGCAGACCCTACTTGCCTCCTCATCATGAGCCACAACATAGGGAGGTCCGTCTCATGTTGGCGAAACCGGTTTCGGGATGTTTCGGGTCAAGAGCTAGTAGCTGAAAAGCACTCGCCGCGCTTCGGCCTCCTGTCATTATCGCAGAGCACCTTGCATTCATGCACCTGGGTGCAGGCGAGACGAGCCAAAGTGCCGACAATTGACTGAGTGACCTGGTCAACATGAAGCGTCGAACCCTTTTGGTTCTGCCGATCCAGCAGCAAGAGTGAGCTTCATGCCCCCTTCCAACCATGAGCATTTTGCCAGCGGCTGAAGTACTGTACCGTGCCAAGCGCCAGAAGTCGTGCAAGAGTGGTCGGAATGTTCAGTGAAAGTACGAAAGCCCGCGTGTACACCTGCAAAACACAGCCAAAAAAAGACGCTCACAGTATCCCATTCATCGACCCACGCTGGCTAGCAGTGCATTTGCCGTTTGGCATGCGCATTCTGCCAGCAAACCATCTCGAATGATACCTCTCAACAAAAAGAGTAGTTGCGCCGACGGCCATCTAAGGGTGAAAGCATGTGAAGCTATGCAGAGTATTCTTGCTGCAGACTTGGGGAATCCAAACCCCTAGGGGAGGAGCCAAGGGCTTCTTCGCCCATGTCTTAGCAGGCCATCTCAATTGCTCCTCCTGGTTCTCCCAGCGCTTAAGAGAAGAGGCTTGAGAGTGCTTCATCGCGGCAGTTGGAAAACCCATCTTCTGGGGCCAATCCTCACTGCAATGCGACATGACGCAAAATCGAGCATGAGAACCTCTCCCTCAGTCAGGTGCCTCTGTTAAGGGCACGTCACAGCGACCACTATCAGCCAACTCACAATCTCTCTTCGTGGAGCCCTTGCAGTTGCAGAAAGGTCCTGTTGCGATCAATGTAGGAAGCTGGCCAGCTCCTCAATTTGCACCTGGCTTTGCGGGTTGTGGCATTGCCTGGAGCCGAGTTCATTCACAAAACACAGCCGCCAACCTTGCCATTGCCGTCCTTGTCAACGGCTTTCAACCTTGAAAAGCTTGAGCAACTCAACGTGCCACAGATGCAGCGCCCACGCAAACAAAAGTGTGCGCTCAATTACAGAAGAGGCGCAGCTCATGTGCTAAAGATCCAGACGCATGTGCTGGCATTCGTGTCTTCAGAAAGGTCTCCACTTCTGCGAAATCTGCCAAACCACCTGAGCACGAGCTGTCAGAAATACATTTGTGTTTACCGGTGCAGCCCACACCCAACAACAGGGACGCAGAATTATCTAAGGAGCTTTGGTTGATTTAGGTTTTGTGTCTCTCGCCTAGGCGCCGTGCGCATTCTACATTGCAAATGCGACCCTCTCGGTGTTTCCTCTCGTTGTTTCCGCGAGCCCGTGTCGCTATTTCCTCTCTATTTCAGCTCATCCCTATCTATTTGCATACGAAACCTCTATTTCCCGTATAGACTATTTTGGCACTCGTCTCTTCGGCTATTCGCTTTATACTTCACTATGAAGCCTGTAGTTCCTCTATGCGTTTCAGTACGACCTCAAGAAAGTTTCCTCTGGGTTTATCCGAAAACCTTCTTTTCCTCAATGCTCCACGACAACACCCGTGTGTGGAGGTCTCGTAGTTAAGGTGCGCGTGTTTAGTACAAACAGAACATATCATTATCGATTCGGTGAAAGATCCGGCAGTTCATCAAAACCCGAAATATGAACTGCAAAACAGTATTCGCTATCTCTTGAAAACAACAAATTCATTGCAGGCGATGACTTTTGCACAATATTTTCGCATGGATAAGCATGTGCTTTTTTATTGGCAATGTCTTTCAAAGAAATATTCTAGTGAATATTCGTCTGCAAATACAATCTACTGTATGAACTGGGCTATGAATTCCAGACCACCTAGAACATCCCATTTCTACGATACGCAACGTTCAAAGAAAAAAACTGCAAAAGCAGTTTTTTTAGATGCACATGCATTCTAAGCCTTCCCTTCCCCTCCCCTTCTCCCCTCCCCTTCTCCCCTCCCCTTCTCCCCTCCCCTTCTCCCCTCCCCTTCTCCCCTCCCCTTCTCCCCTCCCCTTCTCCCCTCCCCTTCTCCCCGCGCATTCGGGCCAGCTTGCTCAGAAGTGCGGAAATTTGTGCGGGCATTGCTGCGACGCGGTGCTACCGGATCGAGAAGTGGAATCGACACAAGCCTCTGCGTTCAAGTGGCTTTGGTCTTTGTCGAGTTCTGCGAAAGCCTTGAGCAAGCCATCTTGCATCTCAGCCGGGTCAACTGCGCCGTCGCGTGACCTTGTTCAGTCTCGGGGTAGAATACCGCCAAGACCGCCAAGACAAGGCAACTTATCTAAGCCGAACAGCTGTTTGTTGAGTTCTTGCTGTTATTCATTGTTTTCCGACATGAGCCAAGCAGAGCCGGACAGCTGAATTGCACTGAATTGCAGACGTGCATCACATCCCACTCAGCGTATCCCAGCAGCAGTCTCCATAGGTCCTTCATGCAGACCTTATCTTGAAAGGCGACATAGAGGCCCTTCCCAGAGGAAGAGGGGGCGAGAACAGATGATTCAGAGAAACCCTAAACCCTAAGCCCTACACCCTAAACCCTAAACCCTAAACCCTGAACCCTGAACCCTAAACCCTAAACCCTAAACCCTAAACCCTGAAGATAAACACTCCGGGCCACCTCTAGGATGACCGGCTTCGCGAGGACGCAGCACTCCTCGAGTTCCCGCACTTCACATTGACACGAAGATCATATGTGATATATGTACCTGCCCATTACTGTGATTATTATTATTGTTATGATTATTTCTTATTATTATGACTATTATGATTAGTATTATACTATATGATATAAGTACCTCTGTACCTATCCCTTATTATGATTATTGTTATTACTATTATTATTATTATTATGACTATTATTCTTAGTGCTATTATTCCTATTACTATTATTTCTGCTATGCCTATTATTCTTATTACTTTGATTACTATCATACTTACTATTCCTCTGATGATTATTAGTACTACTATTATAATAAGTATTAGTATGGCTATTTTATGCCAATGATGTTGCTACTATCTGTTATTATATATCCATACATTTTTGAACTCTCTCTCTCTGCCGCTGCACTATTCTATCCTATTTCAGTATGTTACAAGATTCATGAGAGTTCATCAGGGGGCCGAAGCTCCGAAAGCTCCCTCCCAGAGCCACTAGCGCAGGTGCCTCGTCAGGGATGCCGTTCTCCTTTCCGAAATCAATGAGTGGCTGGATGTTGTTCATTCCGCTCAGAAGTGCTCTGGGACAGCAAACCTGTCATCGGCGCGTTTGGGACAGTCTGATACAAGCTCCGAAGCCCGATCGCACCTGGTACTCCTGCTCCTCGATGAGAGGCTGCCGGTTGACCGTGGTGAGCTGATGCTCGTCATCGGCTAGGCAGCCGTCATCAAGGTGGAGAAAGCCCGGCCGTTCGAGATCCCCTGCGCGGGAGTGCTTCACGGCTTGCGCCAGCGTGGAGCCCTTCATCTTCACCACCGTGAAGGGCTTAGTTGGCAGCTCCGCTTGGTGAAAGGGCCGAGCAACTCTAAACAAGGAGGCCCTTACCGTAACGTTTGCCATGTTTGCCAAGGCACTTCGTCAAATGCCAGCTCCTTGTAAAGGTCCCCCAAGGTAAAGTCACCAGGCTTGTAGCTCTGCTTGCCCCGCATGCCGCCACCATTCATGGCCACCACCTCGACCTCATGCTGATGCAGACCTCGGTCTCGTGCAAGCTTGGTTGCTCATGGTGGTTTGACAACAGCTACATTCGACAGCACGTCATGCCAAAACCATGGCCGGCGAACCCCGCTTGAACTTCTCAAGAAGAAAACCAGCCAACTTGGACGGCTCATAGCGCACATTGAGGCTGGACATCTCACAGGGCAAGTTCGTGATGGCTGCCTGGCGTCATTCTGCAGGCTCTTTGGCCATCTTGTCTCCCAAAACCCTAAACCCTAAACCCTAAACCCTAAACCCTAAACCCTAAACCCTAAATCCTAAACCCTGAACCTGAACCCTGAACCCTAAACCCTAAACCCTAAACCCTGGACCCTGCTTTAAAAAAAAGAGTCTTTTGCACGCGGTGCCTCCATGGCCTTGACTACGAAGTCTTTCCGCTCCTTGGTCCAAGCCTCGGCTTTGGCCTCCCCTGAGAACGTCTCCGCTGGCACCAGGCGATGTCGGCGCCTTACCTTGTAAGGTTTAGGGTTTAGGGTTTAGGGTTTAGGGTTTAGGGTTTAGGGTTTAGGGTTTGGGGTTTGGGGTTTAGGGTTTAGGGTTTGGGGTTTGGGGTTTAAAGTTTAGGGTTTAGGGCTTAGGGATTAGGGTGTTTGATGGTGTTTGGGATGTTCCCCCTTATAATAAGTACTAACAGTCCTTAATGGGGATTATGGTTCCTCTTCGCATAATTCGTTTGAAGGACTGTTAGTTTTAGGAGGAACATCCCAGGCGTTTTTCTCTCAGTTCTGAAACTGTCGGTCAAGTCGCATCTCGATGTTTGCCATACTTTCTGCCATAGATGTGTATCCGCATGTGTGGATATCTTGTATGACTATCTTTCTGAAACACACACACACACACACACACACACACACACACACACACACACACACACACACACACACACACACACACACAGATATGTATATATATGATTCAGCCCCGGCGGGCCCCCCCCCCCCCCCCCCCCCCCCCCCCAATGGTACCCCCCCCCCCCTGTGGTGTGGTTGGGGGTTGGTTTTAGGGTTTTAGGGTTTAGGGTTTAGGGTTTAGGGTTTAGGGTTTTAGGGTTTTAGGGTTTTAGGGTTTAGGGTTTAGGGTTTACGGTTTAGGGTTTAGGGTTTAGGGTTTAGGGTTTAGGGTTTAGGGTTTTCCCCGCGGATGGGGTACTAAGATGATCCCCCCCCCCCCCTGTGGTGTGGTTGGGGGTTGGTTTTAGGGTTAGGGTTTAGGGTTCAGGGTTTTAGGGTTTAGGGTTTAAGGTTTAAGACTTAAGGTTTAGGGTTTAGGGTTAGGGTTTAGGTTTTAGGGTTTAGGGTTTAGGGTTTAGGGTTTAGGGGTTTAGGGTTTAGGGTTTAGGGTTTAGGGACCGTAGAGTAGACTTGGGGGGGGGGGGGGATACCATGGGGGGGGGGGGGGGGCCAGGACGCTCGACGCTGAACCATATATATATATGTGCACATACACCAGTACGCCCCCTTCAAGTCGCGCACTGCGCATGAGCACAACAGAACACTGCTTTTAGCATTGCAAAGAGCGAAGGCGGGAGCTGCGCCCCCAACAAAAAAGTCGCACAGGGCAAGTTGCACCCGAACTCGTCCACCACACATCGATGATGGCGATTTGGGCGCCATCTTGGCCGGCCTTTACAATTAAGGAATCTCCGCTGGATTCCTCGAAAACCGTGTGTTCGTGGCCACCGAGGATGACAGGGACCTCAGCATGGCCAGAGATACAGTACCAAATTGATACCGACTGCACTGTCTAGGATTCAAGGGTCGACATTTTTGTGGATGGTGCACTTCTGGCGAGCTCTGAGCATCCGACCTTGCCTTGGAAACGCTCATCCTTCTGGAAGTCCAGAGCCAGATCACGGTCTTCTGCGATAAGCTGGTGCGTCATGGGCACCATGATGTCAAGTGCCTGAGCCTTGGCTGCCTCATCCCAAGCCACGGCGCAGGATTCTAGAAATGGCCGCATGATCGGGCAGCCCTTCGCGGAGTAGATGCTCTTATCTTGCGTGCACAGCCCAGTGAAGAGCACGTTCTTGTCGCCGACCTTGACCACGTCAAACCTGGGAAGGCTTCTCAACTCTGGGTCCTCGCCGTTGGTGTTGATCAGCTTTCCTGCCCGATGTACTACAATGACCCGAATCTAGGAAACCCTAAACCCTAAACCCTCAACCCTAAACCGTACACCCTAAAGTTGTATATAGACCAGCCGGCTACTCCTACGAACCGGAGCTCACATGGCCTTTAAAAATGGGCAACCGGACTTGGAGCTGCTTCTTGTTCATGTCGAACTCATGGTTTCCCAAGCAGGCGTAGTCCAGCTGCGCATAGTTTAACGCTTGCATCATGGTTGTTCCACCATCCAGGGCCGTGTGGATGCATGGCGACAGGAAGTCGCCGTTGATGTGCGAGGTGACCACGCAATTCTGCGACTCGCACAGCTCCCGGGCCTGCACCACTGCAGATGCAAATCTTGGATAGTTGTCCAATATATACACATCATTGATCATGATCATCCGGAGAAAAGTGCCCACGGCATCCGGTGGTCTGGTGAAGGCAGACTCGGGCTCAGAGCTCGGGGCTTTGGAGCCACTCGGGCTGGGCGCGACCTGCTGCGATGAGTTGCAGCCCATGCTCGTCTGAGAGAGGGCACTAAATGGCTAACAAGGCTCTCGACTTCCGGAGGCGCTGCAGCACAGAGACTCTTTCTTCTAACAAGTGAGAACTTCCGTGTGGCAAAGAACATAAGCAAGACCCCCCGCCCAGGCATGCCGATAGTCTAATCGCCAATTTGCGGCTGACTCGTTGCATGTAACTGCCGGGTCTTGCCAGACACAAAGCCAGTGCACCTCTCGAAACGCAAAGAGCAGCAAGACCCAGAAAGACTAAACATTCTTAGGCGCAGCTGCTGCGAAGCTTGATGCTGTGGTCCGATTCCGACTGACAGAGCAACATGTAGTCATATTGCACAATATCGTAGCAACTTGTGTAACCCAGGCTTGTCCACCTCACCACAGAACCAGATGTTTGGGATTGCTGAACGATCCCTTGACCCGAATCTGGCCTCCGCTTCTTCAGCTTCACTCAGGACAACATCCAGCTTCACTCTGAGGGGGGCACGGACTTGACAAACGTCAGGCGTCTGGCATGGAAGTTCGAAATTCAACAGCAGCTCAAGTAACTACAACCAACTCAAGAAGCAGACATGCGTCTAGAAATGCATCACGCAAGTGCTGTTGGAAGACCGACATTTGAAGTGACATTTATATACAAGCGTGCCAAAAACCGACGAATCACAAAACTTGTTTTTCAAAAGTGGCATCATGACATATTCAATGCCAGCCGATGTTCATCTAGACATGTTGCTTGCTGCCCAATTGTGCGTGGCGTTTACTCATGCAGTCCGCCCTGCTGAGCACGCTTCAGAGCGAGCTATGTGGTGCACTCGTATAGTAACTTGGGCAGGTGGGCATTTGCTCGGCATCATCGTAAATGGAGATGCCGCTTTTGGTGGTCTTGTTCCTGCGACATGCGTCAATCTCTCTGGGGATCTCTAGTCTTCAGGCGCTGTGAGCACACAAGGCCCGGGCGCAAACTGCTTGTATCGATGCCTTGGCAGTGGAGAGTACCAGAGACAAAACCTGCGGACGAAAGCACACGGATGCAGAGGTCCCGGCGGGGAAGCAGAAAACCGGAGTGGGGTTGCATCGCTGCTTTCCAACCTGAGAATCAGCAGCCCCCTGTCACTGTACTTCAGACGTCTCGTCTTCGCCGAAGCCAACTACTAGAAAGAAAGAGATCGGACGGCGAGAGCAGGAAACAAGTGGGGCCATGTTTGGCATTTGCATCTGCCACGGTTTGCTTACTAGCTGAGTATGGCAACGAAATTCAACCTTTTACGGCAGGCTTTGATGACCGCCCAGGCCCACACCAGAAAGATGAACGCATCGACTATCATCGACTCTCGCCCTCAAAATGTCCCCCACGCTCTTTCCAAGGCCACTCGGAACGATGGCATGCTGCTTCAATCATGCGTAACATGGCCCACGAGGCATCAAAGACTCTGGCCTGCAAGATCTTTCCCCCATTCAGCCGTAACAAGCTTAACTGACAACACACTGGCGCACGTCCTCCGAATGGCTCTCAAAGACTTCAACCAGACAGACATGCGCTTCAAAACACAGCCAGTAATAAACATTCCAGTATCCAGCGCATCAGAGACGACTCCAGGGGACTCGCTACATCCGCGGGCGTTCCCTCAAAACATCGGAGGCCCTCTGTCATCAATCCAAGCAACCATCACCCTATACACTCCCTCGGGATTGAATACAACCCCCAAACAAACCCCTGTATACCAGCGTTCTCGATCTTGAGACGCAATCTCTCGAAGCTTGACGGTTCTACAGAACTGAAGCCAGTGCCATCTAATTTTGCTCGATGGCGCATCCTAAACCCTAACCCTAAAGGCAAAATCCCTATACACACACATCATGCATAAAACCAAGGGCTCCAAGAAAGAGATTGACAATTATTCTGAGCTTCCGACTCTGTTCCCATTTCGTCTTGGGCAATCACATGTACTATAGGCATGCACGTCCAGGGGGTCCAATGCCTCAACTCAAAGAGAAGTCATTTCTCATTGCGACCTCTGGATATCTCTGCTTGCGTGATGGTGTTATATGGTGTGTGTGTGTGTGTGCGTGTGCAAGTTGCAAGCTGCACTGCCACTTGCTAATTCCCGGAGGCGTGGGCCAAAGCCAGTCGACCCATGGCTGAACCCCTGGTGTGCAGCTTGGCCTTAGCTTCTGTCACCCACGACAACACTCCGAGCAAGGAACCTGAAGAACACGGAGACGTCGCGGAATGACATTCGGACGGGCATGGCTGAGGTTTCAACAAGCAGGCCGCCCAGTCCGCATGCTTCTCGTAGCAGGTCCTTGGCTGCAGCGGCACATCTTGAGCAACTTGCAGGGGTAATCAAGAAGCAACCCGACCGGATGATACACCGGGCACCAGGCATGCTCGCATCACAGCACTTGCCGCTGGCACCACAGTCCTGCTTTTTGCGCTTGCACCCACAAAGACAATGGAACCTCACTGCACCGTCCTCGACATAGGCCGTCGCACATTTCCCGACGCCCACTTCATCCAACACGACTAATTCATCGCGGGACGAATGATTTCCTCGGAACAAGTAAAAAAACAAGTCGGCACTCCACAATCTAGATGCTTGAAATGATCCCCCTCCCGGCCCAACAAAAATCGGAAGAAGCATGCGTCAATTCCACAATAAGCGTCGCTGTGGTCTCAGACTGCCCTTGCCGGGGTTGGCAATCACATCGTCCTAAGCACCAAGATGCGCCTCTGAGCTCGCAGCTACACAACCGGTGCCGACAGTAAGATCAGAGCAGGCAGGAGCACACACACGGCAAAGATCCAGGCCTCATAAAACAAGGCATCACAAAAACAAACAAACTTTAATTTGGGGTTTCAAAAACATGTCACCAATATTGTCGACCGGCCACCTTGGCAAATCTCCAGCGCGCCATGCAAAAGCCGTGCTGCTGAGCCCGCGCTGCGCAAGGCTGCATGTGCGAACGTCAAGTAAGCCACGCTGCTGTCATGCTGCGACGCACAGTTGCAGTAAAACATCTTCTGCATGTGGCAGCATACCCCGGATAGCTGAGCACAAGGTTTGTGCCGCAGCGTACGTAACATGCCGAAGGTCTACTTCTTTTCGCACAAGCATATGTCGCGGGCGCCAAGCTACGGGTTTGCTACTCTCAGGCGCGGAGGGGTAGGAGGCTGGGCTGGCTTGGGGCCACGAGCACTCCAAGCGCGGGTCCGCTGGGGTGGAGCGGGGCCGGCCACGTGCTGCATGGCCACTCCCCGTATGCCCCATGCATCCCCATGCACTAGTGGCGCGACTGGCCCGCACCTACCGAAACCCGGAGAGCAGGCCTCGTGCTGCGCGCGCACGCAAAGGCGGTCGACTGGCGATGCGCCCGAAGTACTGCAAACGACGCAAAGGCTGTCCAGCATTGCATCGTAGAAAAGTATGCGCTCGGGTAGCATAGAATAGTGCCGCATAGGGGAGAAAGGCGGCCAGTTCAGGTTGGCCCACCAGGTTGCAGCCTTTCGCCATCATTGCGGCCAGCAATAAATGAATGGACCGGTGGTGTCGTAACTTCTGGTTCCCCCACTTCCCCAACAGAAAAAATCTCTACAACGGGCTGCGCAAGCCCACCAAAAAAGTTGGCACCTCCCAATGCGTTCTGCCAGCTTGCACCAGGAAGTTTTTTATTTCCCGAAAGCTTCAGCGAAGGGTTCTTCGGAAAAAAAACGTCAACCTACCATCACCACACTACAATCACCACACTCCAATCACCACACTACCATCACCACACTACCATCACCACACTACAATCACCACACTCCAATCTCCACACTACCATCACCACAGTACCATCACATCACTTCCGCTATTAAATTCTCTCTTATTTCTTAGGCTGGGGCGGGTTTCGCCGCGGCTAGCGCGATGCACCCCTCTGCGGGGATCGCGCGTGTCGGAGCGCTCCCGCTGTGCGTTTTTGCGCATTTAGATGTGCGCCCGCGCGCCCTCTGCGGGGATCGTGCGTGTCGGAGCGCTCCCGCTGTGCGTTTTTGCGCATTTAGATGTGCGCCCGCGCGCCCTCTGCGGGGATCGTGCGTGTCGGAGCGCTCCCGCTGTGCGTTTTTGCGCATGTGGATTTGCGCCTGCGCACCCTCTGCGGGGATCGTGCGTGTCGGAGCGCTCCCGCTGTGTGTTTTTGCGCATGTGGATTTGCGCCCGCGCACCCTCTGCGGGGATCGTGCGTGTCGGAGCGCTCCCGCTGTGCGTTTTTGCGCATGTGGATTTGCTCCCGCGCACCCTCTGCGGGGATCGTGCGTGTCGGAGCGCTCCCGCTGTGCGTTTTTGCGCATTGTACAACTTGCTTCGCACACCCTCTGCGGGGATCGTGCGTGTCGGAGCGCTCCCGCTGTGCGTTTTTGCGTATTTTCAAGCGTGGTCGTGCACCCTCTGCGGGGATCGTGCGTGTCGGAGCCTTCCTCACCTCTTCCTCTCCTCTTCCTCTGCTCTTCTTTTCCTCTTCCTCTCCTCTTCCTCTCCTCTTCTTTTCCTCTTCCTCTCCTCTTCCTCTCCTCTTCCTCTCCTCTTCCTCTCCTCTTCCTCTCCTCTCCTCTTCCTCTCCTCTTCCTCTGCTCTTCCTCTGCTCTTCCTCTCCTCTCCTCTTCCTCTCCTCTTCTTGCTCTTCCTCTGCTCTTCCTCTCCTCTTCTTCTTCTTCTTTCTTCTTCCTCTCCTCTTCCTCTCCTCTTCCTCTCCTCTTCCTCTCCTCTTCCTCTCCTCTTCCTCTCCTCTTCCTCTCCTCTTCCTCTGCTCTTCTTTTCCTCTTCTTTTCCTCTTCCTCTCCTCTTCATCTCCTCTTCTTTTCCTCTTCCTCTCCTCTTCCTCTCCTCTTCCTCTCCTCTTCCTCTCCTCTTCCTCTCCTCTTCCTCTCCTCTCCTCTTCCTCTGCTCTTCTTTTCTTCTTCCTCTCCTGGAAAGTCGACTTTAGTAGTACAAACGTAGTACGCCGCGGACGCCCGCAGCTGCCGTAGCTGGAAAGTCGACTTTTTGCAGTACAAACGTAGTACGCCGCGGAAGTCCGGAGCTGCCGTGGCTGGAAAGTCGACTTTTGTAGTACAAACGTAGTACGCCGCGGACGCCCGGAGCTGCCGCGGCGGGAAAGTCGACTTTTGTAGTAGAAAGTCGACTTTCTGTAGTACAAACGTAGTACGCCGTGGGACTCGAACTCCGCGGTGTCGAAACCCTCGCAAATATCGGCGCGGAACTCTGGGGCTTCGAAAGGGTCGCAAATACCGTGGGCGCGGAACTCTGGGGCGTCGAAAACGTCGCAAATACCGCGGGCGCGGAACTCTGGAGCTTCGAAAGCGTCGCAAATACCGTGGGCGCGGAACTCTGGGGCTTCGAAAACGTCGCAAATACCGTGGGCGCGGAACTCTGGGGCTTCGAAAACGTCGCAAATACCGTGGGCGCGGAACTCTGGGGCTTCGAAAACGTCGCAAATACCGTGGGCGCGGAACTCTGGGGCTTCGAAAACCTCACAAACACCGTGGGCGCGGAACTCTGGAGCTTCGAAAACCTCGCAAATACCGTGGGCGCGGAACTCTGGGGCTTCGACAACGTCGCAAATACCGTGGGCGCGGAACTCATGGGGCTTCGAAAACGTCGCAAATACCGTGGGCGCGGAACTCTGGGGCTTCGAAAACCTCGCAAATACCATGGGCGCGGAACTCCGGGGCTTCGAAAACCTCGCAAACACCGTGGGCGCGGAACTCTGGAGCTTCGAAAATGGCGCAGCAAATAGCGCGACGGCTCTCGTGTGGGCATGCAGAGCTATGCTTTGATCTGTTCACAACATGGCAGCAGGCGCCTCAGGCCATGTGGGACTTTTGCATGCTGGCATGTGTACGTGGTATTATGCATTCATTCATCCTATGTACGCTTCGCAAACTTCGTGGACGGAACCTCGTCCGGTGCTCAGAGCTTTTGTTGCGATCACTGTTGCAATTAGACCAGTCATCACACCCACGCTGTGTCGTCGCTTTCCTTCCTGGTTCGAGGTAGATGTGAAGTTGCAGCGTGCAGGCTTTAGGTAGGAAGTCGCAGGAACTTAGCAAGCGCGGGCTCGTTGAGAAGCATGGGTACGGCTGGCGGGCGCATTTTGCGCACATCCGCATTTGCGAGGAGAAGGGCACTTCGAGCAAGGAGAAGTCTATCAGAGGTCCGCTGCGTGACAGCAGAAGGAAAGCTCTTGCAGACTTGAAATCCATGCGAGAATGCGGCACGGCTGCCGAGTTGGTTGCTCGTGCGGCGAGACTGAAAGATCTGACCCTGCCTTCATGGGTGTCCAACGAAGCTTTGTCGACGCGGCACATGTCACTTTGCGGGCTGAACGTCCAGTACCCATGGAGTCGACTGTTGATGCTGGGCTGCAAAACTATGGAAGTGAGGACCTATCTTTTCGGTCAGTACCGGTGCTTTTCGGAAGGACAGCAGATGTTCTTGATCGAGACCCCAGGCAATCGCTCTGCAGAGGGCGCCATGGTACCTGTTGAGATTGGACCTCCTCCTGCACGGTCTCAGGTGATCGGCGTCATCGTCTTCGCTGGTGCGATCGAATTTTCGGATGCTCGGGATTTCGATGCTAACAGGCCGCGCACACTCATCGAGGTCGGCAGTGCTTTCGACTGGTTGTCCTCGGGCGCTAAGCGGCTTTTTGGCTGGGTGGTCCTGGATGTCAAGGCCTTCAAGACGCCCCTGTCGCTGGGAGGCCGACCATCTCCCGAAGCCGGCGGCGACCTGAGGACAGCCATAAAGGCTATAGTCGGACCCACACCGAAGCACTGACGCGTCGTCTGTTGACATGCTGCGGCAGGCGACTAGTGCTTCTCCGAGCAGCTCTGAGACGTTTTCTGTTGACGTGCTGCGGCATGTGACTGGTCCACCGAGAAAAGATACTCCTGCGCTCACGCTTGCATGCCTTGACTTGCAACATAGAAGACACATTGAGTCGCGCAGCGCCGTGGTGATTTGCTGCTGTCACTGCTGTAACTAAAGAAGCTTGCCCCCAGGTTGACTGCGCCCGTGCACGTGCCGCGCCGGCCTCTGTCTGCTTGCTTGCTAGTGTCACACAAGACCACGCACGCACGGTAGGTACGAGTGGAGCAGCCGTTGCTTGGAGTCGGCTGTGCTTCTTTTGCTTTTGTAACCCGCGGCGCAGACCCTGGGTCTTGCTGGCTCACAGAACTTCAGTTCTAGGGCGCGCGGCCGCCGCAGCATGGCGCAGAATCTTTTCGAGACCACCTTGGACAAGGTGTCCGGCGCTGGAGCCGAGCAGATGAAGGTGCCCGTGAGACGCCTGTGTTACTCCACGAAGCCGATCGTGGCAAAAACGGGCAAGAAGTTCTGCAAGTTAGCGGGGAAGATGGTAGATTTGGCTGGCAACTCTCTCTACTATGAGTTTCTAGGCAACGACGAGAAGGACGTCATGGCCAAGGCGAAAGACCTCATGTCGTCGGAATTCGTCGTGTTGACGAAGCTGAAGCTGCAGAAAAGTCCGTTCTGGGCTGGATACTACGCAAACTTCAGCGACAAAGGTTCGCGAACGGGCTTCCATCCACAGCCGGCAGGACACGCGACGTCCATGAAGCTCCAGCGCATCTATCCGGAGTCCACGATCAAGTTCGCGCAGTGTGCGCGGCGGCAGGTGTGGCAGCGAGGGTTGGGGCAAGGTGGCTGTCCAAGGCGGCCATGATTGATGGCTTGGTCGACAAGCTTTGTCCACCAGCATGGCCGAAGCCTTACTGTTTGAATGGCTGCTTGCGGTCAGGCGATGAGACGCTTTCTGTTGATGCGTTTGGCTGCATGGCATTTTCGAGACGAGTGCCCGCGGTGCCGCTTAGGATTAGGTTGGAGTTCTTCGACAGCAGGAGAAACGCGCAACTGACACGATGAGCTTTTGAGTGCCCACGCTGGGCTTTCTTTTCGCAGAGCTGAGTCCTTTTCTAACAGCTTGCTGCTGTGCGCATCCAGGTCGACCATTTCTTGTGCGCCGGTTCTCGAACAGCTCCGGCTTCTTGTCTCCCACGAGGCCACATGGAATGCCGTGTACTTTGGCAGTTGCATGGGTTTGCTTTGACTCTAGTTTTCTTGTGATTGAAACCATGCTGCTGGAACCGCTTCATTTTGCTGGCTCACCGGGATCACTTGTAGATGACGTGAATACCCCTTTGATTTTGCTGAGTGGCCTAAGCACGCATGGCCTTGCCTGGCCAGGATCGCTTCCTCACTTTCTTGCGGTGCCTTGGCCTGCACAACGTGGACCCATCTACCATCGAGATCAACCTCGTCCGCGCGCAGGTGACTGCTGACATACGCCAACACAGGGGGCCTGCTCTGCGGATGGACTGGGTGGAGCAAGAGCTGCAGCTCTTTTTGTGCTGGCGAAACTTGTTGCGTCATGGGGTGCTGGCGCCAGTGGCCCTGGCGTCGTGCAGCGACGAAGACCGCGAAGTGGTTCCATCAGAGGAGCATCCGACCACCATGTTTGATCCTGGCACCTGGGCCATGGCGTACCCCGATCTGTTTCCGTACGCAGACGGCGTGCCTTTTCTGACTCGGCAGACCAAGTCTCTGTGCTGGAGGTGTTTCAGTACCTTCTCTGCCGGGACGAACTGAGCTACACCCTGCCAGGGGAAGCCAGTTACGAGCCGCCGCAGCGTGCAAGATGGTCCGCGTCAGTGTCTTAGCTGAAAATATTCAACTTGCGGGAGAGAGAGAGAAAGAGAGAGAGAGAGAGAGAGAGAGAGAGAGAGAGAGAGAGAGAGAGAGAGAGAGAGAGAGAGAGAGAGAGAGAGAGAGAGAGACCATGTATGAGCTAGAGAAGGCGATTTATAAGTGTGCAGGCTTCATTTCTGCCGGTGTGCGCTACGATGTGCAGCGTCGCTTACAGCTGCTGCGCAAGAGCAAGGCGCACGTCCAGCGCAAGGGCTACAGTGAGCATTGCAACGTCATTGCTTCCGTTGAGCCCGAAGCCTTGCTGAAAGCCATCGCTTTGAAGGGCGAAAAGGCAGACATCCGGGCCATCATGCAGAGCCCGGAAGTCGACCCGGCCCTGAAGAGAGCTCTCGGCGACGTCCTGGTGACCACGGGCGACATCATCGGCATGGAAGGGCATCGGTCTCAGCTGCGACACCGCGGTCACGCCGCAGGGTGGCATTTCGGCAGCTCCACTCTGTTCGTCACTCCGAATTTGGCAGACACCCGTGCGTCCTTGCTGCTTCAGCTGAACGACAAGGCCTACGCCTTGGGCATGGACTGGAATGCTGAAACGCCCGACTTGCTGGTCAACTGTTGGGGCGATACTTTTGTGACAGCGCACTGCGGTCTATGTGTGTGCCCTGGCTGCGTCCGTGCCCCGGGCTGTTGTGCGGATTGACACGTTCTCTGTGAATGTCCACCTTCGCCCGCCGGCACGATGCTCCTGCCTTCAGCATTCGCCCGCCGGCACGATGCTCCTGCCTCCTGCAATCAAGTGGATAGAAAAGTGACCGTGACCTTTCGCGTCATTCATCACGCTGAGTTTAACATTGACACATGTGTTGCTACACACACCCAACTTGTATGACTGGCAGGCGTAGGCTCATCCTGCACGGCGCCCGCGCAGAGCTTGGCAGCCGTGCTGCAGCAAGTTTCTTACATTCAACTTTGAAATCCCTCAGCTTGAACCCGTGAGCCAACCCTCACGCTCAAATCCCCGAGGTGCACGTTCCAGGCAAGATCTCTCTGGTGCATTAGGCTCGCGTTGCTTTGTCGCTTGTGGTTGGTGCCATGTCGTCTGTCTGCTTCTGTGAACGTAAGCATGACACTTGTGGCTGCAGGTGGAGCTTGGATGATCTGATTCGTCTGCTGCTGTGACCGTCTCACTTTGGGGACTTGCAGTGGAAAAAGAACATACTATCACCACGCTAGCACTACGCTACCATCGCAACATTACCATCACCACATTATCATCACCCCATTGCCGTCATCGCGCTACCATCGCCTCAGCTATACACGGCCTCTCTACACTGCCTATTCTCTTCCATCTTCTTTGCGTTTCGCGTCCTTTTCGCTGTCGACGCGACACCTGCTTCCTATCCTACTACACCACACCACGATCACCGCACTGACAACACAACCAACTCTACGTGTCAGTTGATATCTTCGCACTGATTGCTTTCGGGATAATCGGTGTCTAGTTTTTCAAGATCGCTTGCACTGCGACCGACAGCACGCTCCACCACCTTCTCGCCCAGCCCGCTGCCACTGCTTGCCGGACCGTGGGGGGCGCGCGGCAAGCGCACAAACGGATCATATCCCTGACGAACCGCAGCGCGCCTCCATTCCAGCGGCCTCCCACTTCGGCCCTAAGCACGACCAGCCTCTGCGGGTCGCCCTGCGAACTCTGGGTAGGCTGCCCGCTGCGTCTTTCCGCCACCCGAAGCGCCGCCCCATCGTTCTCCGCCGCGCAAGGCTGCGGCTGACCCTGGCATCGCAGCGCGCAGCGAGACCCAGCGGGGAAGCGCCGTAGACGATGAGATCCAGTCGGCGCCGATCCGCGGCTGGGACCCCAGGTGCCGTCGTGTGGACCAGCCACTGCTGCGGCACCACTTGCCCTTCGGGCCCCACAGCCTCCCGCGCTACCCGCGCCCACGCCCTCTCCACCACCTTGGCCCGCCGCGCTAACAGCCCCGTGTGAGGGCATGCCAAGGCATCGTCGCCACGTTGCCGCCGCATCCGGGCGAGCCGCAATTTGTTTTTTTCTCCGCACCTTCGCAACAGCGAGCTGTGATGGGCAGGGGAAGGCGGAATCGCCTGCGCAGGGCCATTTGCATAACGGGCGGCGGCAACGTCGTGGCCGGCTCGCCGGGTATGGCCGTCAGCCACGAAGATCCAATGCGGGCCCAAGAGTGCCGCTCGGTGGTGGAGCGACGGAGGCGGCAGTCACTTGCAGCCTCCATGCCAGCGTGCCGGCGGGGTGGGGGAAGCGGGAAGGAAACGGCGAATCTTGCACGACTTAAATGAAAGCCACAGGTGCAGGAATTCCTCGAAAATTGCGTGACGCCGAGAACGGCTCTGGCACTGGACGGCATCGTGACCACGTAGAGGTCGTCCAGGAAAGCAACCAGGCTGTCGTCGGCAGGGAGCGCTTCCGCCGCCTGTCGTAGGGCGTCGTGCTGTCCGAGGGCGAAAAGGGCGGGAGCCAGAGGGTCCCTTTGTTTTTTTTTGTTTTTTTGCTCGCCTCTTTTCCATCCGCAGAAGTCCGGTCGCGGCCTCTGCCACGGGCAGCAGCTGCCCCTAGTGGCCGCGGAGCGGCAGGCGACTCGGCCCTGCAGTGTCAGCAAGGTCAAGTACCCGATCCAGCTCCTGTTGTTGGCTGGCATGCATGGGGTGGTGCCGGGCACGGGGAGCCCAGGGCTGTGCTCGTCACGGCCTGTTGCACCGAGACGGAAAGGATTCCGCCATCCTCCAAGCGTATGGCGGTGCGCTCGGGGCCAGCGAGGCCGCGATGCTTGCGCGTGTCTTCAAAAGCGCAGCGCCAGCTGTTCCACCGGCAACCCTGCGGGGGAGCCCGGCAGCCGTCAGGGGAGACACGAGCGTGGTGTCGACTGCGAGTTGCGCTCCTCCCCACAGTGGCAGGCCGTTGGCAATGACCTCGATGCGCCTGTCGTCTTGCCGGATGGGGTCGACGTTGAGGTCGCGGACAAGCACATTGAGAGCGACGGCAGCACGCTCGAAAGGGCCGCCCCGCGCACGAAGAACACCAGAGCGAGGGCAGGCTGCGAGATGGTCGCCGTAAGGATCCCGGCATCTGGCAGAGGTCAGCGGCCACGGCAGCCGGAGTCTGCGGAGCAGTATGACCCGGAAAAGGGGCGACTCCAGGGATCTCCAGGGTGAACTCCGGCAGGGTGGGCAGCGTGAGGTCGGGCCTGCGAATCCAGCAGGGCGGCCGAGGCAGGATCGGCCTCCCGCAGGAAAGCCCTATGGCACATATCCCAGGCGGAGGGAGGCGAACAGGGGGATCCGTTGACATCCACCGAGCGTTGCGGACGGCCCATTCGACCTTCCGCCAGGGTGAAGACTTGTATGCTTTTTTTGTTCTCGGACTTTTATGCCTGCTGATCCGTTTGGTCGGCTAAGCGGCTCCAAAACTACCCGGGCAAGCTACGCCACGCTCGCAGCAGCAGCCAGCGGGCTTCAGCGCAGCGGCAGGCGACTCGGTCCGTCCGGGTCAGCCAGGGTCGGCAGGCTGTACCGCCCTTGCCCTCCCCAGCGCCGTTGAGCCGACCGCCTGCTGGCATGCGACGGACAGGGCGCTCCACCACCTGCGTGCCGGCGACGCCGGCAACCGCGCGCAGAGGTGCGGGGCGCGGCAGGCCCGCAAGCGGACCAGGCGTCGCACCACTGACGCAGCCTCGGCGTTCCAGCGCCCCCCGACCTCACAACCAAGCACGCAGAGCTGTTGCGCCCCCCCCTGTGCGAGCTCGGGGTAGGTGGCCCGCTTACGCCGCTCGGCCGTGCGCAGCACGGCCCTGTCACGGTCTGCGGCTCCGCAGTGGGGCGTGCCAGGAGTGTGGCGTCGCAGCATAGCGCCCCTCCCAACGGGGTCGCCCCGTAGATGACGAGGTCCAAGCGGCGACGGTCCGCCGGGAGTACTCCAGGCGCGGTGGTATGGGCCGCGGCACCACTTGGCTCTCTGGCCCAACAGCCTCGCGCGCGACGCGCACCCAGGCGCGCTCGACGACTTTGGCACGGCGCGCAAGCAGGCCCGGTATGCTTTTTTGCATGACACATACATCACGTGCCCGGTTGAACGCACCTTCCGTATCCTTCGCACTGCGTTGGCGGAGCACGCCGACATAGACCTGAACCTCGGCAAAACGCGGGTTTGGAACGCTGCAGGCCAGGAGCCTGCGGGCCTGCCCGTGTGGGTTGGCGCCCACTCCCTGCCGGCAGATCAGCAAGGCATGGTCGTCCAAGGCACACCGTTGGGCAGCGATGCCTTTGTTGACGCGTTCTTGCAACGAAAGGCTGGGGCCCACGAGCCCTTGTTGTCCAAAATCCCCGCCGCCCCGGACCTCCAGGCGGCTACGGGCTGCTGTTGCTCATGTGCGCTGCCCCGCGTTGCCACTACCTGCTCCGCGCCTTGCCGCCCTCCGCCACGGCGGCTTTTGCCCGCCGCCATGATGAGGCGGTTCTTACTTGCCTGGGGGCGTTGTTGGCCAACGAAGCACCGCCGTTTTTGGACGGCCTCGCCATTCGGCGGGCACAGTTGCCTCTGCACTTTGGAGGGCTCGGTTTGCGGTCGGCGGAGGCCTCGCGCCCTGCGGCACATTGGGCCTCCTGGGCGTACCTGCTCTGGTGGTCAAAGCCTGTCAAAGCGTATTGGTACGGAGCGCAGGCTTCCTGCAATTGGGCGCTCAACTGCTGGGCGAGCGTGCGCGAGACCAGCCGACGAAACACGTCGCCCATAACTAAGGCCACTCTAAGGCCCGAATACCCCCGCGGGCTTTTGGAGGGCCACCATGCGGCCAAGGCGAAGCCCGGCAGCGATTTGCTCAGGAACCTCCGCACGAGCCAGGCACTGCGCCGCGTTGTGCAAGAGTTCGCAACAATCCTCGTCATCAAGCAGCACGCGCATGTGCTCGCACGTGGCGCCTGACGGGCCTGCCGCGGCACTTCGGCGTGCTCGGAGCAGGTTGGCGCTGAGTTTAGCGGCGTCGACCGCCAGCAAGGCAGGAGCGTCGAACTCCGCCAACCAAGGAGGTGACGGCACTTGGCGACTTTGGGGCCTCTTAGCCACTGTGTCCGGACACCCTCCCCACCCTCCGCGAGCGCCACCCGGGCATCGTTGAGGGGCTGCTTGCCCAAGCCCGGTCCCATCTACAACATGAAGGTTGTCTCCTGCCCTGCGTAGCCGCCGCCCTTGGCTCGGAGTCGAGTCTGCGGCAAGCTGGCTTTGACGCCCCGCACTGGCAGCTGTTAGTTGAAACCTCCCGCCCTGAAACGCCGGCGGGACGAAACTTCGGGGACCCTCTGTGAGGATGGCAGAGGGCCGCCACGTCATGCTTGGACACGGCGGCGTGCGAAGGCCTCCTTATTCTGACCTTGACCCGGCCTCGCGCGCGCTTCTGTTGTCTCAAGCTGGCCCCGGCGGCTCACGGGCCATCACAGCCCTCCCCACCGCGCCTGAGCTCCGCATGCCTTCCGATTGCATGCGTGTTGTGTTGCTGCAGCGCTTGAGGCTCCCGCTGCCGCACGTGCCGAGGCACTGCCGCTGCGGCGGTATTTTGGATGCGCTCGGGGACCACCAGGCTGCCTGCCCTGTGGCGTGTGTTCTGGGCCTGCGGGGCGCTCCACTGGAACGAGCCGCCGCAAGGATTTTTTTTTTTTTTTCGCACCTTTTTGCACCTGCACGTGAAAGTTCTCAGCCTTCGCCCCCGCATCACAGCCGCTCAGCGAGCAGATATCTCTGCGCCATCACCGGCGTCCCGCGTGCTGACCGGCAGCTCCAGCAGGGACTGCGCGTGGGCCCGCATGGCAGCGAGCCCTGCAAGGGCCGTCCACAGCCGTGTCAGTGCCCGCGCCGCAGCAATTTGCGCCCAGGGGGCCCGCACGCGGCTGCGGACCCGTGCGAGGCGGCGAATGAAAGCCAGCGTCCCGCTGCTGAAGCGGCCCCCGACCTCCAGGCCGAACACGACGAGGCGGCAGCGGCCCCGTCCGCCCGGCTGAAGCTCAGGGTACGTGCGCATCTTGCGCTGGGCAGCCTGCTCCAGAGCGAGACCCGGCCGCGCATCCGCGCCCGGTCGCGCTTGCCCGTCGCGTCGGACGGGGCAAACCAAGGTGGTGTCAACCGCGATTTGCGCCCCCTGCCACAAAGGCAGTTGGCCACCACCTCGATCCGCCGACCATCGGTCGCCGGCACGTCGAGGTTGAGGTCCCGGAGAGCGACGCTGGTGGCCACCTCACGGCAGATGCGAGCAGCAGCCCGCTCCAGTGGCCCCGCTCTATGCGCTAGCACCCCAACCTGTGCGCAGGCGGAACGGTGGTCCCCGAGCTCATCGAGGGTTCCGCCGCAGCGGCATCGGCGTGGGGCGAGCGGCAACGCCAGTCGTAGCCGCCGAAGCAGGAAGGTGCGGAACTCCCCGCTGTCGACGACGAAGTCCGGGCAGCTCGGGATGGCGGTGATCGCGCAGCTGGCACCTTCACCGCTTTGGGACAGCAGCAGATGCACTATCCAAGTCAGAAAACAGCATCTCGAGCGCGCGCTTGTCCACAGCAGCTCCGGCACTTTGCTGCCATCCTCGCCTCGTTGGGGCGGAGGGCCCGGCATCGTCTTCCAGGTTGGGGGGGACCGTGCCCTCCAACAGCGCTGCCCAAGTTGGCGCGTTGTACCCCTGCGAGCGTAGGCACTGTGCAGCGTGCTCTGCCTCCATGACCCAGGATTTGTCAGGAAGGAGGGGCCCGTGTGGCGACGAATGTTTTGTTGCGTGACATGAACATTGACGTTCCGCTGGCGGATTCACGCCGCATAGAGGTCCTCGCCAATGGGCTACCCCTGTGGCAAGGTGCCCAGGTGGCGGTCGACACGACCTTCGTCACCCCGTGTCACGGACGGGTCTGCACGCGCGGGGGCCGATCGCGTCCCCGGCAAAGTTGCAGCCGATGCGGGACGGCGCAAGCGCCAAGCCACCTACCCTGAGCTGCTAACGGCCCGCCGCTGCCGGATGCTGCCGGCTGGTTGTCCTAACGGTCGAGGTAGGCGGCCGTTTCGGCGCTGAGCTGGCGGACTTCCTCCGCCGCTTGGCGGCCTCGAAAGCCCGCGCAGCTCCGGCGCAGCTCCGGCAGTCTGCGCGCCAAGCGGCATGCCACCGCTGGGCGGGAATGTTGGCTGTGGCCGCCCAGCGGGCGCTGGCCTGGTCGTTGTTGGAGCTCCCCCTTGATATGGCGGACGAGTGCGATGGCACGGAGCCGCCTTTGGCGGAAGTGTTGGCGGAGGCCCGCCACACCTTCCCGGTGATCGCAAGCCGCCTGCCGGCCCGCCGTGAGGCTGCAGTGGGAACGAGGGGGGGCTTGGCCTTGTACAGTACATAGAGATTCGCTTGCGGAGAGAAAAAAAAAAAAGGATCACCCACCACCTGCGCGCCCATGCCGACGACGCGGCGGTCCGCACGGCTGGCGGGGCTCGCTGAGCGCGGACCCGCACGAGGTCACGGAGCAGCTGTCGCGCGCCAGCATTCCACCGCCCGCCGACCTGTGCCCCTAGCACGACGAGCTGCTGCGGGCCGCCTGCGAGCAACTCCGGGTAAGCTGTTCGCTTGCGGCGCTCGGCGACCCGCAGAGCAGCTCCATCATGAGCCGCGGCGCAAGGCTGGGGCAAACCCGTCCGCGAGAGCGGCGAGACCAACGTCGCGTCGCGGCAGAGGGCCCCGCCAAGCGGAGTCGCTCCGTATAGATGACGAGGTCAAGGCGGCGGCGGTCGTCGGCGCGGACAGTGGGCGCCGTGGTGTGCGCTAGCCACTGTTGGGGGACCACCTGCCCGTCCGCTCCAACTGCTTCCCTGGCCACGCGCACCCGCGCCCGTTCCAGGGTCTTCGCCCGGCGCGCCAACAAGCCGGTGCGGGTGCATGCCAAAGCGTGGTCGCCCAGCGCGTCTACCTCCCCCCGCAGCCAGGCGGGCCACGGCGGCTGCACCGGACGGGCAGGGGCAGGCGCAAGCGGCGGCGCAGCGCCAGCAGCATCGCTTTGGGTGGAAGGGCGCATGCTGGCTCGCAAGGTATGGCAGTCAGCCATGTTCCGGCTTGGGGGCAAGCCTGTGACCGGAGAAGGGCGAGTTGGGATGGCAGCTGCGCCACCGTACGTTTGGAGCAGGGCCACTTGTGCTGCAGCGGGGACATATCCTGGCACATCCATACAAAGGACGACAATCGTGCACTTCGTCCAATGCCATGTGCAATCCAGGCACAATGCGCCATGTACCTCTCGCATGCGACAAGCACTTGGCACATGCAATATGCACCTGGCACATCTGGCAATGCAATGTGCGCTGAAAGCGCCCATCCACCGCGTGCTCCTACTCACCAGAACCATCGCCCGCATCGCATTTCGCAGTATGCCACGACAGTCGCGTGGGCCGCGGCAATGGGGCACAGGAGCCCAGCGCCATCCAAGAGCAAGGGCATGTATAGCCACGAGTTAGTTGGTGGCAGCGGCCCTGCAGCGGGCGCGCCCTGCTGCCAGCGGAAGCAAGCCTGTAGCGGTGAGGGCACCACCCCAGCTCGTGGCGCCGTAGACCGCCAGGTCCAAGCGGCGCTGGTCCCCGGGACAACCTGGCCTTCCGGGCCAGCTACGCGAACCCAAGCATGCTTCACAACTTTCACCCGGCGAGCCAACAAGCCGGTGCGCGGGCACGCCAGAGTGTGGGTCGCTGAACGCGTCGGTTCGGCGGCCACAGCCGTATGCTGCTGCGCCGCCGCAGACGTTTGGCGCGAGGGGCAGCGGCAGGCGGAGTCTTCGCCGCAGGGCAATTACTTGCATGTCCGACGGCGGGAGCGTCAGGCCCGGCTCAGAGGGTCGGCGGACAAATATGCGAATCTCGCCAGCGTCACGATGCCCCAAAGGCATGTTTTCCAACCGAAGCAGCCTTATGCGCATCACGGGGCCAACCTGGATAGCTGCTCTGCCTCAGACCAGGGTCGTGTCCACAGCCAACTGAACAACCCCCCAGAGCGGGAAGTGCGACGCTCATGCTCAATGACAACATTCAATTCGCGCACACGGACATTGGTAGCGACTTCGCGACAAACACGAGCGGCTGCCCGCGAGCGGGTTCACGCCGCAATGTGGTCTCGCAGGGCATCATCAGCAACCCGACAGCAGCACTGCGCAACTGTGAGTGACAGTGGTAGCCTGAAGCGACGGAGGACATAAACCCGAAAGAAAGGGGAATCAAGCGTCCACTCTGGGGAGGCAGGCCGGCCTGTGACTCAGAGCAAGGCGACCGAGGATGGGTCGAGCTCACGAGGAGAGCGCGGTGGCAGAAGTCATGCGCGGCCCTCGTCCCATCCACTTTGCCTCCGGATGCCCTTCCTCGAAGGAACGCTGGTCTAGCCACGACGCCAAAAAACGCACCCACACGTGCTCAAGGGGCTTTGCTCGTCGAGCGAGCAGGCCAGTCCGATCTGTCTCCGTGTGCGCCGCATTTGTGTGGAGCGACAGGCAGGGCAACTGCAGCCGCCGCCGCAGTGCTATGAGCATTGCGATCGGGGGGCAAAGCAGAGCCAGCCTCGCTTGGGATGGCGCTGAGCCACGTGGCAGCATGCGGCCCGGACTGCGAACGCAGCATGGCCTGGGCAGGGGGTTGCAGGGCAGGTCTCGCGAAAGTGGGTAGAACAGGCGCGGGAACCGTGGTGCTACCAGCCCTGCACGCATGCAGCCGGCAGTAGCCGGTCATGCAGCGAGTTCTGCGAGGCACCTGGTGGCGGCGTCGGGGCGGCGCGTCCTCGAGCTGGGGCAGGAAGTTGAGGAGTTACTTCTGACGGATATCGCAGAACCACCAGATGTCTTGGTGTTCCTACCAGGGCTCCTCATTCCATGTTTCGCTCCTGTCGGTACTGAATTTCAACATAAACCATTATGGCAGATGAGGACGTACCTGCTGATGACGGGAAGATGTGAGCACGCCCCACTCAACCAAAAAGCTGAGCTTGAAGGTTCTTGGCCGTTTCACCAGCCAAATCAACTGAGCAGAAACACCGTGTCCAAAGCGATCGACAATTCCAAGCTGATTATCCAGATGGGAATGCCTCTCGCCAGAGCTTTGTCAAGCAACGAATTCGCCGTGCGGAGATGTTTTTCAATCCGGCAGTGTGCTCGAAACCCATGTTGCTCTTCTGGTAGACCTGCTGCCAACAAACTTTCCACGCCCCAAGATTCGCAGAAGTTTCTACAGCAAACACACATTGGCAATCTGCAGGGCGCAGCCGAGGACTGCCGGCACGCGACATCAATGGCAGTGCCGTCCCGGTCAACAGCCCCAGTCCGGGGCACCCGGTCCGGGAGAGGGGACACCAGGGTGATGTCGCAGCACAGAAGCTCCGTAGAGCAGCGCGTTCCAGGAGGAGCTCGCCGAGCCGGGAGCTCAACGTGCGGTGATTCTCCGCCAATTGCGGGACGCGGCGCCGCAACTCAGGCCAATTCGTGAGCAACGTTCACGGGGGGGGCCGCGTCCACGAGGCGCCGAAGGCTGCGGCGTGAAGCAGGGTGACCCTGTTCCAGCAACGACATGAACTAACATGCGGCGGTGAAGGGACCGCTTATTGTACTGCGCATGTTCAACCAACCCAATCTCAAAGTCTCGGCACGTTTCGGCATACCGCTTCGAGTGATGCTGCATTAGCAGCACCGGCGCCTCCAAGGTGGACAGGTCCATGGAGCGGAATCGGAACCGCTGCCGATCCGTCAGCTCCGCCCATGCTCATGACCTTTGTTCGGCCTTGTGACTGCCTTGTGCATCCACCGGTGTTTGGCCTCAAACGTACGTTGTCCGGCTTGGCAGCTTTCCGCATCTCGTGCCGTCGACCAGTCGCGCGAATTGCCTCGGTGACAAATGCGACCCTTCACAAACACAACGAAGACGCGTTTCATCCCGCAAGTCTTCCCATTCCATTGCTGTTCTCCTTCGGTGTGGCGTGTCGTCTTGCCAGGGTAAGCATTGAGCGGCTTGCCATCGTAAGTCCACCTCCCGCACACAGCTCCCTGCGCACAAGGCAAGCAACAGCTCTTGCAACATTGGCGTTGGCACTTAAGCCCCGTGGCGCAGTATCAGAGCGAGGATTTGTTTTGTCAGTTTTTTTGGTTTTTTTTTGTGATTTTTTTGTTTTTCCTTGCTTTTCTTATGGTTTTCTGAACATGCCCTCTGGTTCTGCCTGTCCTCCTCCTCTGGTTGGAATTCTTTTCTGTGTATTTTGCTGGTTTTTTTTTGTGAGTTTTGCTGGTTTTCAGCTTCCGCAGGTTCCTCAGCGGTACCGCATGTCCGGAACCTGACCACATCTAATAACCCTTGGGGTAGCAAGCCCCCCCCCCCCCAATTTGCAAACATGGTGCTCCCATGATGGGTTTGGACGGGATTCTTTTTGTCTTAAAGCAAGCTTGCGCGCCTTCAAAAAGCCGGGGGGGTTTGGGCCCCCCCCCCCCCCTCATTTGCAAAGCGATGTTTGCAAAATGAGTTTTGGGAACGATTCGTTGAACTAAAAGCACGCTTGCACACCGGGAATTCCCCCCCTCCAATTTGCAGACACAATCTCGCAAGATCAGTTTTGCAAGGGATTCGTATGGCCTAGAAGCACGCTTGGGCGGCTTATAAGAAAGCGGGGGGGCTGGGGGAGGGCGCAGCCCCCCCCCATTTGCAAACACAATAGTTTTCAAATGGGATTTGTTTGATCTAACAGCTAACAGCACGCTTGCACGGTTTTTAAACAAGCGGGGTTTGGGGGGGGGGGGGGCGGGGGGGGGGGTGGCAAGGCAAGGGGTTCGTATAACCTCAAAGCACGCTTGCACGGCTTTAAAAAAAGCGGGGGGAGTGCGGAGGGGCAGCCCCCCCCCCATTTGCAAGCACAATGCTCGCCCCCACATTTGCAAACGCAACACTCGCATGATGAGGCTTCATATGTGTCTTGAAGCAAGCTTGCAAGGCTTAAAAGCGGGGGGGGTTTAGGGGGGGGGGGGGGGACAGCCCCCTGCATTTGCAAACGCGACGCTAACAATGATGGGCTTGGAAGGGCCGGAGTGGTATATGGCCTTAACATGTCTTTAAGCCAGCTTGCACAGCTGGACCGCAGGACCGGTCTCTCCTGACCAGGGGAACGCAGGACCATTTGACCAGGATCGCAGGATCAGAGAACCAGAGGACCAGAGGACCACAGGACCAGAGGACAAGCCAGACCTAAGAAAAGGTAAAAGACAGAGCCAGACCTAGGCAAAAACAACACCGGACCCCGGCTAGAGCCGTAATCCCTTACCTCAAACACTCAAACCCTAAACCCTAATTACAAACCTAAATCCTTCGGGTGTGCTACTGCCCGGCCGCTGTGCCGAAGGGCGTTTGTTGTATTCTCACAGGTTCCACATACGGGCTTTGGGGGTCTAGGGTTTATGGTTTAAGGCGTAGGGTTTTTAGGGTCAACCAAGAACGTGCGAAGCGAGCGGAACCCTAAACTCCTTCCATCCTTCCTTTCTTCCTTCCTTTCTTTCTTTTTTTGTTTGATGTATTTCGTTCTTTTTCCGTCTTTCTTTATTTCTTTCTCTCGTTCTTTCTTTCTTTCTTCCTTTCTTTCTCCCTCACTTCCTTCCTTTATTTCTTTATTTCTTTCTTTCTTTCTTGCTGTATTTCTTTCTTTCTTCCTTTATTCCTCTCTTCCTTCCTTCATTGATTTCTTTCTTGCTTTCTTGCTGTCGTTGTTTCTCTCTTTCTTTCTTTGTTGTCTTTTCTTTCTTTCTTTCTTTCTTTCTTTCTGTCTTTCTGTCTTTCTGTCTTTCTGTCTTTCTTTCTCGTCCTGCCTTTCTTTCTTTCTTGATTTTTTCTGTCGTTCTTTCTATTCCTGTCTTTCTTTCTTTCTGTATTTCTTTCTATCTTTCTTTCTATTCCTGCCTTTATTTATTTCTTTCTTGATGTCTTTCTGTCCATTCCTGCCTTTCTTTCTTTCCTTCCTTGTTTGTTCTTCCTCTTGCTTCCTTCCTTTCTGTCTTTCTTTGCTTCTTTCTTTCTTCCTGTCTTCCTGCCTTCCTTCCTGTCTTTCGTGCCTTAAATTTGAGAAAAAAACAGGAAAAAAACACAAAAAAAAAAAAAAACAGAAAAAAAATCACAAAAAAAAACACGGCACCCGCAGTATCACGTGTGATGTTGTCCGTGCTAAATACGGTAATAAGAGGCATTGGTAACAGTCTGCCTGCGACCCTTTCACGGAGCTGCCTTCCGAATGGGAAGTCCAAGGGCTGAGCATGTCGATACGGCCTGTTATGTGACGCCAATTCCCAGATATCCTTCTGGTGCCAGCAGGGACATGCACCCGTCGTCTCGCTGCGCTCCTTCAGGCGGCATTGTTGATGCTCTTCCTGCGCAGGTTGCGGCTGCTCGTCGTGTGCTGCTGTGCCACGCTTGCAGCACAACCCTCCGCATACCCCAATTGGATCGAGCTACGCGCTATGCTGCCGACGGCTAGCCGACCGCGACAAGGTGTTTTAAAGTTCAAGCCCGCGCATGACGAAGCGAAATTTTTGTTCGTGCGGAGACCTTTGCGGCTGCAGTGCGGTTGGCATCGTTTGCCAACTAACCTGGACCTTGCCTTGCCTCGTACGATGATTCGCAAGCGCCAAGCTGTTGGCGATTGTTGGCGTTTCGACCGCTGGGCTGGCAACTCGTCATGCAGCCGACCGGTCAAGCGACTCACGCAGAGGAGAAATCCTGGGGGCCACTGCGGCCCGAATAGACGCTGGAACGGTCAAATGCAGGCTTTGGGGTCAGGGTTCAGGGTTTGGGGAAGTTCACACCATCTCCCGCCCTCTTCCTAAACGAGGCTCAAAAACGTTTCTATGATACACGCGGCCGGGCTCCTAAGTGGTTCTTCAGTAGTACGGAAGAAGGGACGTAGGTACCCTACAAGCCTTAAAGGAGTACTCTACGGCATGATGGGGGCAGGTTGCTCCGCAAACCTCTCTTCACTTCCCAATCTACAGTAAGGCAAGCAACAACAGCCCTTTAACTTCGACTGCTTCGGACATCGTGCCACTGTGCATCCAGAAGTCAGCGCACCCCACTCAATAGCCCGAGTTGGCCCTACAAGATGCTGTGGGAGTGCATTCTACGAAGCAAGGGCAGGATTCCTGGCTTTGCCAGAAATCTCAAGCCTGCCAAGGCAATGCCAGCTGAAATGGATCTTGCTCCGAAGTCTGTACAGTTCACTTCAGAGATCGAGACTTGCTACTCCGAATCTGAACATGACGCAGGCTGCGAGTCATCTTGGGTCTGAAATCGGGACGAGGCCTGCAACACCGCGTAGCAAGAAGCAAAACAGCTCTCGAGATGTGCAAGGTGCGCCTTCTCATAGCCCTGAGCCATGACACGATATGGCATGCCTCGGCTTCTTGAAGGACAGCACACACCCGCAATGCGAAGATGCGAAGAGGTGACTGTGCCCAGCACAACGCAAGCAAGCCCTAAAGTCCAAAGGGCTGGCACCACGGAGAAGCCCAATCTTCAGCCTCTTGCACACCGAAATGAGCTCTCTGAGTGCGATTTGCAAAATGGCTTCACATTGACCATTGCATCACAAAAGCACCTGCATGCATTGGCAAAGTTCATCAAACACCCGGCCTGTCAGGATAGTGTGTGCATTGCAGGCTGGCCACGACCACAGCGTTCCACACGTCACGCGCAAAATGGTGACCTGAAACAATCAAGCTGCATCAACAAGAACACCCGCAGCTCAAACGACCCTGAGCCTGCGCCTGTCCATTCGAACTACAACTCCTGCTGCGTAGACTCAGAGTCCTAAACCCTAAAACCCTAAACCCACCTTCCAGGATTCCAAGACAAGAAGCAATTGTGATAGGCGGTGTCATAGGCGCAGCTGGCCTGCCAGGGGTGCATCTGGGAGGAGTACCGGGGTACAGTATCTATACGGTCAGGTCTCTAAATTACGGTCCCTTTTGCGTACCCTAAATAACAGAAGCCACCTTTAAAATAAGGACCCCCAAAAGGAGCCATAGTTTAGGGAAATCACAACATGGTTTCTGTATGTCTCCGTAGTCGCGCGGCAGCGCGAACGTTTGGGGGTCTGGCCTTCATGCCGGCGACGTCCCGCAACTCTGCCGACGTCAGCTTCGGCTTCCTTTCCAAGCAATTTCTACGTGTCCTATGAGGCACATGGAGGTTTACGATATTCGGGATACCTTATTGGGGTCCGTACTTTTTGAAGGTCCTGCTACTTGGGGTTCTTAGGATTCTCGTAAACCCGCCACATGTTTGACAGCACAAGCCACTGTTCACTCAGCACAACTGCAAGACCTGGTTCATGGGTCAAAAATTCTGGCCTTGCTTCCGGCAAAAACCTTGTTTGAAAGCTGAGCGGCAGCTCACCCGCACGAGCAACTCTATCCTTGTAGATGGTGCCCTCGGCTGCTTGCTCACCTGCAACCACAGGAACCACAGGAACGATGGGAGAGTTTTCCCTGTCTTTCCCCAGTGTATGATCATTGCGAATCGGCGAATCACTACGATTAGGACGACCTGGGACCAAAGCGACTTTTTCGGAGGGCCTGGCCAAAACCAGGTGACCAAGTCATCGGAGCCCTCGAAGCGCTGGACGCGCATGGTTCGACCATCCTCCAGCAACGCATGCAGGAAAGAGTGCCTGCACCATCGTTGGGCACTATTTTATGAAAATGACTATTTTTATTCCGTATTGGATTTTAAGTATTCATAAAAAGCAAAAAGCATCTTTACGATGCCTTTCAAGAATGACCCTGGTGCGACGTCCAGCCACTGTGCTCCGGCCGACGCTCTTTGCGCCACTCGAGGCGACAGACATACGCTTCCCTGTGCAGCGATTGCAGCGATTCTCGGCCTTCAGCAGCTGGAGCTGCCTGGCGCTTGGCGCAGAGACTGCAGCCCAAGCCATCGCAAGCCAGGCATGAAGCTGACTGTGTAGCCGCCTCCGCGCTGCATTTTCGAGCACCTTCCACACCGAATTCGAGCGTGAAGCTGTCAGATCCGCTGCCGTTCGTGGCGACCACGGTGTACACACGATGTTCGGCGGATGCCGCTGGGGAGCCAAAGATAACGCCGGTGTCGTCGTCAATCCACAGGCCTTCCGGCAGCTCCGGCTGGACCGACCAGCTGCAAACACCACCTGCAGACTTCGGCAGCCAGCAAATCCTGGCCGGAGCGCTGTACCAAAAGAACACTCAGACCCTGAACTAGTCTGAACCTACACCGGGCGGCATCCCTTAGTCGTACCGGTAATGTCGTACAGGTAGCATATACAGCCCCGATCGAAAAAAATGTGCTCAACCTGCGATTCTGGTAACTTCTGGCCAACCTGGCACCGCGCCGTCTCCACAGAGACACCCGCGTACCTTCACTTGCCGGTCTGAGACGTGGGCTCGAACAAGGATGTTGGTATTTGGATGCCGAGGTGCTTCATGATTTTCGGAGGCAGTGTCCTCCCACTGAAATTCACGTCAGTGCCTCGCAAGACAAAGGCATGCTGACGCACTCCTTTTTGGGTGCACAACTGACCCTAAACCCTAAACACTAACCCTAAACCCTAAACCCTAAACCCCAAAACCCTAAACCCTAAACCCTAAACTCTAAACCTGACAGGCCCAAATGCCGGCAGGGGGCTGGTCATGCCAGCCGCATTGGAGGCAATGATGGTGTAGGGCTGGGCCCAAGCATCATCCTCAGAAACTCGAGGGGCAGAGACCCCCTGGTGCTGAGTAGGGAATGAGGAAATTAGGGGCCCTATATCTACATATATATATACATATATATATATATATATATATATATATACATCTACATATATATATATATATATATATCTACATATATATATATAAGGGATTCAAAAAGGCACCTCATTCCTTCATTCCCCACTAAGAGCCCGCCAGGCGGTGTCTCTACAGGGCTTCTCTGCAGATCCTACTGCAGCGCGCCTCCGGATCTTGGACGGGGCCCGTGATCTCACCAGAAGTCCGGTCTAGCTTCCTGAGAACATGAGATACATGATAGAAAGTGTAATTTAAAAAAGAAATATATATGTATATATACTATATATGGAGAGAGAGAAATATTATATATATAGAGAGAGAGAGAGAGAGCTATCCATCTATCTATCTATCAGTCAAAAACCGAGACTAAGTCAGATGGGCCTTATTGGGACCAGTGGCAGGCACGAAGGCAACGATGGCGTCGCCATGAAACGCACCGTGGCCTTGTTGCAGCCTGTGCTCGACTTCTTTGGGGGTGGGTGGGGGGGGGGGTCTGGAGGATCACACGGAACACATCCACAGACATACGATATTTAAGAATTCGTTTGCATGTTGTATACTACTTTACAAACAAACACACACACACACACACACACACACATATATATATATATATATACATACATACATACATACATACATACATACATACATACATACATACATACATACATACATACATACATACATACATACATAGAGACATACATACACTGTATGAATTCTGTATTAAATATACTTTGTTCTTATACATTGCATCTTGGCAGAGGGCGCGCCTTTCAGCGTGGGCTCCAGGTTGATGCACTCGAGGGGCCAGGTCCCCAGGCCCAGGCCATCGTAGGTCAGTTCCGTCGGGGCGGTCATCTCCAGTAGCCAAACTTTGAAGCTGCCTAAGGGTTTAGGGTTTAGGGTTTAGGGTTCAGGGTTTAGGGTTTAGGGTTTAGGGTTTGGCAATTGCCCAGCCTACGTCCTGCAGCACCGCCTTGGCTGTCTGCAGCCCAGCTCGAAGGTCTCCCAGCCGTGGATCCTGGGCATGCTCCTGGCTGGTTCTTTAGGGTTTAGGGTTTAGGATGTTTAGGATGTTTAGGATGTTTAGGATGTTTAGGATGTTTAGGATGTTTAGGATGTTTAGGATGTTTAGGATGTTTAGGATGTTTAGGATGTTTAGGATGTTTAGGATGTTTAGGATGTTTAGGATGTTTAGGATGTTTAGGATGTTTAGGGTTTAGGGTTTAGTAGGGAATGGGGGAATGAGGTACCCTATGTAGTCCCTTAAAAGGGTATATCCCTACTAAGAACCAGGGGGCTGGTGGACTCATCTGAGACGGCGAACGGGGTTTGGAGCTTAGGTGATCTTGGGGCGTCTTTAGGTTGAGCGGGTGCTTGTTTGTGTGCTAGGGCACCGGGTCATACATGAGGGCTTTTCTGCTGGCTGGCACAATGTCCTCGGAGAGCTGAACCCGATCCAGGGCATTCTGGTAGCGCCAGAAGTACCTGTTTAGGGCTTAGGGTATCTCTCCCAACATCTCAAAGTAGCTGCCCGCCTCAAACAACAACAGATCCGGGCAGATGTGACATTGGGGGGTTTAGACTCGAAAGATCAGAGCTCGACAGCGCCGTGCTTTCTCGCCATCTCGGATGGGCCACACTTTTGAAATCTGCGTTGCGGAGTACCGCTGACGGGTTCGACCATCGTCTGATACGGCCGGGTATGTTCCTAAAATAGGGGGTGCCCGTCATACGCCCCTCCGAACACGATGGATCCTTCTTATAGAGGAAACCACAAAACGCCTACCCCCAACCTGGAGGTTCAGGAGGGTACTTGTCACCAAATCATAACTGCACCCCGAAGTCCTCTAGGTTAGAGAAGTAGACTGATGATTTGGGGCTCGAAGTACCCATGAACCTCCAAGTACTTCCGGATCTACAGTCTTGAGCCAGGCGCTCGCAGGATCCCCCGAAGACGTCCTCCAAGAGGGATCGGTCGCCCCGCGCCTGGGCTAATTGAGGGTTTAGGGTTTAGGGTTTCGGGTTTAGGACTTAGGGTTTAGGGTTTACGGGACTCGGTGAAGGACGTTGAGATCACTCCGTGCTATGACTTGGTCCTGTATGTGATGTTATTGTGTCATTCCCCACCCTCGGTGTGGGGTTGTTAGATTTTAAACTCAACTCGTCTCCTCGCCCGGAACTCTTCTCCTCGCCAGGTCTACTCCTCAGTGGAGTGCCCAACCCCAGAGTCTCCCTGGAGTGCCCAACCAGAGTGTCCCCGCAGTGCCCAGCCCCAGAGTCTGGAGTGCCCAAGTTTAGAGTGTCCCCAAGTGCCAAGCCCCAGAGTCTCCCTGCAGTGCCCAACCCCAGAGTCTCCCTGGACTGCCCTGCCCCAGAGTGCCCAACCCCAGAGTATCTCTACCAAGAGAGGGTGGGGATGTTCGAAGTAAAATAATTATATGATATTTTCGTATAATATGTCTTTTGTGTGTCATGAAATAATATTAAGTACTATAGAGTATTAATACTATTGTAGACGGACCCCAAATCACACGGCTCTGAATTGGCCGAACTAAGCTGCGATGCATTCAATGCCAAAGCTTCCGAGCTGCTGCCTTGGCGAGTAAATCTCGGGCCGCTCCAAGCTCCTGTCGCGATCTTGAGACTTGTGACATCGTGTGGCCTCCTGATACCTTCTGCGGAAACTCTGGCGGTCCTTCAAGACCTCAGTCTCAGCAGCCTTCCGCCGAACACCAGCTGTCTGGGCACAAGCCACATGTCAGCCACGAGATCATTCACATCCGCATAGCTTCATTCCAAAGCAGTCATGAAGAAATTGCGCTTAGATGCCTTGCACATGTCGGACCAACCCTCAGCCCTAGTGAGATACTGTAAGACCATCAACGCACCCCACACCCGTAAAACCCCATATGGATCCCCGCAATATCCGTCGAGTCCATTCCACCCACAGCTCACTGCGGCCACGCAGCTGCGTCCGCATGTCGCTGCAGGCTGTGCTCCAGTCTGACCAGCAGGTCTTCAGCTTCTGCTCTGGTGTAGGACATGGCCGCGCTGTGCCACGCTTCACATTCAGGCCAACAGTAGTAAGGAGCTTGTGGTAGATCTGGGAAAACCTTAAGTTCATCCTACAAACCCTAAACTTGCCACCGTGTTCGTCACGTTAATGTCCACGCATCTGCCTGAACCAAGGCAACCAGTGATTCTCCATAAGCTGTTGGTTCAGAAGCACTGCGATATCATGTCTTACTACATGGGCTCGCTGCTTACCTGTGACTAGCTCCACTGCATCGCTGCATCGCATCGAGTAGCACGGAAATCAGCCAAGCCGGCTGCAAGGGGCAAGGGCTCTTCGTCTAAGAGTGCAGAGTCTTCAGTCGGATTGGTCTTGCGATTTCGCGGATGTTGGGCTAGGAGCATATCCACAGCAACTTCAAGGTCCAGTGCATTCTGCAATTCGCTCTTGTCCTGCACACAGCAGTCTCATTCGCTCATATTCTTTGGAGCTTAGGCTTGGGCTCATCAGCCACTTACTCCCCGCATCAGAGGGCACCACATTGGGTTCCCTCGGAGCGGGAGCTTCTTGTCATTCTCGAAGGGCTCGTCGGCTCTTGCCGAAGCTGTTGTCAGGGCTCTTTCATGCTCTTCCTCTGTCTGCTCCTTGCACCTGCTGAGCATGACGAAGCGTCCCATGATGTCAGATGGGTCACCCGGTCATCAGGAAGACCAGTGAAATCACCAGGGCACAGCTTGGCCGTCTTGGCCAAAGGGTGTACCCGACAGAGGTCTGCGCAACCCCAGGCCGAGGAGTCACGGAGGTAGTCGTGCTCCCGGGGGTTGTAGTAGTGGCTTGGCCCACCCCTGACGATGGATTGAAGGTCATTGCAAAGTCTGCAAAGTGCACAGTTGGGGCCCGTCTTGACAACGCAAACACACAACTCTCTTCTGTCTTTGTTTGCGTAGACGTGCTTGAACAGTATGACCTCTAATCCGGCGTGGCTTCGGGCGTGAGTGTAGCGTAAAGCAAGTACCCCACCTCCAATCCATTCCAGGTTCCTTACCCTGCCTGTTTTGCGGTTTGCCTCCATTAGTTGCCGCTTTGCTTGGACGGCGCATCAGAACCAGGAGACCATTCGGAGCTTTCTCGTCCAAGACAGCATCTCAACACTGCCTACTTTCCGGCAGCGCCCCAACTCGTCCCTCCCTACCAGCAGAGCTGCTCCATGAGGCTCCATGCTCATCCCCCGCTCTTTTCAATGAAGCCTCAGCATTCCTCGACCCTCATGTGCCCTGCTGTTTCTGGCCTGGAGGGCGCAGCGTTGATGTTGATGTGGGAGTTGTGCTGGGTGGCAGCGTTGGGTAGGTATCATCCGTACCTGCGCCCATGCAGCTCGTCCCTGCACTCATGCTGCACTCTGAGCTCAGCAATCAGTAGGCGAATCATGTTCGGAACCCATCAAAAATCAGGGAAGCCTAGCACGGCTTAGCAAGGCTGGTCATGCCGAGCAGCTGTTCCCAGGCATACGTGCATAGCAGCTGAGAGAGCAAAGGCCCTCTGTTGGCTCTGGATCTGATAGGTGCTGACATGCACTCACATTCTGAGCAAACAGGAGTGACACCACGTACTCCTCGCAGTTGGTGATGTAGGAGAGGCCACTGGTCTGCATCAGCAGCGACACCTTACGGAGCGGCTAAGAGAAATTCTTGGATGACGCAGGCAGATTACAAGGCTTCTTGTGATGAGGCAGGGACGTAGAGGTTTTGATTGCGACACCGTGCAGCACATGCTTGTCCAGAGATACAGCAGGAGTTCGATCGGCGACCGCTTGTGGCAGCTGTAGAATTATGCAAAACACAATCGAACTTCGAAAACTCGGCGTGGTCTGCCGCATAGAAGGTGAATGCAAGACAGTCTGTGCTGCTTGAGCACAAGGAGGCACAAATATCGGCATTGAGCACGGCCCGCCATTTGAAAAGATATCCAGCGACATCCTCATAGACCACCCCCTGTTCGACTGTGCACTGAGGGGTAGCAGGCACCAATTCCGTCCTGCGAGCTAACTCAGCTGCAGCCACGGTAGCGTGGCTTCGTCCACCGACTGACAGGCCACGTATCGCAGCACTGGAACAAGACCGGCAGCTTTCCGGACAAAGGGCCTGCACCAGCCGTATATCGGGATCGGTCGCTTCCTCCTCTCGCTTCCCATCATTCCATGACGACCAGCAGTTGCCAGGCTGATGGCCAATGAGTTCCGAGCAGCTGGAAGTTAGCGAAGCATCAGCGTCCGGAAAGATGCGGGATAGCTGAGAGTCTAAATCCCGACAATCAGACGCGCAGGCGCGGCCAGAGCTGCATCTGCCGGGGAATGGGCTTCGGTCATCAGGCACCTTTTGGAAGGGCGTAAGGTTCTCTTTGGTTCCAAGCTGGTGTTCTTGACAGTGGGGGTTGGGGTGGGGAGGAACGACCTAAAGGCCTAAAAAACACCCGAAGTTTGGGCGCTTGGGCACCTCTCGGACTGCATGCAGCAGCATGCAGAAGTCCACCGACAGCCCAACCTCGTGCGAAGTCTCGTCGGGCTTGCAGAAGATGAAGGCTTCGCATCCCTGAAGGGCCGCCCCGGCACAAAGTGCCGCGCATGCTTCGGTGGAGTTCACTTTGCCAGCCATCTGCTGGAACATGGAACCGGAGAAGGGCACTGTCTCGGAGATGCTGCAATCCTGCGTCTGAGAGTCAAGCTGCAGTGAAGCCTCACATGTGTTGAATCCTCCTCGTACTGCGAGGATTCCGAGACTCCACAGCTTCAGGCTCAGCAATACATCATGGCCGGCCCGCATGGAGCACGTGTTCATGCCTCTCAAAAACTCAAACTGCTCTTGCTGGCTGGGTCTTGATGTTGGTGCTGGGCTTCAATGGTTCAAACTGCACGTGCTGCAGATGCTGCTGCCGCCACTTTCCTGATCCAAAACAGCTGGGCAAGGCCCCTCCCTTGCATAAGCCCTTGCCTCTCCAAGACACTCCGTGCTGATGCAAAACATGCGATGTGCCCAGTCTGATAGCTGTCATGGCAAGCGCACTTCCTCCTCGCGCGTTGAATCCATGAGGAGCAGATCGACACCAGTGGAGCTGGGAGCACTTGCCCCGGGAACCTTCGGCAACCGCGGCAGCGACCACTTCGTGTGCCCTCTGCTCGGCCTGGGTTCTGATGCCTTGCCTCGCTTGCCGATTTTCGGTTTAGGGCTTAGGGTTCTCTGATGGTACATGTGGCAAGGCAAGGCTGGACAATCTCTGTCAGCAGCTACTACAGCCGCTTTGATGCCTCACTAAGTGAAGGATCTGTGCATGCCGCAGTGAGTGCAGACACGACCCTCCCACGCATCGTGGGTGTTCCTTGCATTTGTTCCTGCAGAGCACCCGCGCATCGAATTAATAACGAGTGAGGCTTCCAGAGCAGTTGAAAGTCAGCGTTGGCAGACAGGGTTTCCCACGTCTCCACCTGGGTCTGGACCAGTGTTGCACAGAAACAGTTGCAAACCCAGGCATGACGTAGATCTCGACTTCAACACATGAGGAACTCTTCATCAAAACAGGCGCAGACCCTTGCCTCAAGTATTATAGCTATTCCCCCTGGCGGCTTCGAGTGCTCTTGTTTCTTAAATGCTTTGGATTCGAACTTCTGTGTTGCGTGACAGTTTTGCAAATTAGCACGTGCCAATGCAAAAGGAAATACTCGCGCAATCGGGAAGCCGACGCTATGGGTACTTTTGCCTCCCCAGCTGGAACTATAGCCATCAGAAGCATCACCAGTCTGCTGGATTGAAACCTCAGCTCTGGCAACACAAGCGTCTAGCGTTGCAAGAAGTCGTCTTCGACCAGATGCAACAGGAACTGCCCCGAAGAAGGAGCATACAAGATCTGAGGATGGCAACGTTGGCATCTCACGACTTGGCCCCTTGTTGCCTGAGCGACACAGCTGGCTTTGGGGGGAGACCCTGCAAAAAGAGATGCCCTGGCCCTGGCCAGTGTCTGAGATCTGCGCTTTGCCCAGTTGCAGCAGCAAGCCGTTACACTACACGCAGCTCCCTTTTTTTGCCCCGAGCCAACTCCTCTGCAGTCAAGCTAATGGAAGATTCTCAGTGGCGGGCGGTAGGCCTCGCCTTGACCGGCGTGGCAGCATTGTTCGGACGCTTCTGCTTTTGAACCTGGACCTCCACGCACTCCTGCACTTGTGAGCTCACCTGGCTCCACTTCAATTACAGCGCGATCCGATATGTTCCTGGTGCTGACGGCCGGTCGCCCACACACCACAGGTAGTCGTCGCTCACGCCAGCTTGCAAACCCCCACGTCGCACATCGGGTGGGTTGATGAGGAGAGAGTTCGTCCACTCGTCCCACAGCTCTCCACGCATGCGGTCGTTGATGTACTGAAGGATCCTCTCGACGAGAGCCTCCGGGCGATAGTACTCGAAGGGCTTCAGGACGTCCTTCTTCTCCTTCTTCGGCTTTGAGTCGACATCATCACGGAGGTCTCTTCGGAGAAGAGCCTGGGAGAAGAGGTTCATTTGCAGGTGCAGGCCTGTTCAGCGTCCATCGCTTGGCTGTGGAGAAGACGTAGAGGCGGAGGCATCTCAGGATGAGCACCTGCAGGAGATGGCAACCCTGTCGTGCCCACGGGGCTGCTCTGTGTGATGCCGGTGGAAGCATCTCGGTATGAGCATTTGGAGCTTCTATCTGCTCCAGGCGGGCAGGAGCAGACGCCGTCGCTGCCTCACTGGGATTGCTGTGCTCCTTACTGGAGACAGAGTCTGCTGTGGTGCCAAGCACTTCTATGCTCCAGCGCTCCCCAGGCTTCAGAAAAGGATCTTTGGCCTCCTGTGTAAGCTCCCCTGCATCTTTCCGTGGTCTGTCTCAGCCTGTTATGAAACACTTGAAAGGGTCAAACTACAGTCCCAGGGTAACCCCTGCAGTCCCAGTCTGCAGGACGACCCTAAATCTTCAACTGAAACAACCCGAGTTTCAGGTCACAACTGGTCACAACTGGTCATATCAGGCACGGTAGCTCACAGCTTCACAGCACGGCAAGAAACCAATTACATCCATTACATCAGCCCTGGCCAGTCTCTGAGATCTGCGGCTTTGCCCAGTTGTAGCAAAGCACGCCGCAGAGGCAAATGAAGGTTCCTGAGCTGCGCACGCACGAAGACCCACCCTTTTCCTGACTCACATAATGCCTGCCGATTGCGACAAGTCTTCCTGCCTATGTGTCTGCGTTTCTGTTCTTCAGGGCATTAAGAAAAAGAAGAAGCTGGAACTAGCGGCATGACAATGCACCCATATGCACCCTCCCCCTCGTCTGTTCGGGGCGACAGATCGACTTGCAACGAGCGTACAACTTGGAGATCAGGAACTACATCAATCAGATGCTCTCAAACTGCCGCTCTCTCTTAAAGCAGCTGCATTGCATCCCTTGACACTCGTCGCCAAGCTAAATGGTTCGAACATCCCAAGCTATGGCGAGGAGCCCACTCATATTTCAGGTGCTTCTGTAGCTACGTCTCTCTCGTTTATCGGTTTCTCTCCTCTCAGTCCTGAAGCCTAGTCTGCGCAAAACCCCCTGAGTATCTGGCCAAGCTGTGTCAGCGGAGTCACTTGGTTTCCGAAGACCTGGTGCTACAAAGAATCTGAAGACCGAGTTTATCATTGTGGGGGTATGGGGCTTTATGTAATGAAACAACACCTCTGTCCGAAAGCAGACCTGCACGCTGATGCAGATGATCAGTGCACGCTTCAGCGTGTTTACAACCTAAGTGAGAAATAACAACTGGTGATAGAAAGTCTCGACACCTGTGCAAGCAGCGTTGTCCAGGTGCCAATGCCAAGAGCCAGGCCGAAACGGTGACTGGAGACAGGTACGACCTTTGAGGCGCGCGGGGGGCGGGAAGGGACACGGCTAAACTCATCTCTTCTGCGTCTAGACAGCATTCGACACTGAAGACTAGGCCACCGACATTACGACATAGGCAATGACTGACTGCACATGATACCTTAAGCAGGTGGATCAGCACGCCCTGCACATTTAGAGCTGAAAACTTCTGGCCATTCATGGCTGCGGTCGCAAACTGGCACGGAGTGAAAGCTTTGTTGCTGCGTCAGAGGCCGCAGCAGCACGCCGTCTATCCACAGGAGGAAGAGCAAGTTCCTGTCCCTGCCAAGTAGGATTTGCATGCTTCAGAATGCTCCAAAACATTCCAAAACATGTTGGAGACGCGGCAAGGAATCCGTCCAACTCCTCAGCAAGGCCAAAGTCACAAAAGGAGGCTTCGTGCTTCGAGAGGGATCTCAGAGCCCCGACCCCTCGATGACTTCCTCCCGCGAGGCAGTGACCGCACCCTGATTCACTGAGACATGATACGTGGTATGAAGCATTTTGCACCGAACTCAAGCGTCAGAAGCAAAGAGTGAAGCCTGCCCGAGCTTTCAGCAATAAGCCCTGCGCCAGAGTCCTGTTGCCGTTCAAGCCGACGTGGGCAATCTCATGGTGGTGGGAGTGGGATGCCTTCGGAACATTCGTCGCTTCTTCATATCGAAATCTTTGAGGAATATAGACGCTTTATCATATGCATTATTATTGATTAATGACTTAAGTAAAGATGTGTTTAGAATACCATCATCTTTTCTATCATATTTTCAGTCTGTGCACTCTGAGAATTTGGGTATAGCGCTCGTGAGTCCTACTAACTGTTCGTATGAGCATCAAGGCTGGACAGAGCTTCAGAGCTTAGGGTTCAGGGTATAGGGTTTTGGGGTTTAGGGTTTAGGGTTTAGGGTTTAGGGTTTACTCCAACCGCAGTATCGAGTCTTGCAAACAGCAGCTGAGATCCTGACACCCGGCTCGTGCGTGACAAGGAAAATGGGCGCCTGAGCTGCAAAAGCTGGCAGTCCTTCAAGTGCAATTTTGCGGAGCCTGCATCACCAAGGCAGTCAGTGAGGTGTAGAACTGCAACCTGGTAGGTCAGGGATGAAGGTTTCGGGTTCCAGGGTTTAGAGTTTAGGGTTTAGGGTTTAGGGTTTAGGGTTTAGGGTTTAGGGTTCAGGGTTTGGGGTTTAGGGTTTAGGGTCCCTGTGCAAACAGGCCGGGCAAGCTGGGAAGCTGTGTACTCACTGGCCAACAGCCTGAACAAGAACAACACAAAGCTGCTTCCCAGGAGCCCCTTCACCTTGAGCAGATGCAGATTTACGACCAATCCACACAGCTCGCCAAACTGCGACAGCCTTTTGCTGAAGACGTTCTGCACACATTCAATGATGTTGGTCAGCACAGCAGCTCCAAACCCAACCTTTACAGACTTCAGCATGGAAGTGAGCTCGAAACAGGTCAAATACAAGGCTCATCCTTTCAAAAGCGCCGGGATCCAAGCTATATTGAAGGAAAGCTCTGTGGAGGAGACCAGCACCTTCCAAGGACCAAAACCCTGAGGCTCTGAAGGCCCCCCTGGTTCTTAGAAGGGAATGAGAGAATCAGGGCCCTACATATGCCCTTGAGGGGATTGTATAGGGTACCTCATTCCCTCATTCCCTACTAAGAACCAGCCAGAAGTCTACATCTGCGATCAGATCTCATCTCTTAAACATCACACTTCTCTCGTCGACGTTCTAGGTTTGTCCAACCCATGAGCAAAAGAACGCGACTTGCTACTGCTCGTTTGTTTGGAGAAGATAGTCAGAATTTCCTCTATACATGTAGCCAAGGAAAGCGGTAAAAAGAATGCCCCAAAAACTTGGGCCCTGCGTTAAGAACTCTGGCAAGTGTCGATGCTGCATACTACTGCCAGCTGGGCGCCGAACTAGTCCTCCTGCAACCGGTATAAGGGATGCCATAACCTGAGCGACAGAGCAACAAGATTGTTGCCAAATTCGCAGAGACTACCAAAAAAGAACAGCTACTCAGAGATAGCTGTGGACCATCATGGCCTTAAAGAAGCCTCCTTCCAAAGTACTGGACTGGAACAGGAACAGTAAAAGCCAACGGCAAGGCAAAACTGTTGGGTGCAACTCCTGCCTGAGGACTGTTTGTATCATATATGATAGACAATATTGTAAGATCCCATATGCAATAGAAATGTATATCATGCATGCGTGATGATTAAAAAAACATAATATGCATGTACATCCACGTCTCATACACATGTACCCCATACGCATCTGCAGATAAAAATGGCACACGCGCGCGACACATGCAATACGGATCATATTGCTGTATTCAAATATTGCAGTGTTACAATAGACAATGGATGATATATTAAATGCACAATATAATACAACATGTAACGTGATACATCTATGTATATATATATATATATATATAAGATGTACAGCGGGTATGAATTTTCAGAATACGTTTAATTTACAAAATATAATTCACAGTATATATAATTCACAGTATAGAGAAAGAGAGGGAGAGAGAGATAGAGAGAGAGAGATATATAAATATATGTAACGCTTCCAAAAAAGGCGAAGAGCTTGACAAACTGCGGGGTGCATGCATGAGGGCGTCGCTAACCGGTTCTGCCACAAATTTCCCAGTGAGGTGCCCCGCTTCCCCACTTCTTGTCACAGGTAGCAGTACCAGTAAGACCGATGAAATAAATTGCAAGAATGCGCCATCTGCCAGGGGGACAATCGTAAACAGATTCCAGACTTCTTCCTGGGTAGCTGCCTCAGACCCCTCGGTCACTGCGCCCCGGGGCTCCTGCTGACAAGCCCGTTCTCTCGCCTGCAGAACAGATGAACAGAAGACTCAAAAGGCACTTATTGCTCGAGTTGCGGCTCCAAGCCTAGCATCAGGTAGGCGACAATGACGGTGAAGAACGGGGCGGATGCCTGCTCCACTCAACTCATCTCGCCACATTGAACCAAAGGCCAACACATAAATCCTGCCCCTTTCAAAATAACACCCTGACACCAAGCTTGCACGCGAGGGGGAAGCAAGCACGTACAGCTTGGCCGGACATGACACCCCCTCCTTGATGGTCTCAGTAAACGAAGCTGCAACGTACTTGAGACCTCTGCAAGGGCCACACAGCTGCAGTGGGCAGAGTTAGCAGAAGGGTCTGCCGAGCGCCGAGCTGACCAAGCCAAGCACCACCGTTGAAAACTGCACAGGGGCCAGAGTAGAGATCGGGGTGGGACATTGCGCAAAAGCATACAAACAGCTTCTCCGGTTTCAGAAGCTCATGGTCTTCGCTTTGAATGACAGTAATGGCCATCACAGGCCAAGGTCAGGCAAAGTGCTCTCAAACTCGTCAGTGGGCACGAAGACCCAAGCCCCAGGCCCTAGGAATTGCCAGCTTGATATCAAAAGCAGCCCAAGCCCAAGAAATCCCACCCTAAACCCTAAACCCTTAAACCCTAAAACCCTGAACCCTGAACCCTAAACCCTAAACCCTAAACCCTAAACCCTGACTCGGAACCAACCGGGGAAACACTCAAATGCGCGGAGCAGGCCCGCATCATGCCGACGAAGCCCATCTGTATGAGGCTTCTTCGCCACCGCCTCCCCTGACATTGGGTCTAGGCTTTAGGGTTTAGGGTTTAGGGTTCAGGGTTCAGGGTTCAGGGTTCAGGGTTTGGGGTTTAGGTTTTAGGGTTGGGGTTTAGAGAGCGCATGTCCATGTAGGAATTTAGTGCGTGGAGCTTCGTGGCCCCTTTTTCTCTACGCCTAGTCCTCAACATGCCTCAAACATACAAGTACAGAAGTGCATACCGTACATAAGCGAAGGCAGTCTGTACCACAAAAAAATATACTTATACCACGAGCCAAGTCTATACTTTATGATATATGGGGGTTTTACGAAAATCGGGACCCCCAACATAAGACCCCAAATAAGAGGATTTCCTTAGAATAAGGACCCCAATAAGGTACCCCTAGTTTCAATAATTTCGGAAACCCCCCATATGGGTACTTCCCAAAATAAGGAACCCTTCTTGTGCCCCAAACAAGGAGCCCCCCCCCCAGAAAAGGGTACCCGTATTTTCGGAAACCCCCATATACCAGCAACTGGGGTCCAAAAAACCCGAAACCCTAAACCCTAAACCCGAAACCCTGAACCGTAAACGCTAAACCCCAAACCAACTGGACCCCAAAGATCCGTGAGCCTTGTTACCCAGGCCATCGAGGTGGTCCGAGGTGTCTGGCGATTCTGGGTCCGTGACAGCCTGACATGGCACACAGGTCCTGCCCCAACATGTGTTTAGGGTTGAGGGTTTAGGTTTAGGGTTTAGGGTTTAGGGTTTAGGGTTTAGGGTTTAGGGTTTAGGGTTTAGGGTTTAGGGTTTAGGGTTTAGGGTTTAGGGCTTAGGGTTTTGCACCGACAAAACATCCCGACAACCTGACTTCGGTGCCTTCCGGACTCCATTCTTTTGGGCCACGAGGAGACTTCGAGCCTGCATGGCTCAGTTCTGGCCATCTCTGCACGGTCCACTTGAAGGTTCATGGTACTCATTAACCAACTATCGCTGTACTTATAACCCACTTCAAGCCCATTTAAAGCCCCTCAAGTGCAATAATATGGCCATAAGTTCAGCTATCAGTACAGTGAAAATTGGCTAATACGTACCATGAACCTCCAAGCAGTGCTTGTCGCATCGGAGCATGCCTCTCGTGCCAGCCGCGTCAGGTCTCCCAGCTTCAGCGTCTTTAGCGCGCCGTAGATGGCGGTCGAGACCTGGCGCTGCATTCAAGGGTGGCCATGCATTGGCCCAAGAGACGTCCTTTCAACTCAAGGACAGCAGAAGTGCTACTGTAAGCCCCCCACCATTTGCACCGCCGCCAAGGTGTTGGGCTGAACGTAGAGGTAGCCCATGAGGTACTGGAAGAAGGCATGGAGACATGGGAACGTAAGGAGCATGTACAAAGTGTTCAGGAGCGCCAGCAGGCGTAGCTCACGAACCTTTAAACATCGTACAACAGTCCCTCCGCTTAGGTCTGGCCACACTGGTGAAAGAGCAGTCTCGCGAGTCCCTCCCACCGAATCCCTCCGACTCACCCCAGCAGTAACAGCTGTCTCTCCTTTTACACAGGTATGTAGTGAGCATAGGACGAGACACGTTTCCTCTTACTGCCGCGGAACGATCCCATCAGACTGGCTGTGTCGACCTGCTTTCTTCAAAGGCATGTCGCTGGTCAGCATTTAATCGCCCACGGCTCCTCTGCTTGCGAAAAGCTGGCGATGCCTGCGGGTGCCCTCTCGAGGCGGCTGCATGCAATTGCAGGAGACATCTGCGTAAGTCCTAAAGGCCGGACGTCAGTCACTCACGTCCATCTAGGACTTACGCAGAAGTCTCCTGCAACTGAATCAAGGAAACTCTTGGCACCCCAGGCCGCTTCGGCATCGGCTCAGGAAACTTGAACACAACCACGATCACGGCAGCATTGTCCGACTTGCTCACTTTTCCCCATTTTGCAGGATAGCCGCTGCAGCATCCTCCGGCTTTGCCGTGGTTCGGAGTGCCTTGCGGGCATGCGTCAGAGCAAACTGTTCTTTCAGATCTTTTTCGCTCGGGCTCGTTGCTGCTACCCTTCACCTTGCTGCTGGCGCCGTATCGACAGCCCTAGTAGGCGATGTGTGCGCCCCGACTGCTCTCGATACAGCCACGTGCTCCTCAACGTCGACGTAACATGACGTAACCACCCTGAAACTTTGACATGCAATTGAGGAAGCAGATCGTTTCCAGAAACATTTGCAAACGCTCTGCTTCCGCGGCATGCTTATCCGGGATACGGTCACGCGAAATCGCCAGGGCTGTGCCATCTCTGGACAACACGGCCAGGCAATCGCCCAGGTTTGCAATCCACATGTCCGCACCTTTGACCAAGCCAAGGCAGGCTACCGTACCCAAAGATGTCTCCACGTGAGGCATTCACTTGTTGTCAACTAAGTGTTCGATGACTTCCTCGTCCACGGTTCTGAGGGCGCCCTTTCGCCACCGTGACCGCTTGACTCCCTGCGTGTCCATCGTAGACTGCAAAGAGCCTGTATCCAGCAACGTCCTCCGTGATGTCCACGGCATCCTCAATTTAGCCAGAATCACCTCGTCCAGATTCCTCTTCCGGGAGGCGGCCAACCCGCTTCCATAAGACGGTATGTGGTGGCTGTTGAGTCAGCTATGCACCTGCTTCGGTAGGGACCTACCGAAGCAGGTGCATAGCTGACTCAGCAGCCACCACATTCCGTCTTATGGAAGCGGGTTGGCGAGTGCACCTACAGCTGTAGCACCTCGATCCGAGCACTGTGATGCAACACAGATGTGTGATGTGGGCATGACACTGACTGGAGAATCCCGACCAGGCAATGATCCCGGAACCTCCTTTTTTCTTCCAACACCGATGCTCGGAAGGCGACCTAGTGCGCATGCCCTGGCTTGGGTCACAGACACAACCGCACACGCATACCAGGTGGAGCTACTGGCTCCACAGAAGTCCTTGTTCAGCAGCAAAGTACCGAACGAAGTGAGGTACCACCTTGGAAGCCACAACGGAGGGCAAGCAAGCAACCATGTCAGACATGCCATTCAGGTTTGTGAACTTCTGCTGCAGTTTGTCTTCGAGGTACACAGGCGAGCTGGGCACCCCACACAGCTATGCTCACACTGACTGCAACCACGTCAACCTTACGTGGAGAAGCCGGGCGACACAAGTTTCACAAGCACAGATACATAGGACCACTTGGCAACAAAAGAGCCCTGGCAACCATCAAGGCAGTGTGCTGGGTCCTTCTCGCCTGCCTGCATCCTACTGACATGCTGCTTTTCAATCTACTCCGCCCGCATGCAGACTCTATTGCATGAACTCGGCATACATGTAGTTAAAAATGCTTTCTACTTGGGCTGTGAGGTGCACTCGACAAGGCTTCCCAAAAGACCGAACTTAACTTTTAGATGCTTCACAAACACTACGGGATGCAATTTGAGTCTCCAATCCCACGAGGTTTAGCAGAGGCAGGCACCATTTCTGCCGATTGCAATGGCTGCCTGCTGTTAACCTTGGACAGCAGCCACCGCCAGCTAAGTTGGAAACGCAGCTCATGCAAAGATCCGCCGACCCCGCTGTTGGGTCGAGCGCCGGGGAAGCCCTTGCATGGCAAGTAGCCTTCAGAGCTGTTGTCCGGCCGCCCCCTCCCACCCCCCTCCCACCCCCCTCCCACCCCTCCCACCCCCCAGTCAAGGCGATGGCTCATGGTCTAGGGGCCCGCGGCTCCGGAGGTTCCAGTCAATTTGACAGTTTGCAAGAACCTCATCATTGAGTTTCTCTACATGATCCCAAACCGCCGGTTGTTTTTTGTGCGGGGTCGGCGGCAGCGGCATCAGCCCTTAAATCCGGCCTGGCCGTCGTGGTCCAGTGCGGAGCACGGCTAGCCTAAAGGCTTGCCTTTATGCGGGCGCGGCCCGTGCCGCCGACCCGCCCTGAAAATGGCATGTCTCCTTGCATGAGGCTCCGGGGGGAGCCCCGGGAAGGCTCCGAGCGGGGTTCCAAACGCGAATGCGTGGATTTGCCGAAAACATCGTAAATACCATGTGTTTTTGCGTTTTTGGAGGGCCGCCAAACGCCCTGGAGGGCTCATGATGCGTGACCCGGCTCGCACCACCGACCCTGCTTTTTAACGTTGGGCGAACATGCGAAAAAAGACCTTATACCTCAAGTTTTGGGGGGGTACCCCCCCCAACAGGCGCGAGCATCATGAGGCCACAGGAGGGCCCGGGCACCTCAGTAAAGCCAGAATACACCGTAAATACCGTGTTTTTCGTGTGTTTCGACACACACCTCCTTTCGGGGCACTGCCGCGCCTCCACGGTGAGCATCATTGACACCCAAGGCCTCGGGGGCGTCAGCCGACGCCCGCGAGACGCACCCACAGGTGCGCATCATGAGCCCTTCATTTCTCCAGGGCCCTCGGGTCCCAGCTCCGGAGCCTCGGCTGATGCTCATGAGGGCCTCGCTGATGCTCATGATGCTGGCTTGGGGGGGTCCGAGGGGCCGGAAACGCGGTAAATACCGTGTTTTTTGCGCGTTGCGCGAAAAACTGTTCAAAAGCTCCTCGTTATGGCTGCCGTGTATGCACGCAGCGCCAAACCTCGGAGAAAGCGTGCTTTTCTCGCTGTTGCGCGCGCGCGCACGCAGAGGATTATATGTAGGGTTTCGGCTGTCGCTTCCTGTTCTTTCTTCTCTTCTGCTTCCTGTTCATTGTTTTTTTTCTTATCTGTTTCTTTTTATTCCTTGTATTATTCTGTTCTTCATTCTTTTTGTTCTTCTTCTTTCCCTTCTTCTTCTTATTTTTTCTTCCTTTTTATTATTTAGTTTTTTTGTGCTTCTTCTTTTCCTTCTTCTTTCTTTTATTATTCTTCTGCTTCTTCTTCTTCTTTCTTTTCTTATTCTTCCTTTTCTTCTTTCTTTTCTTCTTCTTCTTTCATTATTCTTTATTTTCTTATTCTTCTGTTTCTTGTTTTTCTTATTCTTCTTATTTATCTTCTTCTTTTTCTTCCTTTACCCTTTATTCTTGGTATGCTTCTGTCTTTCCTTTTCTTCTTTTTCTTTCTTCTGTTTTTCTTCTGTCTTTTCTTTTCTTCTTCTTCTGTTTCTTATTCTTTCTTTTCTTCTTCTTTTTCTTAATTTTTCTTCTTATTTCATTATTCTTCTTTCTCTTCTTCTTCTTCTTTTTTTCTTTTTCCCTTTCTTCTTGATTACGTCCCGACTCCTTGCGCCCCCTGAACCCCTAAACCCAAACCTGAGTTTCAGCTTTCAGACGGCCAGGCCGGCCCGTGCCGCAAGGCCTGTAGATAACCTGCACACTGAAGTTGAGAAAGGCCCCAAACTTTTGCTGAGGCCACGTAGGCCTTTGCAGGTTTCAATCGCTCTTGCCAAGCGACTTTTTGGCGGCTCCATTTGCAGACACAATCGGCAAACTAGCAGTACATACGAGTACGCACAGGTCAGCTTCAGTGGGTTTTGTCTGAACTTCAAGTACTTCGGTATGGGGGGTGGGGCTGCACAAGAACGTCACATGCGTTGAACCGCTTGGTATTTCAAGTGGTGGGAAACATAAAACTATTGACGAGGGACTGGGGACTTTAGCTTCAAAGGAAGGCCGCGGCACGGCGAGCACACATGTTTGACATTGAGTGGCAGCAACAAACGCCTCGACAATCAGCGGTGCTATGGGTGCCTTTTCGACAGCAGCGAATCGCAACTCAGAGCTTGACTCGAGGCGAACACAAGAAAGTGATGACTGTCATGACTCATGACCTGAATACCTCACACTTTCTTCCCCTCCACCGGCCTTGTGCCTGCCGCCGTGTCTTCGGAGCAGTGCACGCTAGGAGAATCGATGGAAAGGTTTCCAAGGCGAAGCCCAGCCGACTGTTTCAAATGCAGGCGTCCCCAAGATTCTCCTAAGACTCTACACTCCCTTGATGTGACACCTGTCAGCAAGCTTGTGGACACCCCTGTTCCGACAGGTGGAACAGAAAAGACTCGCAGTAACCACTCAGCCACCGCAAGCGGTGCTGCCGACAGCTTTGTTCCTCGGGTCGGGAAAAAAAGGCATAAGCCATCAGACTGTGACATACGGGGTTTTCAATATTAGGGGTACCTTGTTGGGCTCCGTTTATAAGGGGGATCCTACTATTTGGGGGAGTTTTTGTAGGGGTCCCCTATGTCTATAAGCCCCCAGATTATGACATGCACTGACGTATGACGCGGGAGGCTCGTGCTGCGACTTACTTGGAGGTTCGGGGTACTTATTATCCAATTATAGCTGTGCTTAGAACCCCATTTATGCCCTTTACGTGCCTCAAAATGGGTTCTAAGTACAGGTATAACTACAGATAGAGTTGGTGCAGAAGTACCATGAACCTCCAAGTACAACTGCAAGCAACAAGGGATGCTATGGATTCACAGGGACTCTGATTTGGGGGGTTTACGAACATAGGGGACCGCACCAACATACCCCCCCAAAATGGTAGGATACACTTTTAATAAGGACCCCAATAAGATACCCGCTATTCTCGGAAATCCCCATTTTGAGAAACGAGCCGGCATGGATGCTGTCCAAGCTGAAGGTCAATGCGGCCTTCGTTGGCACGCAGACTCGAAGCACATCGCAGCAATCATCTACTCGTACTTAAGACGCTTTCCTGCGTTTCCCTCGGAGTGAGACACCAACAGACTGGAAACCCCTGCTGCACCTACGAGTACACTGCTGCATAGGTCTTGTCCCGGATCGTCGACTCCTGTGCTTCTCTTAGGCTTGCAACATGCCCATCGCATTCCTGAACTCCCCAAACGCCCTAAAAAACTCATTCTTACAATAGGTCTTGTCCCAGATCGTCGACGCGTGCTGCTCTTTGGCTTGTATCATGCCCGTCGCATCCTAAACTCCCGAAAGCTCCCAAAACTCCCTTAAGCTCCCTGAAGCCGCCCGGCACAAAAATCGATTTTTTTCATATCCCAGACATCCGAGAGCCTTCATTCCAGGCTGCTGCCACGAGCGGCGTCAGGCCGAATCCGTAGGTCCTTTTTTGGGGAGTTTAGGAAGTTTAGGACGGAAGCTGAGGGTTAGGGTTCAGGGCTTGTAAAGGGCTTCAGAAAACGTCGCCAACGAGTGTTCTAACTCAGTAGCACAGTCCCTGAGCTTGTGGTCAGACCACACTGCAGCTCAAAGAGCAGTTTCGAGACTCCCTTCAGTGTCATCTCACCATGGCCAACCCCGCCCTCACCCCCCAGAAGTACCAGCTGTCTCTCTCTTTATGTAGGTTTGTGATGAGCATACGGCGAGACACGCCTGCTCTTAACGCCGTCGAGCGATCCTATCACTGGCTGTGTCTACCTGCTTTCTTCAAAGGCATGTCGCTGGTCAGCATGGAATCGAGGTCCTCGAGGTGTGTCTCACGCTCCCGTGGCTCCTCTGCTTGCGAAAAGCTTGCGATGCCTGCGGGTGCCCTCTCGAGGCGCCTGCATGTCGAATTAGAAACTCAAGTCCGTCTAGGACCTACGCAGGTGTCTCCTGCAATTGCGTCAGGGAAACTCTTGGCACCCCAAGCCGCTTCGGGAGCGGCTCAGGAAACTTGAACACAACCACGATCACGGCAGCATTGTCCGACTTGCTCACTTTTCCCGCGTTTTGCAGGATAGCCGCTGCAGCATCCTCCGGCTTTGCCGTGGTTCGGAGTGCCTTGCGGGCATGCGTCAGAGCAAACTGTTCTTTAAGTGCATCCCAAATTCCATCGGTGCCGATGATGACGAAGTCCACTGTATCATCGATCTCAACAAGAAATACCTCGGGCTCGTTGCTGATGCCCTTGACCTTGCTGCCCGTGTCGAAGCACACGTTGCCGAAGGCTCTCGACACCGCCACGTGCTCCTCCACATAACCCCCCTCAACTTTGACACCCAGCTGCCGCAAACGCTCTGCCTCCGCGGCATTCTTCTCAGGGGCATGGTCACGTGAAATCGCCAGGGCTGACCCATCTTTGGACAGCATGGCCCGGCAATCGCCAAGGTTGGCAATCCACATCTCCGCACCCTTGACCAAGGCAAGGCAAGCTACTGTGCCCGAAGATGTCTTCATGTGAGGAGTCAAGTTCTTGTCAACGAGGTGTTTCATGATTTCCTCGTCCGCGGCTCTGAAGGCAGCCTTGATGGCGCCCTCCACATCCTCGGCATCGCGGAGGTACCTTCCCAGAATTCCTGGGATTATCTCCTTTGCCACCGTGACAGCTTGACATCCTGCATGTCCGTCGTAGGCCGCAAAGAGCCTGTATCCGGCGACGTCCTCCTGGATGTCCACTGCGTCCTCCATGCGGGAGCGTTCGTTCTTGGCTACTGCGTAGCCATACTCACTTCCTCCTCCAGATTCCTCCTCCGGGAGGAGGCAAGCCTGCTTGTCCCTACCGAAGCAGGTGCACAGCTGGCTCAGCAGCCACCACATTCCGCCTTATGGAAGCGGGTTGGGGAGTGCACCTACAGCTGCAGCACCTCGATCCGGGCACGGCGATGCAGCACAGAGGTGTGATGCCGGCAAGAAACTGACTGGAGAAACCCGACCAGGAAATGATCCGGAACCTCCTGTTTCTTCCAACACCGATGTGTAGCAAAAAATGCTAGGGGCTGCTAACCTGGTGCTCGGAAGGTGACCTAGTGCGCACGCCCTGGCTTGGGTCACAGACACAACAGCACACGCATACCAGGTGGAGTTACTGGCTCCACAGAAGTCCTTGTTCAGCAGCAAAGTACCGAACGAAGTGAGGTACCGCCTTGGAAGCGACAACAGCTAAGCAAGGCAACCATATCAGTTCAAGGATCTTGCGCGTTGCAGCTTGTCGACACGCTGTTCAGGTTGCTGAACTTCTCTCCCATTGCAGCTTTGTCTTCGAGGTATACAGGCACCTTTGCACGTAGCTGGGCACCCCACGCAGTTGTGCTCACGCTGATTGCAACCACGTCAACCTTACGTGGAGAAGCAAGGCGACGCCAACTTCGCAAACACAGATACGTGGGGCAGCTTGGCAAAAGAAGAGCCCGGGCAACCATCAAGGCAAGTGTACTTCATCCTTTTCAACTGCTTGCATCCTGTTAACCACAACTTTCACCTTGGCATGCGTATGCTCCATTCTTACAATAGGTCTTGTCCCAGATCGTCGACTCCTGTGCTGCTCTTTGGTTTGCAGTACGCCCATCGCATCCTAAAAAACTCCCTAAGCTCCCTGAAGCCGCCCCGCACAAAAATCGATTTTTTCCTACCCCGGCCATGCGAGCGCCTTCATTCCAGCTGTTGCCACGAGCGGCGTCAGGCCGATTCCGTAGGGTCCTTCTTTGGGGAGTTTAGGAAGTTTAGGACGGAAGCTGAGGGATAGGGCTCAGGGCTTGTAAAGGGCTGCAGAAAACGTCGCCAACGAGTGTGCTAACTCAATAACACAGTCTCACAGTCCCTGAGCTTGTGGTCTGACCACACTGCAGCTCAAAGAGCAGTTTCGAGACTCCCTTCAGTGTCATCTCATCAGAACCAACCCCGCACTCGCCCCGAAGAAGAAACAGCTGTCTTCTCTTAATGTCGTGGAACGATCCTATCACGACTGGCTGTGTCCATCTGATTTCTTCAAAGGCATGCCGCTGGTCAGCATGGAATCGAGCCTGCATGTCGAATTAGAAACTCAAGTCCGTCTAGGACCTACGCAGGTGTCTCCTGCAATTGCGTCAGGGAAACTCTTGGCACCCCAAGCCGCTTCGGGAGCGGCTCAGGAAACTTGAACACAACCACGATCACGGCAGCATTGTCCGACTTGCTCACTTTTCCCGCGTTTTGCAGGATAGCCGCTGCAGCATCCTCCGGCTTTGCCGTGGTTCGGAGTGCCTTGCGGGCATGCGTCAGAGCAAACTGTTCTTTAAGTGCATCCCAAATTCCATCGGTGCCGATGATGACGAAGTCCACTGTATCATCGATCTCAACAAGAAATACCTCGGGCTCGTTGCTGATGCCCTTGACCTTGCTGCCCGTGTCGAAGCACACGTTGCCGAAGGCTCTCGACACCGCCACGTGCTCCTCCACGTAACCACCCTCAACTTTGACACCCAGCTGCCGCAAACGCTCTGCCTCCGCGGCATTCTTCTCAGGGGCATGGTCACGTGAAATCGCCAGGGCTGACCCATCTTTGGACAGCATGGCCCGGCAATCGCCAAGGTTGGCAATCCACATCTCCGCACCCTTGACCAAGGCAAGGCAAGCTACTGTGCCCGAAGATGTCTTCATGTGAGGAGTCAAGTTCTTGTCAACGAGGTGTTTCATGATTTCCTCGTCCGCGGCTCTGAAGGCAGCCTTGATGGCGCCCTCCACATCCTCGGCATCGCGGAGGTACCTTCCCAGAATTCCTGGGATTATCTCCTTTGCCACCGTGACAGCTTGACATCCTGCATGTCCGTCGTAGGCCGCAAAGAGCCTGTATCCGGCGACGTCCTCCTGGATGTCCACTGCGTCCTCCATGCGGGAGCGTTCGTTCTTTGCTACTGCGTAGCCATAATCGCTTCCTCCACCAGATTCCTCCTCCGGGAGGAGGCAAGCCTGCTTGTCCCTACCGAAGCAGGTGCACAGCTGACTCAGCAGCCACCACATTCCGTCTCTTATGGAAGCGGGTTGGGAGTGCACCTACAGCTGTAGCACCTCGATCCGAGCACAGCGATGCAACAAAGAGGTGTGAGTTGGGCATGAAACTGACTGGAGAAACCCGACTAGGAAATGATCCGGAACCTCCTGTTTCTTCCAACACCGATGTGTAGCAGAAAATGCTAGGGGCTGCTAAACTGGTGCTCGGAAGGTGACCTAGTGCGCACGCCCTGGCTTGGGTCACAGACACAACAGCACACGCATACCAGGTGGAGTTACTGGCTCCAGAGAAGTCCTTGTTCAGCAGTCAAGTACCGAACGAAGTGAGGTACCGCCTTGGAAGCGACAACAGCTAAGCAAGGCAACCATATCAGTTCAAGGATCTTGCGCGTTGCAGCTTGTCGACACGCTGTTCAGGTTGCTGAACTTCTCTCCCATTGCAGCTTTGTCTTCGAGGTATACAGGCACCTTTGCACGTAGCTGGGCACCCGACACCGTTGTGCTCACGCTGATTGCAACCACGTCAACCTCACGTGGAGAAGCAAGGCGACGCCAACTTCGCAAACACAGATACGAGGGGCAGCTTGGCAAAAGAAGAGCCCGGGCAACCATCGAGGCAAGTGTACTTCATCCTTTTCAACTGCTTGCATCCTGTTAACCACAACCTTCACCTTGGCATACGTATGCTCCCTCCATTCTTACAATAGGTCTTGTCCCAGATCGTCGACTCCTGTGCTGCTCTTTGGCTTGTATCATGCCCGTCGCATCCTAAACTCCCTAAACTCCCTAAAACTCCCTAAGCTCCCTGAAGCCGCCCAAGACAAAAATCGACTTTTTTTCATATCCCAGCCATCCGAGAGCCTTCATTCCAGGCTGCCGCCACGCGCGGCGTCAGGCCGAATCCGTAGGGTCCTTTTTTGGGGCGTTTAGGAAGTTTAGGACGGAAGCTGAGGGATAGGGCTCAGGGCTTGTAAAGGGCTTCAGAAAACGCCGCCAACGAGTGTTCTAACTCAGTAACACAGTCCCTGAGCTTGTGGTCTGATCACACTGCAGCTCAAAGAGCAGTTTCGAGACTCCCTTCAGTGTCATCTCATCAGAACCAACCCCGCACTCGCCCCGAAGAAGAAACAGCTGTCTTCTCTTAATGTCGTGGAACGATCCTATCACGACTGGCTGTGTCCACCTGATGTCTTCAAAGGCATGCCGCTGGTCAGCATGGAATCGAGCCTGCATGTCGAATTAGAAACTCAAGTCCGTCTAGGACCTACGCAGGTGTCTCCTGCAACTGCGTCAAGGAAACTCTTGGCACCCCAGGCCGCTTCGGCAGCGGCTCAGGAAACTTGAACACAACCACGATCACGGCAGCATTGTCCGACTTGCTCACTTTTCCCGCGTTTTGCAGGATAGCCGCTGCAGCATCCTCCGGCTTTGCCGTGGTTCGGAGTGCCTTGCGGGCATGCGTCAGAGCAAACTGTTCTTTAAGTGCATCCCAAATTCCATCGGTGCCGATGATGACGAAGTCCACTGTGTCATCGATCTCAACAAGAAATACCTCGGGCTCGTTGCTGATGCCCTTGACCTTGCTGCCCGTGTCGAAGCACACGTTGCCGAAGGCTCTCGACACCGCCACGTGCTCCTCCACGTAACCCCCCTCAACTTTGACATCCAGCTGCTGCAAACGTTCTGCGTCCGCAGCATTCTTCTCAGGAGCGTGGTCACGTGAAATCGCCAGGGCTGACCCATCTTTGGACAGCATGGCCCGGCAATCGCCAAGGTTGGCAATCCACATCTCCGCACCCTTGACCAAGGCAAGGCAAGCTACTGTGCCCGAAGATGTCTTCATGTGAGGAGTCAAGTTCTTGTCAACGAGGTGTTTCATGATTTCCTCGTCCGCGGCTCTGAAGGCAGCCTTGATGGCGCCCTCCACATCCTCGGCATCGCGGAGGTACCTTCCCAGAATTCCTGGGATTATCTCCTTTGCCACCGTGACAGCTTGACATCCTGCATGTCCGTCGTAGGCCGCAAAGAGCCTGTATCCGGCGACGTCCTCCTGGATGTCCACTGCGTCCTCCATGCGGGAGCGTTCGTTCTTTGCTAAAGCGTAGCCATAATCGCTTCCTCCACCAGATTCCTCCTCCGGGAGGAGGCAAGCCTGCTTGTCCCTAGCAAAGCAGGTGCACAGCTGGCTCAGCAGCCACCACATTCGTCTTATGGAAGCGGGTTGGGGAGTGTACACCTACACCTGTAGCACTGTAGCACCTCGATCCGAGCACGGCGATGCAACACAGATATGTGACGTGGGCAAGAAGCTGACTGGAGAAACCCGATCAGGAAATGACGCGGAACCTCCTGTTTCTTCCAACACCGATGTGTAGCAGAAATTCTAGAGGCTGCTAACTGGAGCTCGGAAGGCGACCTAGTGAGCACGCTCTTGCTTGAGTCACAGACGCAACAGCACGTGCATACCAGGTGGAGTTACTGGTTCCAGAGAAGTCCTTCTTGAGCAGTCAAGTACGAAACGAAGTGAGGTACCGCCTTGGAAGCGACAACAGCTAAGCAAGGCACGCCGTTCAGGTTGCTGAACTTCTCTCCCATTGCAGCTTTGTCTTCGAGTATACAGATTTTACAGGCACCTTTGTGCATAGCTGGGCACCCCACGCAGTTGTGCTCGCGCTGACTGCAACCTCGTCAACCTAACGCGCTGAGAAGCAAGGCGACAGCAATTTTGCAAACATAGACAAAGGCAGTGACTTGATCCTTTTCGACTGCTTGCATCCTACTGACAAGCTGCTTTTCTATCTACTCCGCCCTGCATGCAGATATTGCATGAACTCGGCAATTGTACTTGCTACTTGTGTCGTGAGGTGCCCTTCAGAGGAGGATTTTCACGCTTGCAATCGGGCGGGGCGCGACCCTGCAACTGCAAGGATGCTAGCGTTTGCATTAAATCCCCATTTGCCTCCGACCACTGCCCACGGGTTCCACACGGATTCTGAGTTTGAGAAACGAGCCGCCATGGACGCGGTCCAAGCCGAAGGTTCATGCGGCCGTGGACGCGAAGACTCGGAGCATGCCGAAGAACTAAACTGTATTTGACGTTTTCGCGTTGTTTCCCTGCGCATGGGGCACCGGCAGACTGGACACCCCTGCTGCGCCCACGGTACGTTACCATGCTCCATTCTCACAATAGGTCTTGTCCCAGATCGTGGACTCTTGTGCTCTTAGGCTTGTATCACGCCCATCGCATCCTAAACTCCCTAAACGCCCTAAAACTCCCTAAGCTCCCTCAAGCTCCCACAACTCCCGAAAGCTCCCACAACTCCCGAAAAGATCCCAAAACTCCCTCACCCAGCCATCCCAGAGCCTTCATTCCAGGCTGCCGCCACGAGCGGTTCCGTAGGTCCTTCTTTGGGGAGTTTAAAGGAAGTTGAGGACGGAAGCTGAAGGTTAGTGTTAAAGGGCTTCAGAAAACGTCGCAAACGAGTGGTCTAACTCAGTAACACAGTCCCTCAGCTTGTGGTCTGACCACACTGCAGCTCAAAGAGCAGTTTCGAGACTCCCTTCAGTGTCATCTCACCAGGGCCAACCCCGCACTCACCCCGAAGTAGCAGCTGTCTCTCCCTTTACATAGGTTTGTAATGAGCATACAGCGAGACACGCTTCCTCTTAATGCCGTGGAACGACCCTGTGCGACTGGCTGTGTCCACTTGCTTGCTTCAAAGGCGTGTCGCTGGTCGGCATCGCCAGGAGGTGTGTCCTGACTCGCCTGATCACGCTCCCGCGGCTCCAGTTCTCGCAAACAGCTGGCGACGCCTGCAGGTGCCCTCTCGAGGCGCCTGCATGTCGAATTACAAACTCACGTCCGTCTAGTACCTACGCAGGTGTCTCCTGCAACTGCGTCAAGGAAACTCTTGGCACCCCAGGCCGCTTCGGGAGCGGCTCAGGAAACTTGAACAAAGCCACCTGAGCCGCTCCCGAAGCGGCCTGAGGTGCCAAGAGTTTCCTTGACGCAGTTGCAGGAGACACCTGCGTAGGTACTAGACGGACGTGAGTTTGTAATTCTGTCTCCTGCAACTGCGTCAAGGAAACTCTTGGCACCCCAGGCCGCTTCGGGAGCAGCTCAGGAAACTTGAACATAACCACGATCACGGCAGAATTGTCCGACTTGCTCACTTTTCCCGCGCTTTGCAGGATAGCCGCTGCAGCATCCTCCGGCTTTGCCGCGGTTCGGAGTGCCTTGCGGGCATGCGTCAGACCAAGCTGCTCTTTAAGTGCATCCCAAATTCCATCCGTGCCGATGATGACGAAGTCAACTGCGCCATCGATCTTCGCAGAAAATGCCTCGGGCTCGCTGCTGATGCCCTCAAACTTGCTGCTGTGGCTGTATCGACAGCCCTCGGCAACGTGCGCCTCAGCTGAAACGCACGTTCCCGAAGGCTCTCGATACGGCCACGTGCTCCTCAACGTCAACGTAGCCACCCTGAACTTTGACATGCAATCGCGGAAGCAGGACGATCGCAGATCTGCAAATTGCTCTGCTTCCGCGGCATTCTCCTCCGGGGCATAGTCACCCGAAATCGCCAGGGCTGTGCCATCTTTGGACAACACATTCCGGCAATCGCCAAGGTTGGCAATCCACATGTCCGCACCCTTGACCGAGCCAAGGCAAGCTACCGTGCCCGAAGATGTCTCCATGTGAGGCGTCAACTTGTTGTCGACCAGTTGGGTTGTAACTTCCTCGTCCGCGGCTCTGGCGCCCTCCACATCCTGAGCATCCTGGAGGCAGTCGACGATGGACATGCAGGGAATTAAGCTGTCACGGTGGCCAAGGAAATCCTCCCAAAGATGTGGGAGGATCTCCTCGCCACCGTGACAGCCTCATTGCCGGCATGTCCATCGTCGATTGCAAAGAGTTGCGTCTGCGTCGTAGCCATTATCACTTCCTCCAGATGCAGCAGGTGCACAGCTGACTCAGCAGCCACGCACATTCCGTCTTATGGAAGCGGGTGGGGGAGTATACACCTACACCTGTAGCACTGTAGCACCTCGATCCGAGCACAGCTATGCAAAAAAAGAGGTGTGATGTGGGGTTGGATAAACCCGATCAGGAAATGATCCGGCACCTCCTTGTTCTTCCAACGCCGATGTGTAGCAGAAAGCTATAGAGGCTGCTAACTGGTGCTCGGAAGACGACCTATAGTGCGCACGCCCTTGCTTGAGCTACAGACACAACAGCAGGTGCATACCAGGTGGAGTTACTGGTTCCAGAGAAGTCCTTCTTGAGCAGTCACGCACCGAACGAAGTGAGGTACCACCTTGCAAGCCACAACAGTTAAGCAAGGCAGCCATATCATTTCAAGACTCTTGCGCATTGCTTGCGAATTGATGCGAATTGCAGCTTGTCGACATGTGTCGACAAGGTTCAGCTTTGTTTTCGAGGTATACAGGCACCTCTGCAGGTAGCTGGGCACCCCACACAGTTATGCTCACGCTGACTGCAACCACGTCAACCTTACGTGGAGAAGCAAGGCGACACCAACTTCGCAAACACAGATACGTGGGGCAGCTTTGCAAAAGAAGAGCCCAGGCAACCATCAAGGCAGTGTACTTGATCCTGCTTGCATCCTGTTGACAAGCTGCTTTCACTTTACTCCGCCTGCATGCAGAATGTATTGTATGAACTCGGCATACATATACTTCAGTTTACTTCCATATACTTCAATATACTTGAATACTTGCTACTTGTGCGGCGAGGTGCCTTTGAGCGGAGGATCCTCACGTTTGCAATCGGGCGCCGTTTCCCTGAGAATGAGACACCGGCAGACTGGATACCCCTGCTGCGCCCACTGTACGTTACCGGGCTCCATTCTTACAATAGGTGATCGTCGACTCTTGGGCGTGCTCTTAGGCTTGTCTCACACCCATCGCATCCTAAACTCCCTAGGCTCCCTGAAACTTCCTAAGCTCCCTAAAGCTCCCAACGCTCCCGAAAGCTCCCGAAAGCTCCCGAAAGCTCCCGAAAGCTCCCAAAACTCCCGAAAGATCCCAAAGCTCCCTGAAGCCGCCCCGCCCAAGAATCGATTTTTTCATATCCCAGCCATCCGAGAGCCTTCATTCCAGCTGCTGCCGCGAGCGGCGTCAGGCCGAAGCCGTAGGTCCTTCTTTGGGGAGTTTAGGGAGTTTAGGACGGAAGTTGAAGGTTAGGGCTGAGGGCTTGTCAAGGGCTTCAGAGAACGTAGCAAACGAGTGTTCTACCTCAATAAAACAGTCCCTGAGCTTGTGGTCTGACCACTCTGCAGCTCAAAGAGCAGTTTCGTCACTCCCTTCAGTGTCATCTCATCAGAACCAACCCCGCACTCACCCAGAAGTAACAGCTGTCTCTCCCTTTACGTAGGTTTGTGGTGAGCACAGGGCGAGACACGCTTCCTCTCAACGCCGTCGAGCGATCCCTATCACTGCCTGTGTCCACCTGATTTCTTCAAAGGCATGTCGCTGGTCAGCATGGAATCGAGGTCCTCGAGGTGTGTCTCACGCTCCCGTGGCTCCTCTGCTTGCGAAAAGCTTGCGATGCCTGCGGGTGCCCTCTCGAGGCGCCTGCATGTCGAATTAGAAACTCAAGTCCGTCTAGGACCTACGCAGGTGTCTCCTGCAACTGCGTCAAGGAAACTCTTGGCACCCCAGGCCGCTTCGGCAGCGGCTCAGGAAACTTGAACACAACCACGATCACGGCAGCATTGTCCGACTTGCTCACTTTTCCCGCGTTTTGCAGGATAGCCGCTGCAGCATCCTCCGGCTTTGCCGTGGTTCGGAGTGCCTTGCGGGCATGCGTCAGAGCAAACTGTTCTTTAAGTGCATCCCAAATTCCATCGGTGCCGATGATGACGAAGTCCACAGTGTCATCGATCTCAACAAGAAATACCTCGGGCTCGTTGCTGATGCCCTTGACCTTGCTGCCCGTGTCGAAGCACACGTTGCCGAAGGCTCTCGACACCGCCACGTGCTCCTCCACGTAACCACCCTCAACCTTGACACCCAGCTGCCGCAAACGCTCTGCCTCCGCGGCATTCTTCTCAGGGGCATGGTCACGTGAAATCGCCAGGGCTGACCCATCTTTGGACAGCACGGCCCGGCAATCGCCAAGGTTGGCAATCCACATCTCCGCACCCTTGACCAAGGCAAGGCAAGCTACTGTGCCCGAAGATGTCTTCATGTGAGGAGTCAAGTTCTTTTCAACGAGGTGCTGGATGATTTCCTCGTCCGCGGCTCTGAAGGCGGCCTTGATGGCGCCCTCCACATCCTCGGCATCGCGGAGGTACCTTCCCAGAATTCCTGGGATTATCTCCTTTGCCACCGTGACAGCTTGACATCCTGCATGTCCGTCGTAGGCCGCAAAGAGCCTGTATCCGGCGACGTCCTCCTGGATGTCCACTGCGTCCTCCATTCGGGAGCGTTCGTTCTTTGCTAAAGCGTAGCCATAATCGCTTCCTCCACCAGATTCCTCCTCCGGGAGGAGGCAAGCCTGCTTGTCCCTACCGAAGCAGGTGCACAGCGGGCTCAGGAGCCACCACATTCCGCCTTATGGAAGCGGGTTGGGGAGTGCACCTACAGCTGCAGCACCTCGATCCGGGCACGGCGATGCAACACAGAGCAGGACATGATCCGGAACCTCCTCTTGCTTCCAACACCGATGTGTAGCAGAAATTCTAGGGTTGAGTTGGCTGGTGCTCGAAAGTCGACCTAGTGCGCACGCTCTTGCTTCAGTCACGGACACAACAGCACGTGCATACCAGGTGGAGACACTGGTTCCACGGAAGTCCTTGTTCAGCAAAGTACCGAACGAAGTGAGGTACCGCCTTGGAAGCGACAACAGCTAAGCAAGGCAAACACATCAGTTCAAGACTCTTGCGCATTGCAGCTTGTCGACATGCCATTCAGGTTGCTGAACTTCTCTCCCATTGCAGCTTTGTCTTCGAGGTATACAGGCACCTTTGTACATAGCTGTGCACCCCACGCAGTTATGCTCGCGCTGACTGCAACCTCGTCAACCTAACGCTGAGAAGCAAGGCGACAGCAGTTTTGCAAACATAGACAAAGGCAGTGACGTGATCCTTTTCGACTGCTTGCATCCTGCTGACAAGCTGCTTGTCCATCTACTCCGCCCTGCATGCAGATATTGCATGAACTCGGCAATTGTACTTGCTACTTGTGTCGTGAGGTGCCCTTCAGAAGAGGATTTTCACGCTTGCAATCGGGCGGGGCCCGACCCTGCAACTGCAAGGATGCTAGGTAGCTGCTAGGCCCACTTCTTCCTTGGCCGTTTGCATTCAAATCCCCATTTGCCGCCGACCATTGCCCACGCGTTCACACGGATTCTGAGTGTGAGAAACGAGCCGCCATGGACGCGGTCCAGGCCGAAGGTCAATGCGGCCGCGGATGCGAAGACTGCATGCCGAAGAACTAAACTGAATTCGACGTTTTCGCGCTGTTTCACTGTGACGTTTTGGCGTTGTTTCCCTGCGAATGAGGCACCGGCAGACTGGACACCCCTGCTGCGCCCACGGTACGTTACCATGCTCCATTCTCACAATAGGTCTTGTCCCAGATCGTGGACTCTTGTGCTCTTAGGCTAGTATCACGCCCGTCACATCCTAAACTCCCTCCTAAGCTCCCTCAAGCTACCAAAACTCCCGAAAGCTCCCACAACTCCCGAAAAGATCCCAAAACTCCCTGACCCAGCCATCCGAGAGCCTTCATTCCAGGCTGCCGCCACGAGCGGCATCAGGCCGATTCCGTAGGTCCTTCTTTGGGGAGTTTAAAGGAAGTTTAGGACGGAAGCTGAAGGTTAGGGTTAAAGGGCTTCAGAAAACGTCGCAAACGAGTGGTCTAACTCAGTAACACAGTCCCTCAGCTTGTGGTCTGACCACACTGCAGCTCAAAGAGCAGTTTCGAGACTCCCTTCAGTGTCATCTCACCAGGGCCAACCCCGCACTCACCCCGAAGTAGCAGCTGTCTCTCCCTTTACATAGGTTTGTAATGAGCATACAGCGAGACACGCTTCCTCTTAATGCCGTGGAACGACCCTGTGCGACTGGCTGTGTCCACTTGCTTGCTTCAAAGGCGTGTCGCTGGTCGGCATCGCCAGGAGGTGTGTCCTGACTCTCCTGATCACGCTCCCGCGGCTCCAGTTCTCGCAAACAGCTGGCGACGCCTGCAGGTGCCCTCTCGAGGCGCCTGCATGTCGAATTACAAACTCACGTCCGTCTAGTACCTACGCAGGTGTCTCCTGCAACTGCGTCAAGGAAACTCTTGGCACCCCAGGCCGCTTCGGGAGCGGCTCAGGAAACTTGAACAAAACCACCTGAGCCGCTCCCGAAGCGGCCTGGGGTGCCAAGAGTTTCCTTGACGCAGTTGCAGGAGACACCTGCGTAGGTACTAGACGGACGTGAGTTTGTAATTCTGTCTCCTGCAACTGCGTCAAGGAAACTCTTGGCACCCCAGGCCGCTTCGGGAGCAGCTCAGGAAACTTGAACACAACCACGTGCTCACTTTTCCCGCGCTTTGCAGGATAGCCGCTGCAGCATCCTCCGGCTTTGCCGCGGTTCGGAGTGCCTTGCGGGCATGCGTCAGACCAAGCTGCTCTTTAAGTGCATCCCAAATTCCATCCGTGCCGATGATGACGAAGTCAACTGCGCCATCGATCTTCGCAGAAAATGCCTCGGGCTCGCTGCTGATGCCCTCAAACTTGCTGCTGTGGCTGTATCGACAGCCCTCGGCAACGTGCGCCTCAGCTGAAACGCACGTTCCCGAAGGCTCTCGATACGGCCACGTGCTCCTCAACGTCAACGTAGCCACCCTGAACTTTGACATGCAATCGCGGAAGCAGGACGATCGCAGATCTGCAAATTGCTCTGCTTCCGCGGCATTCTCCTCCGGGGCATAGTCACCCGAAATCGCCAGGGCTGTGCCATCGTTGGACAACACGTTCCGGCAATCGCCAAGGTTGGCAATCCACATGTCCGCACCCTTGACCGAGCCAAGGCAAGCTACCGTGCCCGAAGATGTCTCCATGTGAGGCGTCAACTTGTTGTCGACCAGTTGGGTTGTAACTTCCTCGTCCGCGGCTCTGGCGCCCTCCACATCCTGAGCATCCTGGAGGCAGTCGACGATGGACATGCAGGGAATGAAGCTGTCACGGTGGCCAAGGAAATCCTCCCAAAGATGTGGGAGGATCTCCTTCGCCACCGTGACAGCCTCATTGCCGGCATGTCCATCGTCGATTGCAAAGAGTTGCGTCTGCGTCGTAGCCATTATCACTTCCTCCAGATGCAGCAGGTGCACAGCTGACTCAGCAGCCACGCACAGTCCGTCTTATGGAAGCGGGTGGGGGAGTATACACCTACACCTGTAGCACTGTAGCACCTCGATCCGAGCACAGCTATGCAAAAAAAGAGGTGTGATGTGGGGTTGGATAAACCCGATCAGGAAATGATCCGGCACCTCCTTGTTCTTCCAACGCCGATGTGTAGCAGAAAATGCTATAGAGGCTGCTAACTGGTGCTCGGAAGACGACCTATAGTGCGCACGCCCTTGCTTGAGCTACAGACACATCAGCAGGTGCATACCAGGTGGAGTTACTGGTTCCAGAGAAGTCCTTCTTGAGCAGTCACGCACCGAACGAAGTGAGGTACCACCTTGCAAGCCACAACAGTTAAGCAAGGCAGCCATATCATTTCAAGACTCTTGCGCATTGCTTGCGAATTGATGCGAATTGCAGCTTGTCGACATGTGTCGACAAGGTTCAGCTTGGTTTTCGAGGTATACAGGCACCTCTGCAGGTAGCTGGGCACCCCACACAGTTATGCTCACGCTGACTGCAACCACGTCAACCTTACGTGGAGAAGCAAGGCGACACCAACTTCGCAAACACAGATACGTGGAGCAGCTTTGCAAAAGAAGAGCCCAGGCAACCATCAAGGCAGTGTACTTGATCCTGCTTGCATCCTGTTGACAAGCTGCTTTCACCTTACTCCGCCTGCATGCAGAATGTATTGTATGAACTCGGCATACATATACTTCAGTTTACTTCCATATACTTCAATATACTTGAATACTTGCTACTTGTGCGGCGAGGTGCCTTGAGTGGAGGATCCTCGCGTTTGCAATCGGGCGCCGTTTCCCTGAGAATGAGACACCGGCAGACTGGATACCCCTGCTGCGCCCACTGTACGTTACCGGGCTCCATTCTTACAATAGGTGATCGTCGACTCTTGGGCGTGCTCTTAGGCTTGTATCACACCCATCGCATCCTAAACTCCCTGGGCTCCCTAAAACTTCCTAAGCTCCCTAAAGCTCCCAACGCTCCCGAAAGCTCCCGAAAGCTCCCGAAAGCTCCCGAAAGCTCCCGAAAGCTCCCGAAAGCTCCCGAAAGCTCCCAAAACTCCCGAAAGATCCCAAAGCTCCCTGAAGCCGCCCCGCCCAAGAACCGATTTTTTTCATATCCCAGCCATCCGAGAGCCTTCTTTCCAGCTGCTGCCGCGAGCGGCGTCAGGCCGAAGCCGTAGGTCCTTCTTTGGGGAGATTAGGGAGTTTAGGACGGAAGTTGAAGGTTAGGGCTGAGGGCTTGTCAAGGGCTTCAGAGAACGTAGCAAACGAGTGTTCTACCTCAATAAAACAGTCCCTGAGCTTGTGGTCTGACCAGTTTCGTCACTCCCTTCAGTGTCATCTCATCAGAACCAACCCCGCACTCACCCAGAAGTAACAGCTGTCTCTCCCTTTACGTAGGTTTGTGGTGAGCACAGGGCGAGACACGCTTCCTCTTAACGCCGTCGAGCGATCCCTATCACTGCCTGTGTCCACCTGATTTCTTCAAAGGCATGTCGCTGGTCAGCATGGAATCGAGGTCCTCGAGGTGTGTCTCACGCTCCCGTGGCTCCTCTGCTTGCGAAAAGCTTGCGATGCCTGCGGGTGCCCTCTCGAGGCGGCTGCATGTCGAATTAGAAACTCAAGTCCGTCTAGGACCTACGCAGGTGTCTCCTGCAACTGCGTCAAGGAAACTCTTGGCACCCCAGGCCGCTTCGGCAGCGGCTCAGGAAACTTGAACACAACCACGATCACGGCAGCATTGTCCGACTTGCTCACTTTTCCCGCGTTTTGCAGGATAGCCGCTGCAGCATCCTCCGGCTTTGCTGTGGTTCGGAGTGCCTTGCGGGCATGCGTCAGAGCAAACTGTTCTTTAAGTGCATCCCAAATTCCATCGGTGCCGATGATGACGAAGTCCACAGTGTCATCGATCTCAACAAGAAATACCTCGGGCTCGTTGCTGATGCCCTTGACCTTGCTGCCCGTGTCGAAGCACACGTTGCCGAAGGCTCTCGACACCGCCACGTGCTCCTCCACATAACCCCCCTCAACTTTGACACCCAGCTGCCGCAAACGCTCTGCCTCCGCGGCATTCTTCTCAGGGGCATGGTCACGTGAAATCGCCAGGGCTGACCCATCTTTGGACAGCACGGCCCGGCAATCGCCAAGGTTGGCAATCCACATCTCCGCACCCTTGACCAAGGCAAGGCAAGCTACTGTGCCCGAAGATGTCTTCATGTGAGGAGTCAAGTTCTTGTCAACGAGGTGTTTGATGATTTCCTCGTCTGCGGCTCTGAAGGCGGCCTTGACGGCGCCCTCCACATCCTCGGCATCGCGGAGGTACCTTCCCAGAATTCCTGGGATTATCTCCTTTGCCACCGTGACAGCTTGACATCCTGCATGTCCGTCGTAGGCCGCAAAGAGCCTGTATCCGGCGACGTCCTCCTGGATGTCCACTGCGTCCTCCATTCGGGAGCGTTCGTTCTTTGCTACTGCGTAGCCATACTCACTTCCTCCTCCAGATTCCTCCTCCGGGAGGAGGCAAGCCTGCTTGTCCCTACCGAAGCAGGTGCACAGCTGGCTCAGCAGCCACCACATTCCGCCTTATGGAAGCGGGTTGGGGAGTGCACCTACAGCTGCAGCACCTCGATCCGGGCACGGCGATGCAACACAGAGCAGGAAATGATCCGGAACCTCCTCTTGCTTCCAACACCGATGTGTAGCAGAAATTCTAGGGTTGAGTTGGCTGGTGCTCGAAAGTCGACCTAGTGCGCACGCTCTTGCTTCAGTCACGGACACAACAGCACGTGCATACCAGGTGGAGACACTGGTTCCACGGAAGTCCTTGTTCAGCAAAGTACCGAACGAAGTGAGGTACCACCTTGGAAGCGACGACAGCTAAGCAAGGCAAACATATCAAATCAAGACTCTTGCGCGCTGCAGCTTGTCGACATGCCATTCAGGTTGCTGAACTTCTCTCCCATTGCAGTATTGTCTTCGAGGTATACAGGCACCTTTGTACATAGCTGGGCACCCCACGCAGTTGTGCTCGCGCTGACTGCAACCTCGTCAACCTAACGCTGAGAAGCAAGGCGACAGCAATTATGCAAACATAGACAAGCCAGTGATGTGATCCTTTTCGACTGCTTGCATCCTACTGACAAGCTGCTTTTCCATCTACTCCGCCCTGCATGCAGATATTGTATGAACTCGGCAATTGTACTTGCTACTTGTGTCGTGAGGTGCCCTTCAGAGGAGGATTTTCACGCTTGCAATCGGGCGGGGCCCGACCCTGCAACTGCAAGGATGCTAGCGTTTGCATTAAATCCCCATTTGCCTCCGACCACTGCCCACGGGTTCCACACGGATTCTGAGTTTGAGAAACGAGCCGCCATGGACGCGGTCCAAGCCGAAGGTCCATGCGGCCGTGGACGCGAAGACTCGGAGCATGCCGAAGAACTAAGCTGTATTTGACGTTTTCGCGTTGTTTCCCTGCGCATGGGGCACCGGCAGACTGGACACCCCTGCTGCGCCCACGGTACGTTACCATGCTCCATTCTCACAATAGGTCTTGTCCCAGATCGTGGACTCTCGTGCTCTTAGGCTTGTATCACGCCCATCACATCCTAAACTCCCTAAATGCCCTAAAACTCCCTAAGCTCCCTCAAGCTCCCAAAACTCCCGAAAGCTCCCACAACTCCCGAAAAGATCCCAAAACTCCCTGACCCAGCCATCCGAGAGCCTTCATTCCAGGCTGCTGCCGCGAGTGGCGTTCGGACGAAGCCGTAGGTCCTTTTTTGGGGAGTTTAGGAAGTTTAGGACGGAAGCTGAGGGTTAGGGTTAAAGGGCTTCAGAAAACGTCGCGAACGAGTGGTCTAACTCAGTAACACAGTCCCTCAGCTTGTGGTCTGACCACACTGCAGCTCAAAGAGCAGTTTCGTCACTCCATTCAGTGTCATCTCACCAGGGCCAACCCCGCACTCACCCCGAAGTAGCAGCTGTCTCTCCCTTTACATAGGTTTGTAATGAGCATAGGGCGAGACACGCTTCCTCTTAATGCCGTGGAACGACCCTGTGCGACTGGCTGTGTCCACTTGCTTGCTTCAAAGGCGTGTCGCTGGTCGGCATCGCCAGGAGGTGTGTCCTGACTCGCCTGATCACGCTCCCGCGGCTCCAGTTCTCGCAAACAGCCGGCGACGCCTGCAGGTGCCCTCTCGAGGCGCCTGCATGTCGAATTACAAACTCACGTCCGTCTAGTACCTACGCAGGTGTCTCCTGCAACTGCGTCAAGGAAACTCTTGGCACCCCAGGCCGCTTCGGGAGCGGCTCAGGAAACTTGAACAAAACCACCTGAGCCGCTCCCGAAGCGGCCTGGGGTGCCAAGAGTTTCCTTGACGCAGTTGCAGGAGACACCTGCGTAGGTACTAGACGGACGTGAGTTTGTAATTCTGTCTCCTGCAACTGCGTCAAGGAAACTCTTGGCACCCCAGGCCGCTTCGGGAGCAGCTCAGGAAACTTGAACACAACCACGATCACGGCAGAATTGTCCGACTTGCTCACTTTTCCCGCGTTTTGCAGGATAGCCGCTGCAGCATCCTCCGGCTTTGCAGTGCCGAGGAGGACGAAGTCCACTGTGTCATCGATCTTCGCAGAAAATGCCTCGGGCTCGCTGCTGATGCCCTCAAACTTGCTGCTGTGGCCGTATCGACAGCCCTCGGCAACGTGCGCCTCAGCTGAAACGCACGTTCCCGAAGGCTCTCGATACGGCCACGTGCTCCTCAACGTCAACGTAGCCACCCTGAACTTTGACATGCAATCGCGGAAGCAGGACGTTCGCAGATCTGCAAATTGCTCTGCTTCCACGGCATTCTCCTCCGGGGAAATCGCCAGGGCTGTGCCATCTTTGGACAACACGGCCCGGCAGTCGCCCAGGTTTGCAGTCCACACGTCCGCACCCTTGATCAAGCCAAGGCAAGCTACCGTGCCCGAAGATGTCTCCATGTGAGGCGTCAACTTGTTGTCGACCAGTTGGTTTGTAACTTCCTCGTCCACGGCTCTGGCGTCGACGATGGACATGCAGGGAATGAAGCTGTCACGGTGGCCAAGGAAATCCTCCCGAAGATGCGGGAGGATCTCCTTCGCCGCTGTGACCGCTTGATTCCCTACATGTCCATCGTCGACTGCAAAGAGTCCTCCCTGGTGTCCACGGCATCTTCCATGTTCAACCGTTTATTCTTGGGTAAGTCGTAGCCGTTATCAATTCCTCCAGATGCAGCCGTTGCACAGCTGACTCAGCAGCCACGCACATTCTGTCTTATGGAAGCGGGGTGGGGAGTGTACACCTACACCTGTAGCACTGTAGCACCTCGATCCGAGCACAGCGATGCAAAAAAAGAGGTGTGATGTGGGGTTTGGATAAACCCGATCAGGAAATGATCCGGCACCTCCTTGTTCCTCCAACGCCGATGTGTAGCAGACAATGCTATAGAGGCTGCTAACTGGTGCTCGGAAGACGACCTATGGTGCGCACGCCCTTGCTTGAGTTACAGACACAACAGCAGGTGCATACCAGGTGGAGTTACCGGTTTCAGAGAAGTCCTTGTTGAGCAGTCAAGTACCGAACGAAGTGAGGTACCACCTTGGAAGCGACGACATCTAAGCAAGGCAAACATATCAAATCAAGACTCTTGCGCGCTGCAGCTTGTCGACATGCCATTCAGGTTTCTGAACTTCTCTCCATTGCAGTTTTGTCTTCGAGGTACACAGGCGATCACATGCGACTGTTGCACATAGCTAGGCACCCCACAAAGCCTTTCTCACACTGACTACAACCGCATCAACCTTACGTGGAGAAGCAAGGTGACACAAATTTTACAGGTACAGATACATAGAACCGCTTGGCAACAGAAGAGCCCGGGCAACCATCAAGGCAGTGTGCTTGATCCTTCTCGTCCTCCTGCATCCTACTGACATGCGGCTTTTGAATCTACTCCGTCCTGCATGCAGATTGAACTCGGCATACAGGTACCCTAATATGATTCCCCCTACCTGGCTGTGAGATGCCCTTGGCAAGGCCTTACCAAAACACCGAACTTAATGTTTAGATGCTTCACAAACCTCGCGTGATGCAATCAGAGACACCAATCCTAGGAGGCCTAACAGAGGCAGGCACCGTCTCTGCAGATTTTTCACTGCTGGTGAGGGAATGAGGCACCCTATTTCCCCCTGTATATACCCTTGAAGGGCTTGTATAGTGAGGTGACTGCAATCGCTGCCTACTGTTAACCTTGGACAGCCGCCCCCGCGTTGGTGCGCCGGACGCCAGCAGTTGGAAACGCAGCTCATGCAGAGCAACTCGTTTCGAGCACAAGGTTCCAGGCAGAGAACCTACGTTCTGAAGTTGAGACAGGCCCCCAAAGCTTTTGCTGAGCCACGGTTTCAATCGTTCTTGCCGAGCGACTTTCTGGCGGCTCCATTTGCAGACACAATCGGCGAACTAGCAGTACATACACACAGGTCAGCTTCACTGGGTTTTGGCTGAACTTCAAGTACTTCGGTATGTGGGGTGGGGCTGCACAAGAACGTCACACGCGTTCAACCACTTGGTATTTCAAGTGGTGTGGGAGAGATGAAAATGATTGACGAGGGACTGGGGACTTTAGCTTCAAAGGCCGTGGCACGGCGAGCACACAGAGCTGACATGGATTGGCCGCAAAAGACGCCTCGACACTCAGCTGTGCTGTGAGTGCCTTTTTCGACAGCAGCGATCCCATCGCAACTTAGAGCCAGCCTGACTCGAGGCGAACACAAGAACGTGATGACTCATGACCTTAATACCTCACACTTCCTTCCCCTGAGTCCACTGGCCTCGTGCCTGCCGCCGCTCGTGTCTTCGGAGCAGTGCACGCTAGGAAAATCGATGGAAAGGTTTCTAAGGCGAAGCCCATCCAACTTTTTCAAACGCAGGCGTCCCCAAGATTCTCCCAAGACCCTACACTCCCCTACTCTCCGTGACACCTGTCACACCTGTCAACAAGCTTGTGGACACCCCTGTTCCGACAGGTGGAACAGAAAAGACGCGCAGTAACCACTCAGCCACCGCAAGCGGTGCTGCCGACAGCTTTGTTCCTCGGCGGGTCGGAAAAAAGGCATAAGCCATCGGACTACGACATATGGGGGGTTTACGATATTGGGGGTACCTTCTTGGGGTCCCTATGATAAGGGGATCCTCTATTCTTTGGGGGCCCTATATTAGGGGTCCCCTACTTTCGTAAACTCCCATATTACGACATACCCTAAACCCTAAACCCTAAACCCTAAACCCTTTAAACCCCAAACCCTAAACCCTAAACCCTAAACCTATACTGGGGGCTCCTATCTCACGACATACTATGACACACCTCTGCTGCGAACTTGCAGTGTAGGAGCGGAGGATCCTCACGTTTGCAATCGGGCGGGGCCCGACCTTACAACTGCAAGGCACCATGGGATGCTGTGGCTTCACATGCTCATTTCCAAAAATAGGGGGGTACTCCTAATATACCCCAAAATGGTATAATCCTGAGTCTAGGAACGCCCAAAAGGGTATCCCTAATATACCCCAGAACGGTGTAATCCTTAGTAGAGGAACCCCCAACAGGATACCCCTGTTTTCGGAAACCCCTGAGAAACGAGCCGGCATGGACGCTGTCCAAGCCGAAGGTCAATGCGGCCTTCGTTGACAGGCAGACTCGAAGCACTCGCAGCCATCATTTAGTGGTACTGAAGACCCTTTCCTGCATTTCCTGCAAGTGAGAAGGACGGTGAGGACTCTGATTGACCCTCAACCTTCAACCCTCAACCCTCAACCCTCAACCCTCAACCCTAAACCCTAAACCCTAAACCCTCCACCTGGGCTCCCCGCAAAGAGCACACTCAGAGCCAGAACTGCCACTGGGGGTGAGATCGGCTCGCGGGCCTCCGGACGACCCACCAACAGACTGGAATTTTCTTGGTGAACTGGGTTCAGGGTTTAGGGTTTAGGGTTTAGGGCTTTAGGGTTTAGGGTTTAGGGTTTAGGGTTTAGGGTTTAGGGTTTAGGGTTTAGGGTTTAGGGTTTAGGGTTTAGGGTTTAGGGTTTAGGGTTACGGGTTCCGGGTTCCGGGTTTAGGGTTTAGGGTTTAGGGATCAGGGCTGGGTGGAGGCTGAGGCAGGAAAACGTGGGCAGCACAATGGAAAGCTCCTTTCAGAAACGGAGAACGAGCCCGGCGCATTCAAAAAGCGCAAAGTTCTGAGTCGGAAAAACGCAGGGGCCGAGTCAAACCCAAAGACTCAAATTACCTCAGACACACGCCGAGAGAAAAACAGAGTCTGTCCAACATTCGCATCCAAAGGCCCCCAATCCGAAAAACAAAAGGTCGCCAACCCCAAAAACGAAGGCGTCCATCGAAATAACGTGCAACTACAAAACGGAGAGCCTCAGTGCGAAAACGTGACAAGCTTCGAACGAGCGAATGCAACCCCAACCGGAGGAGAAGAACAGTTTGGTCGTTTGGTCAGAAAGCCCCATTCCTAAAACAAAAAACCGTTGAGCCGAAAAACAGAAGCGTCAGTCGGAAAACGTGCAACCAGAAAGCAGGTGCAGCAACGAGGCAAGCTTAACTCAAATACGATTTGCACAACATGTCCGGTTCTACGGAATAATTACGCCTGTTTGTTGTTTTCTGACTCTTTCCCATGTGAGATTGGAGGCTTGAAGGCTTTTACTTTTCTGAATGCGCCAGTCTGTTTCGGACTGGGGCGTTGCCGGTGTTTGACTGAGCCCTCTGCGTTTTCAGACTCCACCGCACCGTTTTCGTACTCAGCCGTGTCGTTGGACTGAAAAAGATTTACGTGCTCACGCCGGTGTTTTCCGACTGACGCAACTCCCGTTAAGGGCTTAGGGCTTAGGGCCTAGGGCCTAGGGCCTAGGGCTTAGGGCCTAGGCCTAGGCCTAGGGCCTAGGGCCTAGGGTCTAGGGCTTAGGGCTTAGGGCTTAGGGCTTAGGGCTTAGAGCTTAGGGCTTAGGGCTTAGGGCTTAGGGCTTAAGGCTTAGGGTTTAGGGCTTAGGGTACTTTGCCATACTACATTCTTAATAAAGGTCGCGTCCCAGATCGTCGATGCCTGTAGCATGCTCATCGCATCCATGAACTCCCGAAGCTCCCTAAACCCCCTAAGCTCCCTAAACTCCCTACACCCTAAACCCTAAACCCTACACCCTAAACCCTTTAAACCCTAAACCGAAAGCTCCCGAAGCTCCCGGAAGCTGCCCCGCACAAAAATCGATTTTCTCATATCCCAGCCACCCGAGAGCCTTCATTCCAGCTGCTGCCACGAGCGGCGTCAGGCTGAAGGCATAGGTCCTTTTTTGGGGAGTTTAGGAAGGCTTATGACGTTTTAGGAAGTTTAGATTCTTAGGGTTTCGGGTTTCGAGTTTGAAAGCTGAGCATACCGCAACAATACCCGATTCAACCCCCCGGTGAGAAGCTGCACATTGCACACTTTGACAGCGCCCTCGCTGGCACTACCTTGCACTCACCAAGGCCCTGGCAGCATCGATGCAGCACCCTGGGCAACGACCTTCAGCACGTTCGAGGCTTCCTTCCAGCAAAAGCCGCAGGGATCGTTTGAAAACATCTGCGCTGTCTGGTTTGATTCCACTGGACAGAACAATGCAGGTGGAGCAGAAGGCTTGGGCGTTCAATCTTGAGAGAAGCAACAGCAAGCCATCACTTGCTTCAGGTCTGGGTTTTGGGCTTAGGCGTTACCAGGCGCCAAGGGCGCAACCCATGCCTTCTTAGGTGGATCAGAAGATAACGGCAGCGAGTCAGCTACTCCCCGGCCCCGAAAGGTAGTTGAGATGCCTGCAATGCAGTGGGGATAGGCATGATGGCTCACGGGTGGGTACTCCTAAATCCACAGGGCAAGGGAAATGCCGACAGCGCAGCTGCTGTAGACAATTCTCAGTCGACGCCCAGCTTGTGGATGTTTCCAGCCAGGGAAGATTTAGGGTTTAGGGTTTAGGGTTCAGGGGTTCAGGGGTTCTGTCAAACCGTTTTGCTGCAGACCTTGTAAGCTCATGCCAGCAGTGTCCTAGCTGCGAAAGACTCCAGGTCAACATGCACGTGGCTGCTGGGAAAGCTCTGAGGCTAAGACTTTAACGAGCATGGTCGCCGTCCAGCCTGACACGGACCAGATCACCAAAGCAAACCCTAGACAATGTATTGACTCAGTGATTCATGATACGCGATCTATGCAAGCAAGCTCTCTTTCTTGGCTGTGTGGACGTCCTTCCGAGGCTCCTGACCTGAGGGAATCCACACCAGCGCACAAATGAGCACCCGCACGTCCTGCCCATCATGCATCGGGAGCGATTACAATCTTGCAGAAGCAGCTCGCATGAAGGCTGCAATGTCAAGTATTCGACATTCACCACTTGAGCATCGGCGGCAGGCGCACCCAGCCAGCAAAGAACCCCCGCTCGAACACGTTGTTGAACGAGCGCTTCGCCGGATCCTGTGAGCAACACAGATTGCTACGAAGAGACGCTTCGAGGTGGAGCTTCTGCCGGCTTTCACTAGTTTGCGAGGTATCGTGGCATGCATTGCAAGCATCTGTAGACGTGTTGATTCATGGAGACATAGGCCTTTGCGCAGGCCACAGGTGCATAAGCAAATGGCGCAGACGGTCACGTGCAAAGAAACAGAACCCCTTCTGACCAGGAGGCTTCTTGGCTGACATCAACTCTGTGGTACAAAGTTCAGGCATGAGCGCTAAAAACCTGCCCTCCCCCACCCCCTCGCAGGTCACACGTGTCCATCTCAGTGTGCTGAGATCGCGACGCTAAACAAGAAAGGCATGATGAACAGAAGGAAGACATTAAACAGGACCTCGGCACTCGCATCTTCGGCAGGGCCATGCGCGGTGCATTTAAAGGGACTGCTTCTGGCACTTCATACGAACTCCTAGGACGTGCCGCGCTCTGCGGAATCAAAACGGCCAACCTCGCCAGACACCAGCTGCACTTTCTGCTCGTGCAGAAGGCCACTCCTGATGCATCTGCTTTGAACAGTTTAGGGTTTAGGGTTTAGGGTTTAGGGTTCAGGGTTTAGAGCAGCCACGGTTGGATGGGATTGGGAGGGTTTAAGGCTCAGGGGTGCGAGGGGCCTCGTCTTGAGGAACTTCTCGGCCAGCAAGGCCTCTAAGGGCTCCAACAGTGTGCTCCCCCGCTTATCCCACTTCGACGTGGCGCGGAGACTATGCCCCAGGCCCCGAGGCAGTTGAAGCCTCGAAGAGCGTTATTTTTTCCAGGCTTAAGAAGACTCAGAGCTTAGGGCTTAGCAAGATTTCCGGAGATTTTGGGAGCCTAAGGCGGCACACTCATAATCGTGATTCTCGCATCTGAGAATCCCGCCGATGCTCGACAGAGCTAACACCGTGCCCGACCTAGCAGTATCGTTCCGAATGCCGGAAACTGCGTCTTCGGGCTGTTGCATTGACTTCAGGGGGTTCTCTTTCCTGGCTCAATCAAGCGAAAACCATCTAAGTGCGTCGTTGGCACGTGGATGTGCAGCTTGAGGAATACCCCACCTCGCGTCGAGACAAAGCTCATAGTGGGGGATGGAGTCTTGTCCAAGAGTCGAGCCTGCTCATCCACAACACAGCTGGCAAGCTTCACCTGCTTCATCCAGCTCTGCGATATACACTGAAGCTGCACAAGTCGCCCGGCAGCTAATGCAAAGAAGCAAAGAAGCAGAGAAGCAAAGATGGCCTCGTGCTTGATGTAATAGAAACAGCCCAAGGCGACGGTCACGCCAGCCAGTGAGCACCACCTTAGAGCCGCCCCCGTTTAGGGTTTAGGGTTTAGGGTTTAGGGTTTAGGGTTTAGGGTTTAGGGTTTAGGGTTTAGGGTTTAGGGTTTAGGGTTTAGGGTTTAGGGTTTAGGGTTTAGGGTTTAGGGTTTAGGGTTTGCTTCCGGCGGCATCTGAGGTCATTCTTAGGCTGCAGCTGCATGGCTGAGTAGCGCCTTCGGAACAGGACCGCCTGGCAGAGGGGCATGAGGGGAACAGCCAAGAGACTCGTTTCTCGGTACCCAGCATGGTGCAGCTCTCTTGGGCACCAGACTCCACAGACTCCCACAAGCGGCAGGCTGGACTGGCAGAGCACCTGAAACTTCTTTGAAGGTCATGATGCATCAGGGAAATCTTCAAGGGGACGTGAGTTCCCGGTCTGCTTTCCTGAACAAAATGCTGCAACGTCCCGACCCGCACAGATCCAGCATCCAGCTTCTCAAGGGCCATGATCAGGCAAAGCCTGAGGCAATGGGAGGCTTCAGCTGAAGGAAAGTCAGTCTTGCTTCTACCTTCCAGCTTCTACAAGAAACAACTGCAACCCGTTCCCTCCATGAACTTTCGAGGCGGCGACTTGCTCATGACCAGACAGAAGCTGACCGGAAGTTGCCTGCCAGGCAAGAACGAAAGCAATCGCACGGCGACCTCAAGCGGAACACCAGCATTGCCAAGCCTGCAGCTGCATGGTTTTATATGTCAGGCCACTTTTTTTGGGGGAGGGGGGGGGGGGGGGGGTCGTCCTTTTCAGACAGGGAATCCGAGTATGAAAGGTGCCTGCTACTTACTTCGTTTTGTTAACAAACCCACAAGCTTTTCCTTCTCCTGGCCTTCCAACTGCTATTGGCTCGAGGCAGCGGTACACCTCCCAAACAGCCAAGGGAGTTTCGAGTTTAGGGTTTCGGGTTTCGGGTTGAGGTTGTTAAGCATTATGAGGCCACTATAAGCCTTCTCTAGCCCCCTTGTTCTCTTATCATGGGTCAGAAGTTTTCACTGGTGCTATATCTTTGACGCGGATGCCCTTTCTTGACTCGTCTTTGCTTCCTTGAATTTGCGTGGAGTCGCGTCCGGCAAATGCGCCCGCTCCTGTTGAGGTCTTTAGCTTATACAAGATGCTCGTGCGCGGAGTGTTGTTGGCGGTGTCCCCGTCCCGCGCGATACTTCCCCCCCCCCCCCCCGCACCTCCTCCAGTCCTTTTCTCCAACCACCCCACAAAACTTAGACCTGCCTTGGTTAAAGGACAAAAGTGACACCCCTGGACAATGTCTCCCTACCGCGTCATGCTTATGGTGGAAGTTCTGGATTTCTGGATATTTGAATGAATCTAATTCTATTCTTTTAAGGACTGATATTAATGTTCCGAAGATTCCAAACATGAATCCAGAACACAAAAACAAACAGACCTGACTAGCGATGGCAAATGTAAAGAGTGATGAATATCAGAGCAATAAAATGCACAATAAATACAAGAGTGTACCAAACAATACGACTTTCAGTTGCTCGGGCTCATAAATGTACTGCATTGAGGGGGCCCTTTAAGCTACAGAATTACTATTCAGGGTTAAGGAAGGGGAAGGGCCCAGCTTTTTCAGCTCATTTACTAAGCCTTTTGTAGCGCTCCTTTACTTCCTTGAGCGTTCCTGTGACTTCTGCGTGCTTTTTCTTCACGCTTCCTGCGCGTTTGTTCTTGTCCTTCTTGTGCCTTTTGGAGAACGTTATGATACCGATTCTTGGAAAGGGAAAAGGATGCAAAAGCAACTGAGGCCGGGCTGAAGGAACCCAACACTGGAACGTCCGTGACACGGAAGGCCGAGACTCCGGCGCGCTCTCGATAACCCGGGTGCAACTGCACCTTGCGGAGGAATGTGCCATGGCACTAGGGTTTAGGGTTTAGGGTTTAGGGTTTTAGGGGTCTAGTAGTCTAGGGTTCAGGGTTTTAGGGGTTTAGGGTTTAGGGGCACTGCAAGACCTACAGGAAGCCTGGCCTGAAGTGCATCCCGGCAGCGATGGTCAGAGTTATAATGTGTAAAATGTGTGCAGATGTAATGTACATGTACACTCTTCGTTCACCTGCAGAGACTTTATGTCAAAACCCGTGTATTTTCGCACTCAAAGCGAGTTTCGTTGATGCCTTTGCTCTTGCCATTGCTCTCTTGGTTTCACTGGCCCTGCCTGAAAGCTCGGCGACAATGAAGGTCTCGCAGCAACCAAGAGTCCTCACCAAGGAATGGGTGTCTTGCCCATGGCGAAGGAAGACAGCCGATTTTGCCTCGCCCACGCTCATGCACCCATCACAGACCGCCCCAGGCCTATTGCAGTTGAGATCGAGGTCCTAAGATGCACAGAGCACAACCAGCTTCCAACGAGCTGAAAGTCGTTGCGAGAGGGAAGTCATCCAACAACTCGGATCGGTTTCGGCTCACGCCGCGACCATTCTGAAATCTTGCTGCTCGCAGCTTCAGCTGCAGCGTTGGAGATTCGGGATGGTCTAGGAGATGGTGAGGGTGGGTGGCCCCGTTAGAAAACTCTCGGACCTTTGGCGCTATTCTGCGCATGCTCTCAGTGACAAATTCTCACTTTCAAAGCGGCCCAGCCGCCGTGGTGGCTTGCAGGAGAGCCTACCGTGAAGCGACGAGCTTCCTGCTGCTCGCAGAATCGGCCCCCGCCACATAAGGGCGAGCGCCACAGCCATGGAAGGCGTGGCCCACAGCTGCGCACACACAGCGCGCTACAGCGCGCTGTGCGCCCCTTGAACCCAGCGTGTTTGCAGTGAGTCACGGGTTGCCTGCAACCCTCATCGGCGCATCTATGTGCTGCTGAGATGCTGTACCAAGATCAGCGTGACGCCGTTGAAACCCTGATCAGGCGCCTGCTAGCAGCTGATCAACGCCACTTCTGCTCAAACTCCGAAGCCACTGTCAATAGGCCTCCCTTGCGCAGCCCTGTCAGAGATTGTACCTCTTACGATGCCATACAGTCCCTCGGGCCTTGTTGCTGTGAGCCCAGCTGACGAGGATGGGCTTGGCTGCATCGAGCAGGATGAATGACGTCACCTCGTAGCCCCCATGGCCCAGGCATCCCCAAGCGATTTATCCCAAATTGAGTTGGCAACAGAGTACTCTTCACCGCTGGGCGCGAAGCCACCGGGCCCATGTGAGGGAAGCCCGAGGATGCTCCGGCGTCTGTGGACTCAGACTCGTTGACCTGAGCGGCAGCGTGCCACCATGTGCCAGGAGACCACGGCCCAGAAGGACCCAAGGGGGACCCAAGGGAGACATCCGGTGCGCCGAGGTGCAGATGTGGTCGAGGAGGCTACCTGCAAGACCGCTGCATGCCGTTGCTAGATCACTCTGCGTGATCACATGCAACAAGCGTTACGCCGGATGAGCCGGGGCAAAACAAAACCTGGCCTTGCGCAGGAAGGGTGTAGACAGCTGGCTATTGGGGGGCCTGCCCGCGCACATTCACTTCTTTCTGTAACACCCCGAGAGCTGCGTTCGGATGTTTTCCGCTAACAGAAAAGGGATCTCAGAGAGAAAGAGAGAAAGAGAGCAAGAGAAAAAAGAGATAGAAAGAACGCGAGGGAGGGGGGGAGTAGTGGCAGGGTTGGTATGGGATGCTGGCATATTTCAGCTCAGGTTGCAGCTGCGGCTCGAAGTGGACCCCATGGTGCATCCTGGCACAGGAGGAGGCTAGATTCCCAATCCCGACAAGAGCGAGTGCTGCCATGTCCTGCATCACAATTTCCCTGAACCCCCTGAACCCTGAACCCCCTAAACCCCCTAAACCCCCTAACCCCTGAACCCCCTGAACCCCCTAAACCCCCTAAACCCCCTAACCCCTGAACCCCCTGAACCCCCTAAACCCCCTAAACCCCCTGAACACCCCCTGAACCCCCTAAACCCAAATGTTGAGCCCCGGGCTGCGGGCGCTTCTCTCGCACAAAGGTCGGCGCAAGAGCCCAGACCAAGATGGCAATCAGAACCTTGAAGTCTTTACTGACATGGGTTTAGGGCTTAGGGCTTAGGGTTTAGGGTTTAGGGGTTAGGGGTTAGGGGTTTGGGGTTTGGGGTTTGGGGCTTTGGGCTTGGGGTTTGGGGTTTGGGGCTTGGGGTTTGGGGTTTGGGGCTTGGGGTTTGGGGTTTGGGGTTTGGGGTTTGGGGGTTTGGGGTTTGGGGTTTGGGTGGCTCTTTCCAGGCCACAGAACCGAGCCGTGTTGCAAAGAGGCCCCTTCAATCTTTTGACTTGTTTAGCCAAGGGGCTAGCAGCGCACAAGCCGACACTGGTCCCCTGGTCACGGGGGTCGCAATGAAGGCCAGCGGGAAGAAGTACATCACCTTGGAAAACTCCAAGAGATCTCTAGAGAATCTAGAAAAATGCGCATATGTACGTGTGTATGTGTATATATATATATATAGAGATGATATATACATATATATATGTATATGAGAAATAGATATATCTATTTATATATATATATATATATGGTCCGGCGTCTGGCGTGTCCGGCCCCCCCCCCCCCCCCCCCAATGGTATGGTCAGGTAGGTAGGGGGGGGGGGCCGACCCTCGGCAAAACCCGTGTTTTGTGAGTGTTGTGCCTTGGGTTGAGGGAGCACGCCCTCGGGAAAACCTATGTGTGTGAGGCGTTTACCCCCCCCCCCTCCCCCTCCAGGTCTACGGTCTCTAACCCTAAACCCTGTCAAACCCCAAGCCCTAAACCCTAAACCAACCCTAAACCCTAAACCCTAAAACCAACCCCCAACCACACCACAGGGGGGGGGGTTAACCCTAAAACCTTTCAAACCCTAAACCCTAAACCCTAAACCTAAAACCACCCTAAACCCTAAACCCAAAAC
>CAJNDS010002613.1:172500-210000 GCA_905221605.1 Symbiodinium natans | reverse complement strand
GTCTGAAAGTGTATCTGAGTCTGAAAGTGTATCTGCAAAAGTTTTGGGGCGTGGGGTGGGAGAAAGAGCTCATGCAAAGGCAGTAGAGAACTCTGCTCTTCTATGCTATTGAAACTAGCTGTAACTAGCTATCCTTGCCCTGCATGTTTCAGGCTGCATGTCTGAGCCGGGTCCTGCACAGCAACAAGTTGACACATAAACTCCGGTTGAATCAAAGCTGTCTCGCATCGTAGGCAGCAAGCCGTTGTTTTGAACTGCAGCAGCAGTGAATGTCTCACGCCAGCATCGTTAGCCCCCACAGCAACCTTGGCCGCCAAAGCTTTCATTGCTGGAGACATGCCTGAAGATGAGAGCTCTGGACACAAAGAGACTAGATGGACTGAAAATACGGACCGAGTACACATCTCTGGTACTGGCTGCGTCCTGAGAAAAATTTCTGCAGGCATCAACCAAAATGGTGCATGGGAGGAAGTGCCAAGTGGCGGTACGAGTAGCAGTTGAGAACGCTTCGCCGTGGCTGCCTGCCCATGAGGGTCATCACCAACCAGCTGGAGACGAGCACCTGGCAGAAGTTTCGCTGGATCTTGCCCCCGCTTTCTGCACATGGGCTTGCTGGAACCTCATTCAGGCCCATGATTTGATTGCAGCTCCTCGTAGACAGCTGTAAGGATTCAACTGCACCTGTGTGCAGCGCGGCTTGCACGCATGCCAGTCCTACTTCTGAGGGAAACAGGCATGAGAAGTGGAATTAGTGGAATTGGACCGGGATCACACGAAAATCGAGAAAATCTCTACAGGCTCTCGGTGGGAAGGCAGCGGTAGGCTGTGCGTTCAGCCTCCTGGGAAAAGACCGCCTAACTCTTCACAACTGAGAATGCATGTCACCAGTCAAAATTGGAACCCAAGCGCCCTTCTGTCCACCTCCTTGGTCATCTTGGCTCGGACACGTCAGGGCTATGGCAACTCCATGCCATCCATTTTGGACCGCAACTCCGGCAAGCAGTCGGGAACATGGACGCTTGCTCGAAGATAGCCCCGACCGGAATTCTCAACGACCTGCTCGAGCTTCTCCAGGGAGAATGCGTTCACGCCACCCCCGAAAGGGTCTGCCAACTCTGCATTGATCAGCAGGATCGCGTTGTAGAGGAATGGGACAAGGAAGACTCTCAGTGAGATGCCAACGGCATATCTGTGGCTCATGCTTGCCAGCTGGAAGCCACAGGCAAGAGCCAGGATGATGTTGTGAGCCTTCACAAGGAGGCCCATCAAGTGCACATATTGCAGCGGGATGGGTGTTCCCATTTGCGCTTGGATACAACCTGCCCCAGAGCGTCCCTTTTCGACCACTTCCAGCAGATGCACGAGCATGTACTCCGACATCTGCTTGGCCCTGGCCAGTGTCACAACAATCTGCGCCACCCACGTCCAGACGCTCTCAGCAAGGCTAACGCCGCCGACCTCACGGAGCTTGCCCACCTCGCTCTCCAGCAGAATACCTCGCTCCGACAGCTCATCTAGCTTCTCCATGAAGTCGGAGGGATACCGCCGCCTCAAGAAGTGGATCGCCAACGAGGCGCGTGCGTACCTGCGGATGGCTGCCAGCAGCTCGTGATCCCCTGCGAGTGTTCCGAAGAGCATCATGAGCTGTTTGCTAGCGCCCAAGATGGAACTCACGCCGACAGTGCGAAGTCGCCACCAACGGCTCAAAGCAATGGAAGTGTAGAAGGCGAGGAGAAACCCGGCCAGCTCGGAAATCACCTCTGGCCAAGGATCCGGGAAAATTCGGAGTTCGGATGGGCTCGTTTCCAAGAACCCAAACCTACCGAATTGATCACGCCTTGTCGCAACCATCTTTTCAGGCTGGCAATATACAAAACTCCGCTTGAACCCTCCGAACAGCAACTCCATTCTCGAAACAAAGAAAATGACAAGTAGGTGATGAACAAACTCCTGCAGTCTCCTGCTTCATCCGAAGGCATCGTTTCGCAGGGTCTTAGATCTCCTGTTGCCCCTGTAAGGGGCAATGCGGCTATCCTCAAAAACTGAAGGATGTTAAAAGGTTGTGGCCCAATGTGGCTTAGTCAACTGAGTGACCTCGACGTAGTGCCGCGTGATGCGGATCTCCAGGCTGTCGTCTCCCTGAGAAGTGGCTTCTGGCATGAAAGCCTTCGAGAGGCGCCAGCTGAAGATATACAGGAGGAGCACCAGAAACTGCTCGGCCCACAGAACCTCAGCTAGCCAAAAACTCCAAGAAACACCAGCTTAATCAAATTCTCTTTATGTTCTGTGTTACTACAAAGTCGAAAACTTGCCACTGGCGCGAGGAACCCGGCTGGTCAGCACCGTGCCTTTGACCACGCAGCACAGAGCACTGGAGGCCAGCTGTGTGGAGTTGTAAGAGTCAATGTGCCGATATGCCCTGCCGGGCACCGTCTGGACACCACCCAAAGTATAGAGCCGCTTGCGGGAACTGCCGTCTCCATTACCATTAGCATCCGATTGCATCTCCGATTGAGGAGGACTGCAATGTGCAGAAAGTACTCTGAAGTCGGAGTCCTCGGCGATCGATGGATGGGGCGGATCCGAAGATGACTTGCCGCGAAAATGCTGCAGAGATGTATGCCTCACCACGCCGTTCCAACTCCCCTCCCCTTCCTTCAAACAAAGAATGCCGACGGGAGGGCCAGAAGAAAGAGGCCAGAAGCCGCTGGAGCCACTCAAGCAGCTCAGCAAACCAAGAAGCAAAGAAACGAAAAAACAAAAAAACAAACAAGAAGCCGAGCCAAGAAAACAACAAGCTGGGAGGGACCAGATGCCCGTAAGCCGAGAAGCCAAGAAGCCCAGCATGGCAACACAAACAACAAGTACGAAGGATTTTTCTCGACAATCCCCACCCTCAAGCTAATTGGGGCTGGATACCCTGCGGGAGAGGGTTTTTAGGGGGTATCTGGGGAATCGCAGGGCGGGCGCTCTTGACCTTGATTCGGGGTGGGGACTCCACAACTTACTCTCCAGGATCTTCTGGGGGTCTGCCGATGGGAATCCAGGGTCTTCAACACCATTTTGAAGATGGGGCTGGAGAGGAGCCTGCTCCGCTAGGTGAGCGTGAGTATGCCTGAGTATGCGTGGAATCGAACCGGGAAATCTACAGAAGCCGCCGCCGGCGGTGCCTCGCGCACATCTCGCAGGAGGCCCTCTTCCATGCAGTGCACCACTTGGCAGGATGTTGTAGAGCGACCTGACATGAACGAACGCTCTGCGGACGCCGCGCGCCACCGTCACTTCTGCAATCCTCGCTGCAGGTCTAACACGCCACAAGCTGTGCTCATATCTAGGGGCTGCTGAAGCAAATTAACGCCCCGGTAAACTCTGTTGAGCTCGCACCACTTCGTTGCTGCATGCTTCGCCCTTCCTGGTTTCGGGATAGACTAAGCTTGCAACATCTTGCCACGGCAACACATGCTGCGAGGCATACTGCAGGTTCAGCCGTGCGTTCCTGTGCATTCCACTCCCGGTCTTCTGACACTCCGAAACCGAAGGCAGGGCTGTTCTCAGACTCAGGCAGTTCGTGAGCCGGCGCAGCCTCGTGAAGGAGTGAAAACGCAGATGCTATTGACTTCGAAAACTCGTGCACGGGCGGTCATCCGCTCTGAACAGTGAGTGGGATTGCCTTCTGCCGAGTGCAGGCTCGCCCTGGGGCTGCAACTGGAGCAACCAGCTGGACACGAGCACCTCGAAACATGTGTCGCTTGATCATGCCCCTGCTCTCCGCATATGGGCTGGAAGCCTCAAGCGCGCCAGGCTTTGTTTGCAGCTGTAGGAATCAAACCGCACTGTGCGCAGCGTGCAATGCATACATGCCTGTCCTACTTCTGAAGGCAACAGGCACGCGAATTGGAAGATGGAAATGCACCGGGATCACCCAAAACCGAGAAAAAACTGTACAGGCGGTGTGTAGGCACCGGATGGCACCGGCCGGCTGTGTGTTCAGCCGCCGGGAAAAATTTGGAAAGCTACCGGGATTTCGCAACCGACGAAGCGTAACCCAAGTAAAGTTTTCTCCGCCTCTTTCTCTTTGGTTGTCTTGGCTCTGACACGTCCGGGCTATGGCAACTCCGGCAAGCAGTCAGGAACATGGACACTTGCTCGAAGATAGCCCCGGCCATTGTTCTCCATGGCCTTCTCGTACTTGTCCAGGGAGAATGCGTTCACGCCACCCCCGAAAGGGTCTGCCAACTCCGCATTGATCAGCAGGATCGCGTTGTAGAGGAATGGGACCAGGAAGACTCTCAGTGAGATGCCAACGGCATATCGGTGGCTCATGCTTGCCAGGTGGAAGCCACAGGCAAGGGCCAGGATGACGTTGTGGGCCTTCACAAGAAGACCCATTAAGTGCACATATTGCAGCGGGATGGGTGTCCCCATTTGCGCTTGAATACAAGCTGCCCCAGCGCGGCCTTCTTCCACAACTTGTAGCAGATGCGATGTATACTCCGACATCTGGTTGGTCTTGGCCAGTGTCACAACAATCCGCGCTACCCAAGTCCAGACGCTCTCGGCAAGGGTAACGCCGCCTACCTCACGGAGTTTCGCCAACTCACTCTCCAGGAGAATACCTCGCTCCACCAACTCATCTAGCTTCTCCATGTAGTCGGAGGGGTACCGCCGCCTCAGGAAGTGGATCGCCAACGAGGCGCGTGCGTACCGGCGGATGGCAGCCAGCAGCGCGTTGTCCCCCGTAAGGGTTCCAAGCAGCATCATGAGCTGACTGCTGGCACCCCAGATGCGACCTACACCCTCAGTGCGAAGGCGCCACCAACGGCTCAACGCAGTGGAAGTGTAGAAGGCCAGGAGAAAGCCAGCCAGCTGGGTCATCACCTCATTCCAAGCCAGGAAATTCGGAGTTTGGACTTTGTCCCAAAGCCAAAAAACCTACCCAATTGGTCCCGTCTTGCGGCAAAAACCGCCTGGCAAGAAAATAATCACCGCTTGTTCTCCGAGACCTTTCAACAAGGCTTAGACAGCAATGGAAACTCCATTTCAATCAAATAGAACTCCAGAGCTTGGGGCAGGGATGGCACCCAGCCACCTGTCCTACTTCTGCGGAAGCCGTGGAAAGAAACTAAAGCTAAAGCTAACTTCACAGCAAACAACTCTTGACAAGTAGGTGATGCACGAACCCCGTTTCATCCCAAGGCATCGTTTTGCAGGGTTTTGGATCTCCTGTTCCCCCTCAGAGTGGCTCTCCTTAAAGGATGAAGGATGTCGAATCCCTAAACCCTTACCCTAAACCTCAAGCTTCTGAGCGACCTCAGTGTAGTGCCTCGTGATGCGGATCTCCAGGCTGTCGTCTCCATGAGAAATCGCCTCTGACATGAAAGCCTTCGAGAGGCGCCAGCTGAAGATATACAGGAGGAGCACCACAAACTGCTCGGCCCACAGCACCTCAGACAGCCAAAAAAACCCAAGAAAACGCCAGCTTATTCAAGCTCAGAACTTGTGTTGTTGCAAATCCGCCTACAAACTTAGGCCAAAAGGTTGAAGAGTTGCCGCTGGAACGAGGAACCCGGCTGGTCAGCACCGTGCCTTTGACCACGAAGCACAAGGCACTGGAGGCCAGCTGGGTTGAGTCGTAGGAGTCCCCGTGCTGCGTCTGCACGCCACCCAAAGTGTAGAGCCGCTGGCGCGAGCTGCCGCGGGATGCGACTCCATCGCAGTTGGGATCTGATTGCATCTCCGATTCAGGAGGACTACAAGGTGCAGGAAGTGCGGAGTCCTCGACGACGAATGGGGGCGGATCTAAGGTGACTTGCCGCGAAAATGCTGCAGAATCACCACCCCGTTCCAACACGCCCCTCAAAAAGAATGGCCGACGAGTGGGCAGAAGCAAAATAAGCAAAAAGCCGGGAGCCATCGAAGCCAAGCAAACATTCAGGCAACTGAGAAGCCAATGAACGGCAAAGCCAACAACCGAGCAGCCAAGAAGCCAAGAAACAAATAAGCCAGGAGGGCGGGAAGCCCAGAAGCCGAGAAGCCAGGTAGCCAAAATGCCAACGCACAAGCTTTCTCGATAACCCGCCTCTCTACATGGAATTCAGTTGCCCAACAGCTCAAGCCATGGCAGAGCAAGTGCACGGAGGGAGGCCTTCGCCATGATTTGTTTGCAACCCCGCGTAGACAGCTAGCTGTACACTAAGGATTCAACTGCACCTGTGTGCAGATTGCACGCATGCCAGTCCTTCTTCTGAGGGCAACAGGCACGAGAAGTGGAATTGCACTGGGATCACACGAAAATCGAGCAAATCTTTACAGGCTCTGAGCGAGCAGGCAGCGGTAGACTGTGCATTCAGCCTCCTGGGAAAAGACCACCTAACTCTTCAGATGTGACCATAGATGTCAGAAATCAAAACCGGAACGCCAAGTGACGTTTCTCCGCCTCTTAGTCATCTTGGCTCGGACATGTCCGGGCTATGGCAACTCCATGCCGGTGCGAAACTGAGGCAAGCAGTCGGGAACACGGACGCTTGCTCGAAGATGGCCCCGACCAGAGTTCTCAATGACCTGCTCGAGCTTCTCCAGGGAGAATGCGTTCACGCCACCCCCGAAAGGGTCTGCCAACTCCGCATTGATCAGCAGGATCGCGTTGTAGAGGAATGGGACAAGGAAGAGTCTCAGTGAGATGCCAACAGCATATTTGTGGCTCATGCTTGCCAGCTGGAAGCCGCAGGCAAGGGCGAGGATGATGTTGTGGGCCTTCACAAGGAGGCCCATTAAGTGCACATATTGCAGCGGGATGGGTGTTCCCATTTGCGCTTGGATACAACCTGCCCCAGAGCGTCCTTTCTCTACCACTTCCAGCAGATGCACGAGCATGTACTCCGACATCTGCTTGGCCCTGGCCAGTGTCACAACAATCTGCGCCACCCACGCCCAGACGCTCTCAGCAAGGCTAACGCCGCCAACCTCACGGAGCTTGCCCACCTCGCTCTCCAGCAGAATACCTCGCTCCACCAACTCATCTAGCTTCTCCATGAAGTCGGAGGGATACCGCCGCCTCAAGAAGTGGATCGCCAACGAGGCGCGTGCGTACCTGCGGATGGCTGTCAGCAGCTCGTGATCGCCTGCGAGTGTTCCGAAGAGCATCATGAGCTGTTTGCTAGCCCCCACGATGTGACCCACGCCCTCCGTGCGAAGGCGCCACCAACGGCTCAAAGCAATGGAAGTGTAGAAGGCGAGGAGAAACCCGGCCAGCTCGGAAATCTCCTCTGGCCAAGGAGACAGAAAATCGGAGTCTTCCCAAAAACCAAACCTACCGAATTGGTCGCGCCGTTTGGCAAAAATCGTTTCAGGCTGGCAAAATACAAAACTCCGCTTGAACCCTCCGAACGGCAACTCCAAGCACGAAACAAAGAAAGTAGGTGATGAAAAAACTCCTGCTATCACTGCGGCCAGCGCCTTGAACGCCCCCCCTCCCGGAAGGCATTTCTCGTGCATTCCGCTGCCGATTTCCCTAGCCCGCGACTCGGAGTCTGGCCATAGACACATTCACAGCTTATGGCGGGCCGACCCTTAAACTCTTATCCCTAAACCATCCCAAACCTAAACCCGTGGCCCAAAATCCAACGTCGGAGTTCGAAGGCTTGCTGAGAGCTCCTAAAAAATCCTTGGCCCTGAAAAACACCGCGAATGTTCACGAATCATCGTATATCACCCCCATCATGTGGATTTGTCCAACTGATGGTTGGGACGGGGGGGAAAGGCATTACAGAAAGGGCGAACGCATTGAACTGCCTCACCGCGCAGGGGTAGAGGTGGGTGGGGAAGGCATTTCCTGGGAGTAGTCATCTCCTGCTTCTTCCGAAGGCAACACTTGGCAGGGTTTTATATTGGATCTACTGTTGCCCCTACGAACAACCATCTGCAAAGGCTGAACGATGTTGGCTGTGTCTTTTCCATCTGAGTCACCTCGGTGTAGTGCCTCGTGATGCGGATCTCTAGGCTGTCGTCTCCATGAGAAATGGCCTCTGGCATGAAGGTCGCCGAAATGCGCCAGCCGATGATATACAGGAGGAGCACCACAAACTGCTCGACCCACAGAACCTCAGCCAGCCCAAAAAAAACAAGCAACTCCGAACTTCTGTCTACTAGTACAAAGCTGAAAAGTTACCATTGGCATGAGGAACCCGGCTGGTCAGCACCGTGCCTTTGATCACGCAGAACAAAGCACTGGAGGCCAGCTGGGTGGAGTTGTAAGAGTCCACGTGCCCATAGGCCCTGCCGGACACCTTCTGGACACCAGCTGAAGTATAGAGTCGCTGGCGCGCGCTGCCGCCCGATGCGTCTGAATGAGAGCCGGCTGCTTGCGTCTGCATTCCGGAGGCTTCCTAAATGATGGGGGGCGGACACAAGATGACTTGCCGCGAAAATGCTGCGGAGATGCATGATATGCATGTCTCAGCACCCGGGACGTTCTGGAACATACTGAACATACTCAGCACTGTGGAAACAAGCTCAAAGGTCTTGATTTGGGAACACAAATTCAATGCTTTGGCGGTGAGGGGCACGAGCTTTTGCCGGACTGGATTGAGTTTCAGATGACGCATACCTATCAGCATTGGCCAACTCGAGATGCGAACGTAGAGACTCGGGGCATGTGAGATGAAAGTTGGGACGGGCCTAAAGCGATGGAAGACTACCGGGCAGGCAAATGAATTCGCCCCTCGAGTATGCATATCACCAAGGCAGCTCTCCAAGTACTTCAACTCCCAAGGAGCGAACAGCAAACATACAATAAATTGCAATAAGCTCCCTCGTAGTTTGCTGCAAAAACTGGGTCGTCGGACGTTGCAAATTCTCTGAAAGCTGCGACCACCGAGTGCAAGAGCCAGGAGAGTCCGGACCTACGGCGGAAGCACACAGCAACGACGTTTCTGCTACCATGATCCGCCATGGCAACCATTCAATCCCCTTGCCCTTGCCTAGGTCTCTGTCATTCGCGGTGGGTGAAGGAGCTTGGGGCAGCAAGGCCCATGGCTGCCCATGGCTGATCACCTAAGAAAGATCTCCGCTTTTTGCATGTAAGGCGAAGCCTGCAACCCCCGGTCCTATCGATCCTACACGATCCGAAGCCCAAACGTCTCGAGAGATCTCAAGAGAAACGAGACACAAAGATCGGGCAGATCACAGCCCAAAAAACCTCATGCAGCATGCACGCAGAGTGCATCTTCGCGCCATCCCATTCCGCACATGTATCTTCTCCCAGCTGCAGGGCGTGACAGTGATCTTCTTTTGCGCAGAAGCCGGCATCATCGGTCATCGCAAAGCCAGGAGAGGGTTCGTGCGGCTCGGCACCTGCAGGCAATCAGATCTGCACAGGTCCGCGAACAGAACTCGGAGGAATCGAATCGCAAAAGCTTCTTCAATGGCCGTTGCTTGAAAGGAATGCAGGTGCCACAACATGCAACACGACTCCTCCAATGTGGTCCTTGGGATGCTTAGGCTGGGGCCCCGAAGCACCGACTGAACTGGATACTGCTGCCCGTCAAAGACATGTTTGGGCCGGGAGGAACATTCTGGCAGAGAAACCCCTAACTCTCTCCATCCGGACCCCCGCACAGAAACACAAACAGCCAGGACAGGGCGACCTGCGAATCTAGACCTCAAAGGGGCCCCAGACCACCCATCAGGAGACGAAGAAAAGATGCCCTCATCTACACCCCAAGCAGGCCCTCTGAACGCCAGACGGTGAGAATGGCCCCCCTGAGGCCCTGAAGTGCCCCCCAGGGCTTAGAACAGAGGAGGCTTGCTAGAAATGCGAGAAGATGATAAGGCAACTGCCCTAACCTGCCCCAAAACCGTACAGACTAGAAGTGACGAGAAGGAGAAAAACACAAGCTCCTGAACCACCAGGTGTCGAGTCTGCAGGTCTTACGCAGCGCAGTGTGTATCGACTTGTCAAAGTTGAGGCCGGCGCCAGCGACGGCTGCTTCAGGGAGAAAATGGCTGAACCCGCACAGGTGATGAGAAGAACCTCTGACACATCTCACCCACATGGACAAAAAGCAGAACTGACATGCACTCATCGCACAACCCCCCAACAACTTCAGCGGGATGGGCCAGCACACAGCAGAGGCCAATGACGTACTGATGAACCTGCGGGGAGTTGGAGTCCGGAGTCTTCACGATATGATGGAACCCATCCAACGACAGAAGGTGCCTCTCGTGCATCTTGCAGGAGGCCCTCTTCCATGCAGTCCACCAACTGGCAGGCGATTGTAGAGCAAGCAGTGTCAGCAGCATGGCAGCAAAAAGTCGTGGGGTGCAGGACGGTGAGGGGAAGGCGGGGGGGGGGGCGATGTCGCACAGTCGTCAGCGCCTCGGCCGCTGGCAGAGCCATCCGCGGCTTCACTTCTCGCAGCCCATATCCTCAGCACTTGCGCTCGACGTGCAGCCATTCACGGCCAACTTGCGCCACTCAAGATTCGCAGGAGCTGTTCATGCAGGACATGCTCCCGTGACGAGCCGTTAGTAACTGAGGCTCCTGAGCCCAACACCGATGTCATCCAACATCACCTTCCACAGCACAGAAGCTGCCAACACACCGAGAGCCAAACTACAGCAACTCCTTTAGGAACCTCTCCCGAGGCATGGGCTCCTTCTGCTGGCTTTGCGTGGGTCGTTCCTGGGACTCCATCGACTCTACATATCTCCGCACATCTCCAATCTCAAAGAACGCCGAATCACCGCAACCCGAGCGCCGCGCTATGAACAAGACTCCGCACCAGCAAGTGGTTTAAGTCAGCAAACCTGCCATGAGCAAGTCTGTGTCTACAAGAGATGCTCAAGTTTAGAGATCGACAGGCACGGAGTACCGGCTAAAAATCTGCAGGCGATCGATCCTGTGAACCGCATCAGATCGATTGAACAGGATCGAGAGATCTTGCAACATCACATGAACGTGGAGAAGTGAGGACCGATCCTCTGCACAATGTCTTTGGAAGTTACCTGCAGGCAGCAACACCGGCCAAGCATGACTGAACAGGTGCTGCGGACTGTTCCGGCCTGCCTCTCTCGCTCTAGACACTCACACCTTTAATACAACCAGATGTAAGCCCAGCGCACGCATCTCAGGAAAAACACGCACTTCGTAAGACGCCCTTAGCACTGCAGAATGCATCTGCAAGAAGCTACGGATGGGGGCAGCCGCATGCCGCAACCATCACAGCTGGTAAGCGCTCAGCTTCACTCGCGTAAAGTTCATGTGCTTGAATGCATCAGCCAGATGGCCCTTTGCAGCGGGTTGGAAAACATTGCAAAACCCTCAGGACATGCACTGTGACATTCGGGCAAAAAGTTCCTTGCGAAAAACACGAACAGCAAGACGAAAGCACAACAACAGCACCGGCGTGATGCTCTCACTGTTACTGCTTGTGCAGTAAGTCCAGGACCCGGCGCATCATTTGCGCCAGCTTGTAGCCCTTGGCGAGCACAAGTTGAGGAGATGTGAGCTTCACGTAAGCACAGAGGAGATCAGACATGCCGAACCCAGAACCGGTGGCATGCCACGAAGTTGCACATGCGTTACACGTCGAACTCCGAGTGTTTGGATCTTGTCCAGGCCCCCCTGGGACCGTGACGTCTCAGGCCCAAGACCCTACAGCTGTAAGGCCTAAAGTGGTCGAAAGCCTCGGTCTCGCAAATCTCGCAAACAACTTCCCTAAGTCTTGCAGGAAAGGAAGAGAAATTCGGTGGCCGATGGTGGCCGTATCAGATGATCTGGGCCATCCCCCAGCGAATCTGAATCGCTTGGTTTCCAATGGCTTTGCTTCCGGATTCACGTGGTTTCTTTCTGAATCGCGAAGTGTGTGAAATAAGTTTCCTGCACCGGACAGTTCCCATCGTGGCTTCCTAAATCGTGTGAAGCCATTTTCCTGAATCGGACAAATTCGCCCATCGCCCAGTTTCCAGAATCACCGGATTTCCTGAATCCTGGCTCCTGAATCGCGGCTAGTTAGTTTATAGAACCGGGCTGTCCTTGCAGGTCGTCGTACGACCGAGCAAAGATGATCACTCAGACTCCCGCACCTCCCTCCTCGGTGAAGAAGTGGTGTTGCCGATGCCAGTTCGGTCGCCAACGATCCTGTCATGAACTCCCGGAGAAAAAACGACCGGCTTGTTGCGCCAGGTGAGTCCTGCAGTATCTCGAGCAGGCTGTCGTCACCTCCCTTGACAGACATATCCTGGCCCACTCTGTGGTGAACTACGTGCTGAGTTCCGCTGCAGCGAAAACTTTCAGATGTTGAAAGCTGCAGCTCCCAGATGCAGAGATACTTCGGGCTTTAGGGGCCAAAAATGTACAAACTCTGCCTGGTGTTCTCCGTTTGATCGAAATCGCACAGCATTCTGTGAAACAGGGCAGGGCGGGCGGTGACATGAACAGACGCTCTGCAGACCTAGCAGACCAGCATCGCATCTGCAATCCTTGCTAGCTTCTGCCACGTTCGAGCTGTGCTCATATGGCGAGGGGCTGCTGGAACCCCTGCTGTTACTGTTGCTTCATAATTAAGCTCTTCATACTTTCGAGCCAGACTCAGCTTGCAGCCTGAAGCGCCTCCGACAAGGCCTGCAGCAACACGTTGCTGCGGGCTCAGCCGTGCGCTCATGTGCATTCCACTCTGCTCCGAAACCAAAGGCAGGGCTGTTCTCACGCAGTTCGTGAGCTGGCGCAGCCTCTTGCAGGAGCAAAGACAGGTGCTAGTGACATCGAAAAATTGCATTCCGCTGGCGTGGAGCATTCGACTTTCTTCGTGGTATCTCTGGCGTTCACGATTCCGCTCCGACCGGTAGTGGGGATTGCATTCTGCCAGGCTCCTCCTGGGGCTGCAACTGAGGCTTGCTGGCTGCGTCCTGAGAACATAGCATCAAGCCAGCATCAAGCTAAATCGATGCACCGAGAGCGAAGTGGTAGCAGCTGAGGGCTCGTCGCCATGGCTGCCCATGAGGGTCATCACCAACCAGCTGGAGACGAGCACCTGAGCAGAAGCGCCGCTTGGCACTGCTAGAACCTCATGCCCCCATGATTCCGTTGCAGGCCGCCCTAGTCACAAGGGCAACAAAGATCCAAGCACAGCCTGTGCAGCAGCTCAGAATGCACAAAGGCCACTCCTACTTCTGAGGATTACAGGCGCAAGAAGCGTGTCACCGGGAACAGGCTTCTGGGTGAGGCGGAGGTAGACTGTCCGCTCAGTCCTTGAAAAGACCACCTAACTGCCCTAACTCTTCACAACTGACAATAGCTGTCTCAAGTCGACCCGAGTTAACTTTCTCCACCGGTTCGGACACGTCCGGGCAAACTATGGCAACTCCGGCAAGAAGTCAGGAACATGGACGCTCGCTCGAACACGCCCGGCCATTGTCCTCAATGGCCCCGTGCTTCTCCAGGGAGAATGCATTCACGCCACCCCAGCAGGATCTCGTTGTAGAGGAATGGGACTGTGGCTCATGCTTTCCAGTCGGAAGCCACAGGCAAGGGCCAGGATGACGTTGTGGGCCTTCACAAGAAGGCCCATTAAGTGCACATCTTGCGAAGGGAATGGGCCCTGGCCAGTGTCACAACAATCTGCGCCACCCAAGTCCAGGTGTGAGCTCCATCGTCGGCGCAAGCAATCAGCTCATGATTCTACTCGGAACCCCTACCGGGGGGATCACGAGCTGCTGGTGGCCATCCGCAGGTGCGCAAGCATCTCGTTCACGATCCACTTCTTGAGGCGGCGGTATCCCTCCGACTTCATGGAGAAGCTAGATGAGTTGGCGGAGCGAGGTATTCTCCTGGAGAGCGAGGTGAGGACGCTTCGTCAAGCAGACAGGGTTAACCTTGCCGAGGGCGTCTGCTCAGAACGAAAGCGCCACCAACGGCTCAACGCAGTAGAAGTGTAGAAGGCCAAGAGAAAGCCGGCCAGCTCCACCACCCAAAGAAACGGAAACAAAAACAGTGTCGCCGACGAACCGGCAGCCAAAGGGCGACAAAACAAGGGACAGGAGATGGCCAGAGTACAAAAGACCCAGGCGAGGACGGCTGAGATAACAACAACCTCACACCGAGGGTGGGGGAAAAACAAGTTCGCAAAACAATTGTTACCTCTATGCGCGCCCTTCAAATAGCAACGACCCGCCCTCTTCTACCCGCCCTCTTCTGCTCTTCTGCGTGCGGCACCACATGCTCCGAAGCATCCGCCAGCGAGCCTGCAAAAAAGCGTCCACCGTTGCTCCAAAAGTAGTCTGGAACTTCCCCGAATCTGGGCCTTGCTCACGAAGATCCATGCGAACACCTTCCCGCCACGACCCGTTCAGAGTCTCAATGGCCTGGTGTAGCACAGGATTTTTGGGCGCACACCTGATGGGACGTGAGCAAGCAGTAGATGCCTCTTGAAGTCTGCGCGGTCTCCAGGCATCAAGCCCATCCAGGCCTTGGCGAGAGCCCTGTGAGAGCTGGGCAGCTCAGAGCTCCTAAACTCCTAAACCTCTAAACCCCTAAACCCCTAAACCCCTAAACCCCTAAACCCCTAAACCCCTAAACCCCTCAACCTTAAACCCTAAACCTTACTCCCTTCTACCCCCTTGCCGGCCAACATGGTGTGCAAGCAACCTGAGATGAACGGTCTTAACCTTTGGTCATGCCCGCCTTTTTTACCTGTTACCTAGGTCAGCAATACCGACCCAACAACCTGCTTAGCATGCTGGACTGGACTCAAACTCGGGGCGGTGGCAGAGTGCTATGCGGCAAGGGCAAAGCACGTTTCAAGAATCATTTTCGGAACGAAAGTTCGACACGCGAAAGGTCTTCTCCCTAGCATACACTTCTACCGCAAACCATACTCTCTTCAGCTCAGTTTGAGGCCTCCCTTCATGTATTTCCTTCCCCTCCCTCCTTCCCTTCCCTCCCTTCCCTTCCCTTCCCTTCCCTTCCCTTCCTTCCCTTCCTTCCCTTCCCTTCCTTCCCTTCCTTCCCTTCCTTCCCTTCCTTCCCTTCCTTCCCTTCCTTCCCTTCCTTCCCTTCCTTCCCTTCCCTTCCTTCCCTCCCCTTCCTTCCTTTCTGCTTCCCCTCTCTTCTTCTTGCCTTTCTTCGCCCTGAATCTCTGTCCTACAAGCCTGATGAGATGAAAAGAGCAGACACCGCACAGGGAGCCGGCTGTGCTAACATTGTCCCAGGGTTTAGGGTTTAGGGTTTAGGGTTTAGGGCTTAGGGTTTATTAGGGTTTATTCAGGTATCTAAATCTTGGTCGCTTGGCAAGCTCAGTGTCTGGCCGATTTGTCCAGCTGCGTCAACACGAAGGTCAACCGTCTTGGCCATCGCATGGGCCACGCAGATGTAGAGCAGCCTCCAATACTCATGGAAGGAAAGATGCCTCCCTGAGCTGGACGTTGATGGACATAATTATGAGCTTCTGCCATAGGGCCGAAAAACTAGGACAGAGCGGAGGCATGCGAGCTACGAGTTTGGCGCCTGGACATTCGACATCTTGCCTGCAAAGACATGTGCACTCTGCCCACCAGACCGGTTTGAGCGGCAACAGCTTGCAAAGCACCGAGGCTGCCGCGAACTCAGAGGGCTCCGGCATGCTCAAAATGGAACAGGACCTGCGCAGCCGCAAGAGTCCCACAATCCGACATGGCAAACCGTGCAAAGGGAGCTAATTGAGCAAAGCAACTCCGAGCACTGCTCTGAGTCCTGGCAGGCCGGAGGACCTGGGGGAGGTGCAGAATTTTGCGGAGGCTCTGAGAAAGATGCCGCAGAAGCAACCCCACTTAGGCCCATTCTGCATAATCCCTTCCCCCACGACTATTGAACCCCCCAAATTCGCTCGATGGGGACCAGGCCTTCAAAACCACAACACACTAGGGGTTGGATGTGAGTGCGTGCCAAGCTGCAGACACCTAAGCATGTCACCGTAATCTACCTGATTGCAGCACCTTAAACCCCGCAGGACGCCCGGATTGTCTCAACGCTACTGAGGTTCAGGTGACCCTAAACCCTAAACTCTAAACCAAATCTAGGGTCAGGAAGCTTTTGCGAAGCCACAGGACCCTGGGGCACCGAGCAAGACTAGGGGCAAGGTGGTGCATGGAGCCGAGACGATGGCCCATGCTCACGCACCCCTTGAGCCCTAAAAGGCAGTGCGGGCGTCAGATAAAGACACGGATTCCGCATCTTCGGGCTTTCATGTTCATTGAAGCGTCCTCGAGTTCTCAAAGTCAGAGCACAACCACCATGCGCAGTTGCTGACAAGTGCATTCCTTTGCTGCACTGCCCTCGCTACACTGATCAAACCTTGGATGCTACTGCCAGCCCCCATCCGAGGCAGGAGGCATTGTCTATAGGCCTTTCCGGTATTCCGGAAAACATCCCAGCCACCTGCTTGTCCACGGCTTGCGCTCGGGAAGTACCCGACAGATGCGGTCGCACCCGCGCCTGTTCGTTCGGCTGCATCACCTCGCATCACCTCGGAGGAGAAGAAAAGTCGAGCAACCCAGGCCAGGAGCAGTCGAGCCACCGGGCACCGAACATCCAAGGCAGCCAAGACAAAGGAGCCCAGAAGATTCAGCATCTGGCTCTCTTGCTATATTGCTTTCTCGCCTTCTTGCCCTCTTGCTTTCTTCGGCGAACACCAAGTCCAGCAGCGAAAGCCCAGCATCTTGTTGTGGGTTGCTTTTGAGACCACATAGTCAGGTGGAATGCGAAGACCCGACACTGGCACCGGCATTTGTCCGCCACGAAGGGCCGCCAAGCGCATTCAGAAGTTAGCACGCACGCCATGAAAGTGGCGCAGGGCCAAGGATGCGAGAAGACGACTCATCCACCTGCGAGAAGCTCCGGTGACGGTGGCGGCAAGACGCTTTTTAAGACTTGCTAAGAGTGTAATCATGCATAATAGTATATAACAATATAGCAACATAGCAAAATAGCAACATAACAATATAGCAATATAGCAATATAGCAATATAACAATATAACAATATAACAATATAACAATATAGCAATATAACAATATAACAACATAGCAACATAGCAACATAGCAAGAAAACAAAAAACAATATAATATAGTAACATAAAGAGAAACTAGTTTCTCAATGCACAAAAAACTCAAAAATCAACCACTCCCAGCCTTGGCCCAGTCGGGTAGTCACACGCCGCGGTGGGGCCAGGGCGGCAAAATCCTACGGCCCAGTGGCAAAGTAGACAAGATTGAGGAAGCCGCTAAGACTTTGAGGACACGTGTTGCCAGCAAGGCCTGGAAGCTCTGATCTCACTACCTCTGCGCGCACTGAAACCAAAAGAATTCGGTTGTCGTCCTGGGCGACGAAGGGCTTCAACTCAGCAGGAAGCAGGTGCCCATAGCTCGGGACCATCTGAAGCATGCGTCAAGAGCCGCAGAGCTTGCATTGAATTGCGAATCGTTTGTCGTGAGCTGCGCGCAGTGGGCCTTCCTCGTGTCCAAGCAACGTGAGCATCCGCAGTGCGATGGCTGGCCCTCACACCGGCCGACAGGGGAGCAGCAGGGAGTCCTTTGCTGGCATATTGTTCTATATAGGAATGTTGCTGTATGAGTATGATGATTCTTTTTGTAATCCTGTATTAGGATTAGAATACTATCCTCTTCTTGTTTTGTTATAAAAATAAAATACTGCAAAAAGATCTTGCTATGCTATTATCTCCTTTTTGTTTTCGAGTATTACATTATGTAAACACTAGCACCCATGGGCGCAGCTCATGACAATCGCAAAGGGACATGCCAACTGCGAGCTAGGGGGTGTACCACGGCGTACCACGGTGCACCACAGTGCACCATGGTGTACCACAGTGTACCACAGTGTACCACAGTGTACCACAGTGTACCACAGTGTACCACAGTGTACCACAGTGTACCACAGTGTACCACAGTGTACCACCGTGTACCACCGTGTACCACCGTGTAACCACGGTACATCACAATGTACCACGGTGTATCACAATGTACCGGCCTCACCACCCTCGCTGAGCGTTGTGTTTCCAAACTTATTCTAAGGCCCAAGAGTTGCCTCTTCTCGGGAAGATCGGTCTCCAACATCGCTCCCCCCCAAAAAAGCACAACAACTCACTAAAACCACTCTGGTGTTGGGTTCACGTGTAATCCTTTCTCAAAGGCGCGAAGTTCGGTCGTGCGGGGAAAACAAAAAGCAACGGGGGAGGCGAGCGACATCCGGCCTACGACGCTGGACGAGTGGGGAAGGTCGGCCTAGACATATAGACTTGACTCCCACAAGACGAGATTCCCCTCCGAAGATGGCGCTTAGATGCACTTAGGAACTTAGGAAGCGTTGGGACCGACATTCCTCTTGGCACTTGAGCATTCGTGGGTTCGCAAGCCGTCTGCGCCCCGCCCCCAAACGGGCGGGTCCGAAAAAGTGTTTTCACCAAACGCTTTCATCCAAAAATCGTAGTCCACATCGTCTCCTGTGATTCAATAATGACTAGTCTTGGAAACTGCTCTTGGCCCCCCCCCCGCCGCCCCCCCCGCCCTGCTTAAAATTGTTCACTCAACCGCGCCAGGGCCTGGTCACGCTCACTGGCTCAGGCCGCGGCTTACTCGCCGGGTTGCACGATGCAAAGAGGCTGAAAGCCTGGCGAGAACTTTCGCCATTCAGCATCATTCAGCTGCTCGAGATGTGCCCCTGCAGAAACGTCTAAACATCTCGCGCAGCTGGACCAAAAAAAACCAAAGTCATCCAGATGCACTCTCACAGCCGTGCGAAGGTGCGTCCCAGTCGCATCAGTGGTGGAAGCGCAACGCCCATCGGCTCGCCAGGAGCCTGCATGAAGCAAAGAGCTCGGGGTTAAGCGGAGAGAGCGAGATCCTGGCCTTCAATGTAGCCCACCTGACAGCACCGCATGCTTCACAAACTTGATTGGGGTCTTTCAGGTAAAGGCAAAAAGGAGTACCACGCACCACGCGCCAAGGAACCGATGCAGCATCGAAAGATCTGATGTGAAATCAGACATAGCAACATTAGTAACTGCAGCACATTAATATATTATATGAACTAGGCTCATGTTCACGTCTGGATCGACAGGCCATTGCGCGGCTGCACCGTTCGCTTCCATGGCCATCACGCATTGGGAAGAAGCAGAACCCGAACTAGGACTTCTGTGTGAATGTCTTCCTCTAGCTCGTCTTCCTGGGATCTCCTGCTGGATCTTGCTGGATCCTGCTCTTGTTGGCAGCTTTGGAAGCAGCAGGCGGTCTCTTCAGCTTGGTTGCAGACAGAATGGCAGACAAATTGGGGACCTCGGCTTCTTCCTTGGATCCGTCTGCCATGTACCCAAGTCGCTACAAGGAAGCCCACGCCCGGCTGGCGAGGCAGCGCACGCCAGCACGTGCATGTTAAGGATGTGGTGGGGCGTGGAAAGGGCTCCCTCAGGATACTGGGTCTTAATGAGTATGTGCAACGTAACTTCAAACTCAGAGAAGAGGGGGTGCAACAGGGCCTTCGGGTGCACGTTCACCAGGAAAACATGCGTCCTGCCATGCTCCGGCAGAAGCTCTGTCAAGCAGCCTCATGGCAATAGCACCTCCCCCACCACAACTCGTGTAGACCGCGGTGCGCAGCGCGTTGGCCCTCACGCCGCAGGGGAGCTTGTGTTTGTGTGCGACTTCATATGAAGCAGGGCTTATATTTTTTTGTACCCCAAAAGGACACCCCATATGTACACTCACCAACATTAAAAAAGGAACCTTATATACACTCACCAATAACAGCAATACAAACCCTGCTTCATATGGCTTTTCCAAACAAGGAAGCACCTGCCTCATGCCAAAGCCCGAAGAACTTGGCCACGCTCGAGAACCCCTGGGAAGTGACTCAAAGTAAGAAGCTTGGACACTACGCCCCTCAAGCAAACGCACCCCAAAATTTACAGATGCGCCTCCTTTGCACCGCTTTTTTTCTTGACATCTGCACAGACATTGTTGCATCACAACTTTCATAACTGACTCACAACTCAGCTCGCACCATGAGCAGCTTGCAGCTTAAGTTCGAAACCCCGGGCGAAAATCAGCAGACCTTGCCGTGATGCAAGCGGCTGAAGCAGGCCTTCAGGGCTGATGTTGATCCAAACGGCCAGCGCGGCCGCCTTCCCCGATGCCAGGGCCTTGAGAGCGCCACGCCAGACCCTGTGGAGAAAGCTCGTGGCCACAGGCTTCCATGCAAGGATACTTCCTGCTACTTTTATTGTTTCTACTATCAAAATGTTTATTAGACTGCATGTTGTATTACTCTTGTATTGAATATTACTTCTTGGCCATCAGCATGGCATTAAGAGTAGCAACAGGGATTTCGGTAGTGACTGATGTTATTGCTGTTGCATCATCTGGTCTCTTTGCAGGCCTCAACAAGGGCTGACGTTGATCGCGGCCTGAGGACGATGCACCAGGTGCTGCCCAGTCCGTGATAGGATTCGATCAGCACATCCGAATGACACAACTTCCTGCTGCTTCAGAGTGACGTTTCTGCGTGTCGAAGTTGCTGCATGATCCGCGCCTGCCAAACCGAACCCTTACAGCCATTCCTTGCAGCCACGCGCAACTTCCAGTGCTTCTAAAGCTGTCGTCCTCATACGGTTCGCGTCGAGCATCTGCAACAGCCGCATCCAGCCAAGGTCTGTCGGCCGTGGGTCGCTGCCATGTGATCTTGGGGTCCTCAACGGAAAGCCAGTCACTCAGGGTGGCACCCAGGAAGTCGCAAAAACAAAGCACACCAAGGTCCTGGTTGTAGAAGATATGCTGGAAGTACTGCCTCTACTCGGAGATACAGCCGGGAGCCCATGGAAGCGCTCAGACACATCGCAGACAATGGCTGCGAAACAAAAGTGCCAAGTCACCGATGCGTATCCAAGTTCATGAATGTGCCCAGGCTGCCATGGTGATACACGCGGGGCACTTGCGGATAGAGGACAGACCGACCTGGCACAGCTCCGGACGCACTGTTACTATTATTTTTGTATTATCATCATTTTCATTCTTGTTATTACTAGTTTTAATTTTGCTTCTCATTTGTCTATGCTTCAGCATGGCTGTGCGCAGAATGGTCAGTGATCTGGACTACTCTTCAAGTTCTGGACGAGCACGACTGGCAGCACCCTTCACAGACTCACGCATCAAATGTACAACGACCAGTGCTCAAGAGCACGACACGAGAATTCTGAGTTTCGATAGGAACTCCATTGTCTGTGCTACCACCGGGAGTCATCAGAATGAAGGGCTGCACATGGCTGCACTGAAGTCAGCGGCCCCATCTTCTGTTGAGCCCTTCGCCATATGAAGTAGGGTTCTTTTCTTGTACCCCCAAAAGGACACCGAAATATATACACTCACCAATTTTGAAAGGAACCTTACATGCACCCACCAAGAACAGTAATATACACCCTACTTCACATCTTCATAGGCTTGCGCCGAGAAGGGGTCTGCGAATTGTACTGATGAGGCCTGCAGCACTTAGCTCTTGTGACAATGTCCTCCTGCAAACAAAAATCATAGTCTGAAAAGTAGACTATTACCCTGAACCCTAAACCCTAAACCCTAAACCATTGGACCATTAGGCATCAAAGTTCGATGTAGGTCACGCCGACGGCCTTGATGCTGTTGTGGACTCCGAAGCCAATGGTCCCAATTGTTCATCTGCGCCTCCCGTCCTTGAAGCACTTAGAACTGGAGTTTGACTGCACTTAATTTGTAAGTCGCAGCGTGTCAAATCGCAGACATACAAACAAGTTCGGTGACATCATGAGCCTGTAGGAGACAAAAGCCAAGATGCGCCTCTCCTCAACATCCGGCCATGATGGTTGCAGCTCTTTCCAAAGCCGGCGGAGCATCAGCCAACCTCTCGGGGATCTCCAGTGCTGCGACTAAGCGCAACAACCATCAACAAAGCCATGCTCGCCATCGCACCATGCTTGAAAGCTTGCAACGGACTCTTGCCCTGCCTAAGCCAGGCAGGAAGTGCGTGCGAAGCAGCCGCTTGGCCTCTCCCACGAGGTGATCCTGAAGCCAACAGCCCATAAAACTGATCGGAAGTACTTCTGAGGGGTGCTCCCAGGAGCTCCCAGGCCCTAAACCCTTCTCTTCAGCCGAGTAGCAAATCCGTTGTCATTCCAGGCAGACACGATCCAAAGGCTGCTGTCGCAATCCAGCACGGGAGCAACCGCCTCACAGCGTCAGAAGGAAACATCGCTTCACCCGGGTTTAGGGTTTAGGGTTTAGGGTTTAGGGTTTAGGGGCAAAGCCGCCTGGAAGTACTCTAAAAAGTCGGGTGCGAATCGCAGGTCGTCCTCCACAATGATGATGCCTGTGAAAAGTCACCGACATCTACGTCAACTACGTCACGCTCCACGATGTTCAACGTCAACGAAGATGTTTTTGTGAGCTAAGTGCCAATATACTATGACAAGCCGTAGCCAATGCAAATGGGGCACCAGGAGTTGTATTGAAGTGCTTGAACGCAGCATCAATGCTCCACCGATAGTGCCTTGCAATCCTTGTGGTGCCAGTTTCAGCATCTGTCCAGCCCCAAGCAAATTCCAACAGCTACTTGATGGTACACGATGATGATATCAATGATATCAAATCATTGTACCATCTTAGCAATCATACTCTTCCAGTTTTATTGTAGTGTATAACTATATCACGAAGTCTCCTGTTGAAATCTGAGCCGCCTGAGGGCTGCAGATTTCCAGTCGCTCGTCCCACGCAGCTTGGCATCGTGTGTGACCCGCGAAAGGTTCCTTGCATCAACTGTCTTGGCCACCTGAAAGCAAGTTCCAGGGCGACACATCCCCCTAGCTACACACGACCACCCTGAACCCTAAACCCTAAACCCTAAACCCACGGAGCCTCTTCGTCGCTGCCATCCTGGGAGATGAGAATCTCGTCAGCGGAGAAGCCGCGCACGGCAGCCAAGCTTGTCAGGGTTTCCAGCAGCCGCTCAGCTCGGCGGTGTGCCAACAACAGCACTGGCAGATGGAATCCCTGCTTGATAAAGCGGGAGAGCTCGCCATCACAAGCTGGACCCACTAGGGGGTCCAAGGTTGTATCCAAGGTAGTGTCCAAGGTAACGTCTGATGCGGTGTGCACAGTAGTGTCGACAGTGTTGTGCAAGGTGGTGCTCAACGTGTTTGCATCCGGCACAGTGTTCGGCGCAGTAGCATCTGGCGAACTTCGAAGCAGACGGTCTTTGCGTGGGCGCTGGCTGTTGACAGAAGCGGCCTGTGGCCAACGAAGGGGGGCTCTCCCAACAAAGCAGAGCATGCTTACAAATTACTTCCATTGCAGCCCAAACTGCAGAAGCCCTCTCTGCGCAACCAAGCGCACGGAGCAGATTCAAACCCATCAATGCCAGTGCTCGCCAGCCTGCCCGAACAACTCGGCTTGCTGCACCTTAGCAGGAGTGCTATATGGCCCTCATGACGTGCCACGACAGACCATCCGAACAACACGTAAGACATGTCACTGGCCTGAGAGCTGGCACCTGAAAGACGAAGAAGGTCACCGAGACAACGGCGAGCAGAAGCAGGGTGCGACCTGCAGTGTAGAGGAACACAGTTCCAGCAGCACGGGCCGATGCCTTTCTCTGTGCCCTTACTTTGCCCCCCATGTTGCCGTAGCGTGTGAATGAAATCTGCACCTCTACTGCGGCAGCAGTAGCTGAGCCATCCGAGCATCGATGGCCCTACAATGCCCTACATCAGCTCCACAAGATGACGGAAGCTGAAAGACTGCCACAAAAAGTTGACAAGGCCAGGTGGCCGAAGCTGCTGCTAAGCCTGCTAAGCGCTTCATGAGAGTACGGTAGGACTTCACTGGAGATATCTTTCACAAGGCAAATGGGGAGGCTGAAAAGGCTCCCACACAGGGGACACACACAGGCTGCAAATTCTGCATTAAGCGTGAACCTATCGCAGAAAAGTGATGTGCATGCGGGCTCGATTGAGTCCTTGACAAGCCCAAGTCAAGACGGGATTGATGTGCTCGGCGCATACTTTTTTGCTCAGGGCTGACGCAGCATAGTCATCGAAGCTGCAGCGAGTGACAGGAACAACCGCTGGTACAAAGGAAGATCCCAAACCTCGTTTCTGAACTCATCCGGGCAAGACCTTACTCCACAGGACATGGAGTACATCGGCACGGAACATATAGGCCACTGTGGATCATCAGATGGGAAGTGGTATGCCAGAGCAACAGCCACCCAGCCGAAAAGCAGCAGAGTGCACAACAGGGAGAGCAAGATCGGAAAGATTTGCGCACCCCATGCTTCTTGTTTCAATGATTCGTGGTCTCTCTCCTGTGCTTCCTGCGCTTCCTGCGTTTTCAGCGTGGTCTCTTGCGGCCGCTCAGCCCTGAACACGGATGTCACAGAACACACGTCGGCCACGAGAAGCAAAAGCAACCAGGCCTGGATGTCGTACATGCTGGCAGAGATAGGCCCCCAAAGCAGATTGACAGCGCAATGGAAGCCACAGGCCACGATGCACCAAAGTACCCTCACCAAACCTAAACCGCCAGCCCGATGGCCGAAGCAACCCAGACCCACCAAGGCAGCTATGGAAAGAGGCAACTCAAAGCACATCGTGGCCCAGCTGAAGAGTGACGAGACAGCCGTGCTGTTGGCGAGCATCCGCGAAAACCATGGATATGGGATCTCTCCACTGTGACTCTCAAAGCACAGCGTCCAATATTGAAGGATCGTTCCATCCGCCCAGCGCAGAAATGGCTTGTTGTTCAGCAGCTTGGAGATACCCCCGGCGATGTACATTCCAGAGCAAACCAGCATGCAGTACTTGCGAAGCCACGATGATATCCTTGCCTCACAGCCAGCCAGTAGCGCAAGAAGGGTCAAGGAGACGCCGACGAAAGCGTAGGAGGCCGGCAGGAATCGGTAGCCATGCCTGTGGTGGGTCGTGTACGTGCTCTCAGTGAGCACAAAGGCCGCTGTGGCTGGAATCATGGCACAGATTGATGCCCAATGCCACGCCGACCCGATTCGATGAGTGGGGCTGCAGCGGCCCATGGCCAGCATGCACAAAGCAGCCGGCATGAAAGCGACCCACCAAGGCAGAAAGCTGATCACCCTTGGCAACATCGGAACACTCTGGTTGTCGTAGATCGGGTAATCTGCCAAGGCCGGCAGCCACATCGCCGCCGCGGCCATCGCCAGATATGGGTATCGATGTGGAGGCAGGTCATCACACCAAAAGTGTACAGGGCGTAAGGCTGGGTAGAGTCTTTTGTTGCCCTTTATGGGTGGGACTGGCGGCGGTAGCTCTTGCATGTTCCAGCGGCCCACCAGCAAAAGGGCAAGAATGCATGCCAGAGGCCAGCAACCGCCGAAGTCATGGCCTATCGGAATCCACCAACCAACAACCAAATGCCAGTTTAGACAGAACGCAGCTGCCGTCAGGTCACATCGGACATGCTCGCCACCCGTCTGGTTGATTGGCGCACCGAGCGTTTCTTTGCAAGAGAGCGAGTTCGAGGGTGCCACGATCGGCTTAGCGCGCGCAGTCACTGCTGCATGCTGAAGCATGCCTAGGCCGCCATCATCAATCGGAGCCAGCGTGCCCAGCTGTTCCATGCCAGCAGACACGGGCTGCACACATGAGCTTCTTGCAGAATCCTCAGTTTCACATTGCCTCAAGGGTGGCAATGTATCTGCAGGCCTTACAGTGGAGGACATCGTGGAGACAGTCGAAACAGCCATCAGCCATGTTGCGATAACCTCAGGTGCCCAAAAGCAAGTCTGCACAAACACGCACAACATTTCATTTCTCAAGACTTCCATGGCTCCCCTGCCTCTTCGCCCCCCTTTGAAGTTGGTTCTTCTTGCCCAAAAACCAGGGCTCAGGTCTCAGAGGTGGAGGAACCGTAATCACAGTTGCCCCACTTCGAAGCGTCAATTCACTGCACCGGTCAGAGTTCCGCCTACAAGTACAACATGGTTTAGGGCTTAGGGTTTAGGGTTTAGGGTTTAGGACGAAACTACGCCAATACTGCGACTCACCACCTGTTTCGGTGTATCTGGCTCGGCCTCCCTAGCATGGCAAACATTATCAGAACCTTCTCCGAACATCCTCCTCATATCGAGCTTTTGTTCCCGACAGATGCATGCATACTCACAGATATGCAGCAAAAAAATGGGTACGCGTAGCCTTCCCTGCTGAGGTTCAGGCCTGGCCCATCCACGGCATGCTAGGATATGCCAGGCTCTCATGAAATTCGTGGAGTGCAAACTTGAGCCAACGGCCTCGAGGAGGCGGAGGGCCGCAAAGCAATGACTTTCGCGGACCTGCTACACGCCCCAAAACCCCAACCCCCAAAACCCCAAAACCCCGAAACCCCGAAACCCCAAAACCCCGAAAACCCCAAAACCCCAAAACCCCGAAACCCCAAAACCCCAAAACCCCAAAACCCCAAAATCCCCAAAACCCACCCCAAAACCGGCGCGCACCTTTTCGAGAGCTGCCTCGTCCCTCTCTTTGCCCACTACTGGAAAACCCTAAACCCTAAACCCCAAACCGTATAAACCCTAAACCCTAAACCCTAAACCCTAAACCCTACTATTCCTACTGGAAGGCGAGTGAGACCTCTGGCAGCTCCTCGATGGCCTCGAGATCCACAAGTTTGCTAGGCAACGGAGGGTTTAGGGGTTTACGGTTTAGGGTTTAGGGTTTTGTGTTTAGGGTTTAGGGTTAGACAAAGGCAGCCACTGTAGCAGCATGGGAGGAACAGGGGACTCTGAAAGCAATGTCCACCGCTCTAGTCACTACCTCAGGTCACTAGCTGAACTTCCGAAGCCTTCAACAGAGTTTCCGGGGGTTTTCGATGCGAATCTTGCGAATCCACTGCTTGTTGGGCCAGTTAGGAGCGGAGGTTACGCAGGTCAGGGAGGGCACTGTTCTTCATGCTCCCAGCTCCAGAGGGAAGGGCACAAGGGCCTGCAGTACATCGGCCACGCGCCGTGCACTGTGCTTGAGACGTTGCTGCTGTGCGTCCGAAGCAGTGGCTGCCGCTGGAGGCGCCTCTTTGTGCAAGGGTTTAGGGTTTAGGGTTTAGGGTTTAGGGCTTAGGGCTTGGGGTTTAGGGTTTAGGGTTTAGGGTTTAGGGTTTAGGGTTTAGGGTTTCGGATTCCAGGCTGCACGGCCAGAAAAGGGCAGAGCCTCCAAGCGGACCAGTGCAATCACAATGCGCTGCAAGCTGGGCAGGTCGGCAGTGAACTCAGAAAACTCCTTAGCTGCAACTAGCGTAGAAACTCCTTATATGATCTGCAACCAGAGGGTTTAGGGTTTAGGGTTTAGGGGTCAGGCTTTAGGGTTTAGGGTTTAGGGCTTAGGGTTTAAGAGTACCCACCACCAGAAGACGTCTGTCGACTCATGCGCTACAGAAATCACAGTACAGTACTGGCGAGCCGCCGCGGCAGGTAGTTTCAACCCCCTGCCCAGGCTGATCACCCAGTCCAAGTTATGCTCCACAGCCTGCTTTTCAACAGTCTCAGGGTCCGCTGTCACATGCACCCAACCGTCAGCGGCACACAACCACTGAAGGCCTCCATGGGAAGGTGGGACGAAGAAATCCTCATCAGCCTAAGAAAAAGGCTTCCAGCAGCTCATGCAAACAGCTCTGTCCACTTAAGCTCAAGGTAAAGGACAAGGATGCGCGCACCAAAAATAGTCTACTTGCACCTGGACCTCACTTGCTGGGAACAGATGCACATGCAGGGTACACCCTAAACCCTAAACCCTAAACCCTAAACCCTAAACTGCATCTCACGAGTCGGCCTGGTAAGCAACCGCAGTCGCAGCGTTGAACTCTGCAGCGGGTTTGGTGCCTGCGAAAGTGCTCTTGGGCGCGCGGCGCGCCTCTTTGGGTGGCATAGGTGGCTGAGCCTGTGCCAGAAACGCTTCTGGGGATGACCAGCCCCGATCTCGAAAGTTCCGCAGGGCCTGCCAGCTTGCTCCATCTGCCACTCAGCCAGCTTGGATTTCAAGAGACTGTTGGATTGAAATGCACTTGGAAGGTCTGGCAGCTGGCCTCACGGCACAGCCACATTGGCAGTGCCTGGAGGCACGATGCTTGTGGCCATTGGTAGCATGTGGCATGCATTTAGATGCATTTAGCACTGACAGCCATTGGCAGCTTTCAGCCCACGCTTCATGCCAACCTCGTCGGTCGAGGTACAAGTCAACCTGACGGATTCCTGCAAGTGGCCAAGACTAAATGCCAGGCGGTTTTTTGCGCGCGTTGGTGCCCCTATGGCCCTATGGCAAATCAGCGTGTCCCCTTGGCTGCTCTCTGCACTTTGGCTGCAGGCTCTCAGCCGAATTCCATCAAGCTCTACAACCCAGCCTCAAAACGACCCTCCGCTAAGAGCGAGATGAGGGCACCGCCTGGGCGCCGTCCAATACAGCGCTGCTACCATCTCAGAGCAAGACTCTGTTAGCCTCCTCAGCATGCCCACAACATCGTGAAAGCTCAACGTGCTTGGTGGCTGCAACACTCCGACACCTGCACCCCTCTCAAAAGGCACTACTGTCCACTATCATTAAACAAAACAAGACCACTGAGCTGTGCACCTTCCCCCGCTGTCTTTGCTGTCTTTGCAGTTGCTGTTGGTGAGCCTGTGCCAGACAGAACCGTAACCCCAGTCATTCGGTCTATTCGGTCTGCCTTGGCGGCGAATGAAAAGATGTATATGCGAAACGCGATTTGTGGCCACTGCCTGTCAGACTACAATCAGCTGGGGCAAAGGCTCAAGCACATCTTGGTTTTCTGCACCTTCCGCAGGGCCGCGGCACATCGACTTCTTGGAACTTCTTGCAGGTTTGGGTCAGCAGTGTGCACATGTATAGCCAGCACTCCGAACTGTCCAGATGAAACGTGCATCCCTGCCGTTCAAACACCATTCATACACTACAGGATGGCTACGATTCGCACGCGTGCCTGCAGCTCAAAAGCGTCTTAAATAGCTTTGGGCGAGCCAACCGCAACTTAAAGGCACGCTTTGGCCTCAAGTGATACGAAGAGGAGTGTAGGGTGATCCCGCCGCCACCACGGCAAGAGCAAAGGTATTTTGAATCTTGCAACACAGAGCTTCTCCAGAATGCCACTAAATACTAGGTACTTTCAGAGCCTGGTCCATGGAGCAGCAGAAGCTATGGGCATACAGCCATGCATCTGGCCACCTCCTCTTCAAGCGTCTGGAGCCTGGCAACTCAGCGAGAGTTGGATAACGCTACATTCCTATTGCCTTGCTGCTACCAACATGGTCACGCACACACACACACACACACAAACACACACACACACACACACACACACACACACCCACACACACACACACACACACTGATGAGTGCGATTGCTGCTGACATTTGACATAGTTTCCAACCCCCATCTGCCATACTGTATCATGTAGTGTCATAGCTAATGATGTAGGGTGAAACTGGTGTAAGTCATGTGTAACTCTGCTCATTGTTCACTGTCAGAAAGCGCAAGCGCCCCAACTGAACAGTCTGAAATCTTGTCTATGTCAATGTCTGAGGGCCCGACTTTGCACACTCATTTCTATAAATCGAAAAGGCTCCCGACTTTCGAACACATGCAGGTACGTGGATTCCGCGTCCGGAATCCATATCACAGCCAATGGATAGGTGTCTTCGTTGGCACCTGACCTATCCATGGCCCAGGTGCCCCCTGCTATTCAAATTGGATGGTTGAGAATTCGAGGCCGCTTGGGAACAGCGGGCGCAGACACACATCCTCTCGCGGGAGAGTAGTTTAAGCCAAGTACATTCCAATGCCGGGCAACTGCAAGTCGCCGCTTTTTCTATCACGGTCCCCATTGCCTAATGGGGAATAGGCCTCTGTAAAGCTGCCAATTGTCCACGCTCTGTTTGGGGTACATGCCGAAGGTGAAGGTCTGTAGATTACTGTGAGGCTGCAAACTTTCCATGCTCTGCTTGAAGTATATGCACCATAACACAAACCTAAAACACACAAACCTAAACCACACAAGACCGAAAGGGCGAGGGGAAGAGGGAGGGGGAGAAAGGACGAAACGGGGCGAGAAGGCGGGGAATGCAGGAGGAGAGGAGGGGAAACCGGGAAGAAAGCAAAACCTGGAGAACCATGGGAAGGGATCAAGCATATATGAACCCGGCGCAAATGTAGCACATGCCAAAGATGAAGGTCTGTAGGTCGCTTTGAAGCTGCACACTTCCCGCGCTCTACTTGAAGCGCATGCCGAAGGCGAAGGTCTGTAGGTCACTGTGAAGCCGCACACCTTCCACGTTCTGTTTGAAGCGCACGCCGAAAGAAAGCAATGGATGAACCCTTCCTGCAGCGGTTGCAGGTGTCACACACACGCCCTCTCCGAAGAGAGGGCAAGCCAATTTGCTTCATGAGCAATCACTGAACGTTTGCAAAAGAACATCCATGACTGACGGCAGATGGAGCCATCGCGTGTATTCCATGCATGTCTGGAACTCATTTGTCACGGCGAGTCAAATGCTATATCCACATGAAAATCAGCTTGAGACCTAACACATCCTTGAAAAGCGAAATTACGGAGCACGAATGATGCCAAAAAGCTGGTCATTGTGCACATGTTACATCCGCGCAAAAACTTACCAGGCATGGCGAAGCTGCAATTTTTAGAGCCGAAAGCGTTTGCGCAACCTGGAAAGCACTGGCGCTAGGTGATCCTTGGCGTACCCTTGCCGAATGTAAAGCTCCTCTAATACCTGCAGCTGCTGGACAATCAGTTGTCTCGGTCGGGTGTGTCGACATACCAATTCTGCTCGTGAACGAAAACCACTCAGTAGAATCGACAAACTGCAGGCCGACCTTGGATGTCGGATGCTGCCTGCGGTGTTCGGCATGACCATAGTCATTGTACGAGTTCGAGGATCGCATTGGAATCCGAGAATCTTGATGTCGGCCACGTTCTCAAGCATCAATGGAGGTCCAAACCAATCCAAGCGTGTAAATGCATGATGCACATGTTCCTGAAACGTATGGCGGAACCCTAGAAGGATTCTGTTGTCCACATATCTCGCGTGTAACGCATACGGAATATGTGAAGAAAGGGGTTTCACAATTTGCTGCCACTGACTTTCTTTCATAGCTGCAACCATACTGCAAAGCACTGGCGCAAGTTGCGAGCCCATGCTGGCTCCTTGGACCTGTTGTACAGCATGCGTCCCAACACTCAAAGCAGCAGCTTGCAACAGAAACGACACCATGTGCGGAATCTCATGAATGGCAATTAAGAAGTGACGATGAGCTTGTTTCCGGTAGCGACCTCGAAACACTCGATGAAACTGATCAGCTTGCTTGACGGAAACTGACAACTCATGATCCACGTCAACCTTTTCTCTTTGCATGAACTGATGGAGGACCACTCGCAGGCTGTCCAAGATACGTGAATGAGGCACGGCGTTAAAGAAACCGGCAACGTCCTGTTGCATCAACAAGAGCTCCTCGTCAATCGGGGCCGCCTGCATGATTTTCCACATCTGCTGTAAGATATGCATCACCGATGGCAGGGCCTCTTTTCGCCCAAACACCCTGTCGACTACCTGCGTGATGATTGCAGCAACCACCTGAGAAATCTTACCATTCCACGCAGCGTTGTATGCTACGATCGGCCTAGCTCTGCACCAGCCTTTGCTGGCCTTGGGTAGCAGGTACGCCTTGGGAAGCGGCTTTGAAAGGATGAGTGCTTTTTGATTTCGTAGTTGCTTTCTGGCCTGCTTCAAAATCTGATCCCGAGTCACTGCCGCTGATTGAGGTAGCGGGCGAAAGATGGTGCCATCGAAGAATGTGCCAATCAGTAATAGGTGAAACTGCACGGGACATGCTATATGCAACTGCGTAGGGAAATGGTCCACTGGCAAGGTGACCCAATGTCGTATACAATGACTGGCTGCTTTGATCGCCTGGACAGATTCATCTTCTGCGCGCTGAAAGCTTGTCCAATGCTGACTAACGAACTCATCCCACTGTTCAACAGCCGACTTTGGCAATTTCCAAGCACTGGCAAATTTTGTGAATTCTCGATGGTGGTGTCTGAGGAATTGCTGTTCGGACGCCCAAACTGTATCAGTCATGGAATGGGTAAGAACACTGTGAAACAAATTCGGATACAGCGTGACGGCATCTGTGGCTGAACAAAAGATATGACCCCATTTCGTGCGTGGCAAATCCTTGGCATGGTGACACGCACACGCTGGTGACTTCGCATGTGTCCAATCCTTGATGAACTTTCGATGATTGAAGAGCACCTGACCCAATGTTCGGTTTTGAACTTCCACCATCTTGACCTTGGGTAAGTGGTACGGTGGGAACCATAGGGAATTGTGCTCCACGAAGCTCTTGATCCACGACCTAGCTGCTTGTAAGAAATTGCCAGGTCCTTGCAGAACCTTTAACATGCGATTCATAGGCGGTATATCTCCACCTCGAAACCTAAGGGCGGAGGTCAGCAATGTGGTGGCTCTTGCTCTTTCCAGGGAATCCAGCATAGGTGTAAGTCGAACCAAATAATACAGAAAGGACAATGGAACATGTTGGGATCGCCAAAAAACCTGGACACAGTGAACTTCTGTACTGAATTGCTGCCAAGTTGTGATAGCAGTTGAAGGTGTGTGGACGCTTCCTGCAGATCAACTGCAGCCAAGTCCAGATGCAGTCGTCGAGCTGTGCCCCGACGCCGTCGATGCAATCGTCGGCCGGGAGCTCCCGTGGTAGTATTGTGATGTAGTATAGGTTTTACGGAAAAACCTAATTTCTTGAGCTCCTGGTGAACCCAAGGTGCATTCAGCCGACTGCGATGCTGTCGTATGAGTAGAGCTTCGTGAGCTCTGAGTTCACCAGCATCAGGGCATGTTTTGAGCACAAGCGGGTAGAACTGGTCATAGGTGCCGGTAACCAACCAGAATCTCAGCGCTGGTTCAAAGTAAGCTTGTCGCTCTCGTCTGATCTGAGTGAACTTGGAATGGCGAGACTGTTCCCTTTCTTTGATGGTTTCATGAGTACTGCCGATATACCACTGACGTTGAGAAAAACTAATCCGCAAATATACAACCGATGGCTGAAAGTGCCAAGATCTAGGGTACTGCCAAGGGACTTGGTGATTGCACAAAACTTGGTGAAACGCTTTTGAAGCCTTGCTGAACGTCACTTTTGCGTAGGAGAAGAAACATAGAAAGAAGGCGCAGAGCCATTGGAAAGGGTACAAAACTGTGCCTAGATTAGGCAGTTGCCGCGCTGTACAAACTGCTGTACGCAGAAGCTGAAAAAGAGGCACGCGCAACCGCCTAAGCCAGTCCTTGTAGCTACGGGGCATCGTCTTGGTGGGGTCAGGCCCCCGAACTAGTCACTCCCTCAAGGCAGCACACGCTGCAAGCAACTTATTCATGAGCACCTCATTCTTGTTGAGATTGGCCGCTTGCTCCACTGTGGCTCCCCACGACACCAACAACGAGGCACGATCTGGGAGAACTCCTGCCGGTGCTTTCTTGATGAGGTCCTGGATTTCGGTCATCATGCTGGTGTGTCGCTGCTTGACGGTGGCATCTCCACAGTTGGCACGGATCCATCCTGCGATTGCCTGAGTGGATGTCCCTGAAAGGTTTTTCGACAAGTGTTTTGGCTCCTGCGCTTGACGTTCGAATGTCTGGAACCGATGCAGCAACGTGGCATGTTCCTGTGAGACTGTGGCAGGCTGCGGCATCTGGTTCTTTGCCGAAGGTTGGGCTGCTTGAGACGGTCCTCCTGCTGCCTTGAGTCGTTGGTTCTCTTCTTCCAGGGCCTGCATCCGGTTCAGGAGGTCCTGTGACTGTGTGACCGGAAGTTTGGCGACCATCATCTCGGCCGTTTCCTTCGCCACGAGCTCGGTGAGTTTGAATCGGTAGGACCAATCGTTGAGGTCCTTGACCCCGCTGTAGTTCACTGTGTCTGACAATCTCTGATGCGCACTTTTGATCAACTCATTGAGGTCCAGCTTAGGAACATGGTCTCGCATGCGCTTGCTGAGAAGAGAATGGAACACTGCTTCCTGGCGAGATCTGAACACCTCAACAGCCACTGGCTTGCCGTTGGCCACAACTCTCAAAGGCCATGACTCCAGATTCGAGTGGAGCAAAGCTGCTAATGGCACTTGATGAGTCGGCATGTTAGCAGTCTTATTGGCCCGCGAAAATTCTGTAGGTATAACATGTCGTGGCAGGGTGAAACCATAGGCAGTGCTGGCGTCCAGTTGGCGATGATCCTTCTTCCACGTGGATGGTACCTTGTAGGCGTCCTCCGCTTGGCTGCGGAGTAGATCTCTCCAGTTGTCCTCGGATCTGGCTCTTGCCTTGGAGCGAGCCTGCGTGGGCGAGGATGGCCGGCGAGGATGACGATGAAGAGATGAGCGCCTTGAACGAGACCTTCCCAAACTTAGTCGCCGGGGTCGCAACGGGCTTGCTCGTGACGCGTGCCTGGATCGGGGCGTCCGAGATCTGAAGGACGGTTCAGGTCGATCTTCACGTCGATTCGAGCTGGTGTTGCGGCGACGAGGATCATGTCTGGGAGATGGAGTGAGTCGACTGCGTCCTTCTCTGTCGATCACCCTGCTGCGGCTATCCGCAGTCCGGTGGGAGATACTGAAATCTCTATGGTATGAGCGGGACATGACGGGAAGGATCAACAACTCTCCCTTGTACGAGATTGAGCGAGACTGCACGAACATGAAACATCATGTTATGAAAACATGCTGTCAACACCAATGCTTCAGATGTAGACTTGCAGCATTCGTCACATCTCTCATTGTTTATTGCTCAAGTCATGCGGGTGAAACGACCAATGCTGACAATCAATGCCCAAACGCAGCATGAGGGCCCCAAAAGAAACTAACAGCAACTGCAAACATGCGTGGGTGAAACGTGCAAAGTCCAATCATGTAATTGTCATGAACACCGTGATACGCACATGCCTCTCATGCGGTGAAACATCAGTGAGACAGCGCCGTTACATGTGAAGAGGTTCTGGCATATGCACAATTTGCGCGAAACCATGGACATGCATGAATGCACGCAGATCTCCTAGAGGGACTCAGTGCACAATTCCAGCACGCGGGCCCCGAAAAGAAGTAACAGCAACTGCAATCATGCATGGGTGAAAACACGCGAAGTCCAATCGTGAACTATGCAATTATCATGAACACCATGACACGCATATGCCTCTCATGCGGTGAAACATCGGTGAGACCGCGCCGTTTCATGTGAAGAGGACCTTGCACGTGCCGAAATTTGCGCAAGACCATGAACATGCATGAGCGTATGCAGGTCTACGAGAGGGACTCCGTCCAAGTGGTCTTTCATTGAAGCACAACGTCCGAAACGGAAAACAGTGCAATTCATGCAGCACAGCAAAACTTTACAAGGCGCGAATGAACGCAAAGGCTGTGATATGAGAACATTCAGCATGCAGCGTCCACCTATGTACGCCTTTGCAGGAACCGTTGAGTGCAGTGATACGCTGCTCCTCATCCACGCATTGACTATCTGTGGAGTAGTGAGGCACTTTACTGAAGGTCTCACCAAGAACAACGACGCCTTGTAGCCCCTTCGGGGTTTTCAAGACCTTTCCTAGCACTATCGCTGCGGTGTCCTGTGCACGAGTAGAGTACGATCCAGGTGTGGCCTGCGCGTTGAAACCCATAGTGGGATAGCTGCCATCCGGGCCTTCGAGAATGCCTCCCCACGCTGAGGGCCTCAACAGCGCCTCTGCCGCAATGATAGAGGCCGATTTGATGGATGTGCCATGCGCAAACGTGAAGGTGTAGGAATATCCTCTGGCAGAATCCCGACTATCGGCTCCAAAAACATGCGGCAAGTATCCTGGATTGAACGGAACGATCAAAGCTCTGTAAACACGATTGATGTCAAGTGTTTCCGCGCGGCGCAGGTCAAAGAGGGCTTCATTGCCGCTGCTAACTATCACTTGCACCACAGCATCACAAATGGACGAAGTCACTTGCGGATCCAGCTGAAGCAAATGGTCTTTGATGTCTTGAGCTGCCTTTTTGGCCTTGTGTTGCACTTGATCCGGCACGTGGTGGACCAGGGGGGCTCCTGAACTTGGAATTCGTCGCAGGCGGCGGTTGATTCATCGTCTGACCTGGCACACCAGCGCCATCCTGATTTGACATCCATCTTGTTGGAGGATATGGCGAAATTTGAGCTGTCCATGGAAACGCGTGTTGTGACGCACATGCAAAACCAGGTGAAACTGCTTGCTGCAACGCAGGACCCTGCTGCACGTTCGTATGCGCCATTGCTGCACCTCCGAGCTGTACCGGTGAGGCTGCAATCCCAACCGGAATCTGCGACGGTTGCCCGACTTGCCCCGGAAACACCGGCGGAGGTGGGGGTGGGAAAGCAGGCGGGGGAGGAAGTGGTCCTGGAGCCAAGGAAGGAGGAATCAACGGAGGAGGGCCGGGAAGGGGTAGCTGTTCTGGAGGTCGTGGAACTTTGGGAGGTGTCGCTGCGGCCCCGCCCTTGGACGACCTATCTTCCCGACCTGTTGACCATGCGCCAGCCTGCCAGTCACTTGACCTCCACCTTTTGGTAGATCCGGCTTGATCATGAGCAGTCTGGTGCCACCACTGGTCCTGTTTGGACCGTGATTGCCAAGAGTCGCGACTGTGATGACTCTGCTGCCAATGGTCCTGCTTCTGCCAGCTGTCATCAGTCCACGAAGATGATTGCTGCCAAGCATCTTGACTATCGGACGTTGTCTGGTTCAGCTGCCAATCGGAATCACCTGGGTTGTCCATGCTGACTGCCTTAGGTTGATGAGCCAGGGTGGCCGCTGCCTCCTTCTCACGACGCTTCCGCTGTTTTCGTTGCAGCCGATGTAGCAGCTCTTCTTCACTGGTTGAGCTCATGGCTGAATCACAACTTGCTAGTAAAACACCGCAGAAAATTTGAACCAAAGTTGCTATAGTAGATCAGCATCCGAGTTGTCTAACCGCACGCGCAGCAATCTGTTTAGTGGCCAGCGGCCTCCTTTGTGACCTAACGGTCTTCTCTGACCCGAAGGTCTACTTGTTGACAAGGCGTGCAAACACGTCGATTCCTTGGCCCCCCCACGTGGAGAGGAGGCATTCCTCGAACATCGGTGCCATCGGGGCTTCTTATGGCTCGCCAGGCCTCCTGCTTCCTTGATCCCTACCCACGAGGGGACGGGCACACCTACGACACAACCGGGCCGGTAGGCTTGCACCAGAGGTGCTCACACTGATGAGTGCGATTGCTGCTGACATTTGACATAGTTTCCAACCCCCATCTGCCATACTGTATCATGTAGTGTCATAGCTAATGATGTAGGGTGAAACTGGTGTAAGTCATGTGTAACTCTGCTCATTGTTCA